>VWZZ01007444.1:876192-1032380 GCA_013399095.1 Psophia crepitans | reverse complement strand
GCGACTTCGGTGATGCAGATGTCTGTATCTGCATCTCATTCGTGCTGGGTTTTATTTCCAAAATCGCGCGTTGGTGCCTTGAATTGTCGCTCAGGTTGCGGTTATTCCAAGGCAGAAGGTACCAGGGCTTTTCTTATTTTCTTCCTTTGTTCCAACCCCCTCCCCCCCGGACCCCAAGACTGCAAGGCATGCAACTTTGCAGAAATGTCTGCTGGGGTGCTAGGATTTACAGCGTGGTTTCTGATACCCCATTGATGTGAGAGGTGATAAATACCTTCCCTTTGTGGGTTACTAAACGTGTATCCTCATCAACAGAGGGTGAGCGGGCCCTGCGTCTGAAGGTGGAATTGTGCCTGGTGTATGTTTGTTCTGGTGCGCTTAAATCCCTGCAGCATTACTAAATGCCCCTGTCTTCCAGGGTGAAGTTCTGTAGGCCTGATCCATGGCCAAAGGCAAACTTTCTGGCAAAGTTAGGTTAAGTGATGTCAATGCTTTGAGATACAAGTGGATTTGAGAATCCTGTCTTGGAAAAGAAAACCCAGACAAACAACCCCACAACTGTTTTAGTTGCCTCATCTGCATTTAAAAACTAAGGCTGGTGGGAACGTAAGGCCTGTCGATGTCTCGTTGTGGTTTGTGCTTATGGCCAAGAAAGGTCATATTTTGTGTGTGCCTTCCCCATCAAGTGGTGCTCAGATTTAAGGCCATACCGGTTCCTTTCCCAGAACTGTGCTGTTGACAGATGGGGAGGTTGCTCGCTGTTACCTGGGCCACCAGCAGTGCCTGGGTACTACCAGGCTGTGGTACTCAGGGCATGGCGGCTGGGTCTTCTCCTTCAGTGCTGCCCCAACTTGAAAGTAGTGAGGAAGACTGTGTACCTGTCTGCGTTGCATCCACCTGAGGACAACTGGCATGCATGTAGGAGGAGGCATGGCAGAGATCTGAGAGACACTCTTGAGACAGAAGGTCTCTTTAACTCACCCTGGCGCGCTGCAGGTCCTTACCCTGCCTCAGGATGTACTGTTGTGCACACGAGTAGTTGATGACAGAGGTTCCTCATTTCTTTGCTGTTTTCTAATATAAAGATTTTGCAGCTTCTCACGTGAAGGAAAAGGAGGAGTCAAAATATCCTGTTACCTTCTCCTGCACAGGGTATCTGTAGTGACCAGCAGTGCATGGTTAAAGGGAGATGTAAATAAGCTGAACTTGAGTGATTCTTTTTTTTTCTTTTAAATAATACCTGTAAGAGAGAAATCAATATAATTTGAGCAATTTCAATGATGGAAGATGGCCATTAGAAGAAAATCAGAGTTGCATATGCCAGGCCGAGAAGTTCTAATTTTAAAATTGCCCATGCAGCCTTAATTTTATCTTCAGACTACTGTTTACTTTAAGAAACAGTAAATAACCTCACAATTAAAGATTTTCTAAGAATATTACGTGACACCTTTTCCCTTGTGGATGCAGATCCTGCAAGCAGCGTGTCCTATCTTGTATATGACAAAGCCCATCCATGACAGTCGCGTATGGAAGACTTAATGCAACAAACTCATGCAAAATTAAGCAGATGGATCCTGACTGCCGTTTGATGTACCTCTCTCTATATTGCTCTCTGAAGTATTTAGCTATAGTTTACTCCCATTATAAGGTAAGAGGTCCATTATGGTGGTGAAATAAAGCCCTGAAACTGGATGGTGTGTTTACCTGCTTGCATAGTTGATCTGAACTGCCTTGATAGGCCTGCATTATAATACCTTTAACCGTTAGGAATATGACCTTGTTCTGTTAGTAGCCCCACTGAAGTCAGTTAGACTGTCTACAGAGTACTAGTTGAGGAAACTAAAGAGCAGGATCTTTTTCCGTAGCTCTACTTAACCAGGATAGTGTATGCTGAACATTGGAGAGAAGTTAGGTAACACTACAGTGTTTACGCTGCTGACGGATGACTTGCACCACACCGTTCCTGTGTCCTGTTTTCCTTCTTTGTGGTGGATTCCATTTTATCTTGTTTCAGTTAGTTTTCATGACAGTGGTTTTGATTTTGTTTTTATAGTCACATCATATTAGGTATAGCTATCCTGGAATTTCTCAGAGGCTTGGTGGTAGAGAGCTATTTAAAAACATAAAAACTCCTGCCGGCTCTATTCCTGTCTTAAAAGCTTGTTCCCAAGGCAATGAATGCTCTTCTTTTTTTTTTTCTTTTTTTTTTCCCCATTTCTTTTTTCCTTACCTTTAGTCAGTAGTAATAACTAAATTGCCTCCAATCTTGTATTATTGGAAATCTGATTTTAGAGGTAAACATTTCAGAAATGCTTGTGTGACTTGAGTGTTTGTCGTACTAATTTTCTTTTTTGTTTAATTATTTTTTATCTTTCCTAATAGAACATAGAGCTCTCTGGAGCCAGACTTTCAAAGGTAACACACTACCTAAAAATGCAGGCATCAACTGGGATTTTCCAGAGGTTGAATGTAGCAAGGTATTTATCTCCTGCTAATTTTAGCAGATTGAAAATCCCAGAAGTTATCCCAGATAAATGCTATCTGCTTCTCCAAGTTCCTAAATGCCTTTGAAGTCAAATTCTATTTTCAAAAGCCATTCAGGAACAAAGTTCTGAGGTGGCATTTAATTTACCTTTCCCTAATTTTCTAGAAGTGTTATTTTAAAATGTAGCTGTGGCTCACTGTTTGCTTAAACAAATGAACAAAGCCCATAGCGTAAACATGATTGCTACCAACGCAGCCCTAGCTGGAAGTGATCTGCAGAGGCCAAGATAATACTTCTCTCGATCCCAGTGTAGCCATGAACAGGATTTGTTATGATAAGAAGCTAATAAGACATTAACAAAAGTAGCTGTGCCTTGATTCATAATATCACTGCTCTGCTTTATTCTAGGAATGTTCATCCGGGCTTTAGATGTGATTTATAAACTTTAATTAAATAAGCCTCTCGGAACCCCGTGTTGGAAATGTAGGGTTAGTTCTATGAACCTGAATTAACTGAGAAATAATTGAATAAAGGTTAATATGGGATAAGCTCTCCATTTTACAGAACAAAAAGATACAGCTTTAAATGTTGCATAGGTTGTAGTTAGTATAGGAAACATGAGAAATAGCTCAAGGTCATTCAACAAGACCATGGAAGAGAGGCCTTGGGAGCTGACTGCATACAACAAGGTGTGCTCAAGTTGTGTCCCACCCTTCTGCTTTTGTTAACTTATTTGAGAAAAGTTAATCATAGAATATTTTTCCTCAGGAAGGTCTTTGTGAGTATTTGAGGGATATGTATGTGTGTGTATTTTAAATCTATATAAAGCTATATAAAATAAATCTGCTTTAAAATATTTGGATTCTTTTTAAGTCATCAGTGGCAGTAATACATAGTAATATTTGTTTAGGTCTTGGAGTGTGAGCTTGTCCTTAGGCTGACAAAAAGGGACGTGGCTAATGGTTGCATCCCTCCCGTGCCCACTGACACAGCTGTATCTGCTGTGCGTGTTGAATGTCTCATTTTCTTGCAGTCATGGAGCAGTAGGGTGTGTGTGCGGTCGATCAGGTATACTATGGGTAGTAGGAATCTTCACCTGTCCAGGAGGGTGCTGTGGTGTTCTAACAACTAATTTCAGACTTCAGTCCACTTCTTATACACATATCTTTCAATCTGGCCCTGGTTGTCCTTGATGCTGCTGTTCCTGTGGGGTAAAGTGTTATAAACTGACTTTTAACCTGCTTGGCATTGTGAAAAAGCATGAAGTAGAGTTAATCACGTTATAGAAGTTGTCCCCTGAATCATTGATGTTCCTGTTCGTGCTGCTTGTTTCAGCATATGTGTGTCTCTGGTCTAGATCTGAGGAAGACTCCTAATCCTTCAGAAGTAGCATGCCCACAGTCTTCCTGGCCAATGATTCTTCTACAGCAAGCAGGACTTCTTCCTCATCCTGAGAAGCCTTCATCTCTTCCTATGTCAGTGGCTACAAGGCCAAGAGCCAGCTCACCACTGTCCCCACCAAAATCTCTCGGACTGGGGCCTTCCTTTCATCACGCACAAGAAGAAGACCTTGCAAAGGTGGTGGAGCAGGACCCTATGCTGGAAGAACTATGTAAGCCTCTGTGCTGTAAGCTTTGCAATGTCACTTTGAATTCGGCACAACAAGCCCAGGCTCATTACCAGGTAAGGAGAGTAGCAGGAAGCACGGCTTTCGGGGCTGCTGCATCTGCAGCTTCTGTAGACGTACCTGTGCCAGCACATGCACTGCCAATAGCGTTGCTGTGGTAGCACAGGGCTTAGTGTGGGTTAATGCCCAAGGACTAACTCAGCTCTTCAAGGGGGTTTTGAGTGCTTTGTTGAGGTGGGCGCACACCACCAGCAGCGTTTGAATTAGCTCATCTGAAGCTACCTCTGCACCATCTCATGGACTGGAAGCTGTGGTTAGAACTGCTCTGTAAATGTATCTTCACCTTGAATTTTCTGTTTATCCAGACATGCTGCAGTGCTTTCATTTCAGGTGCTGCATGTTGTGAAAACTTTGTCCAAAAGTAGTACAAAGTAGGTAGTAGTAGTACAAAGATGGTGTGGGTAAAAAGGGAGGCACTTCTAATTTTCCTTTGTTTTATGTGGTCTGTTTTCCACCTGTACCCTCACCCAATAAAATAGAACTTCTGATTCCACAGACATGATTTTGTAAGGCCTGAACAGATGTTTTCTGCTGGATCCAGCAGTGCAGTTAGGAAGGGGAGCTGCTGCCATGTGCTCATCACTGCTTCCTTCCAGAGGTTACGCACACGACTGATCTGCTGCTGGGGCCGTTTATGGAAACTTTCTCATCTGCTTTGGACAGCATGAGCTGAGCCAGCTAAGACCAAATTAATTTTGTTCAAGCTGGTCTGGTTGACTTATCTGAAATAGCTTAGGGGCTATTTGCATATGATCTTTGCTGAGAGATTGAGTATGTCATAGTGTTATGTTACCCTGTTTTACTGGTACACTCTATTGCTAGTGCTATGTTTGTGTGAGGTGTGGGGGTAGTAACTTCTGCCACCAGCAGATCCAAAAGGGTGGTTGTCCATATCCTCAGAGCACCAGACCCAGACCTTGGATGTGCTGTAGGCCCTGAAAAAGTGGTATCATGCCAGTGAAGGGGTAGGTTGAATTCGTGTTACGCTTCAACATCTGATTTCTGCAGTATTTCTGCCATGAGGAGACAGACATAACGTGCATGTATGCATACGCCTTACTGTATATCCACAATGCATGTACACACTGTGATGTAGCTCTATCAAGTTTTCAAAAAAACTAAGAACTACAGTATATGGTTTCCAAGGGAAAAAAAAATGGAAAGCAGAGTTTTTTAGATTCAATCTCATGTTCTAACTCATGCTTGCAACCTTGTTAAAAGAAGTGTGTGTGCGTTCAGGCTTGTCAAAAAGCAATGCAAAGCAGTTAACATTTCATGTTTAACATACAAAATACTAGTTTTAAGTGAAATGGAAACAGATTGAGGAACTAACTGTAACCTAGCTGATTTGAGAAAATAAGGCCCAGTCGTGCTAAGTGGTGAGCATTTCAGAGAAAAAGGGGGAGTGCCAGCATCTCTCAAGTCCAGAGGAGTTCTTAGTTCTGAGTGACAGCTCCTTTAACTGAGGTGCCATCTTCATGGCCACTCTCTCATTTCAGTCTCTGGATCCTTTTTCTTTCAGTGTAAGGTACTATTAGGACAGTGATTAATTTGGGTTCTCTTTCCAGGGTAAAAACCACAGTAAGAAACTCCGAAATTACTATGCTGCCAACAGCTGTCCGGCACCGGCCAGAATGAGTAATTCGGTTGAGCCTGCCCCACCTCAGGTTGTCTCCCTTCCAGCTCAGGTAAGGCATGGGAAGGTGACCGAGATCATGCTGCCTGCTTGTCACCTAACCCCCAATAAGGATAACTAGATCTCTCACTTCGAGAATTACTGCAGGAACTGGGAAAGAATTTTCCTTGTGATGGCACAGGATGGTGGAAATGGCCTGTTGTGAGCTGTTTGCTTTCCTTTGAAGGTGCAGGTATTGATCTGCCCTCACAGCAGAATAGTGAGCTTGAAATGTTCTACTTCTGCATGGCAAATACTTTGGTTCCTAGGAAAGTCCGATATACCTGCCCTTAAACAACCATAATCAGCGGCACAAAACAGCATTGTTGGAGCTGGATTTGGACACAAGGGTGTGGCATCCGCTCTGCACAGTCATCCCTCCATTGTGTGAGGGAAGCCTAAGTGGAAAAAGTGCTTAGGTGCTCCTACACCCATTGCCCAGGGCTGTTACCGAATTCTGCTTTGGTTGCACCTTTTGCAGCACTCATTCCTGTGCGTAGGGTGAAGGGATGGTTCCTTCGGTGATCCAGATTCATTCTGTCTCAGGCACATTAGAGGCAAAAGAGGTGATTTTTGCTTTCTTTATTGCTTCTGGTTGTCACAGGAATTAACAGCTAACGCGGCTCTTGCATGTGGCTGTTCAGGGAACCACAGCTGGGCTGCAGGGATTGAAACTGTGCCTGTTGTTTCCAAAAGCATAAGCCTCTGTCTGTAGAAAAGCAAAGAGCTTTTGCCGTAAGTGGCAGGTTGTTATACATGCTGTCAGAGCCACCAGAGGGAGACTCAGTCCCGTATAAAATCACTTTGTGGCTCACAGATATGAATCGAGAGGGCACGGGGTCCAGTCCTAGGTAGTGGGACATGGGTGCTGTACCTGCTGTTGTATCCGATACGTTTTTTTAGTGGAGAGAATGGTCCATAGCAATAAAAAGACCACTCTGGGATCACGTGAGGATTTGTGTTGTAATGCAGAAGTCAGAATTATGTGCATGTGTCTATAAGCTTGAATAGTATCAAAGGAGACGTGAAAGAAACTGGACTTGGCAAGTGCCGCAGTGACATAGCTGTATGAATCGCTGCTGCTGCACTGTTTACAAAGCACTTTTCTCTGGATGGTACCCACTGAGGAGACGTGGTTGCTGATCCGCTCAGCGTGTGGTCTGACTAGACAGGCAAGGTATCCTTCATATGGCAGGAGCTACTCAGGGGAGGATGGGTCCTTCCTCTGAAGTCTTGATCTAGATGTCCTTCTACCTGAACGGTGAGGATCAGAGGTTTGGCAGCTCTGATACTGGTTTTTTTTTAGTGTGGTCAGGGAGCTGTGTAGAGACAGAGTACTGTGGAGAGATTAGGTACACAGTAAATAGGAGAGAGGAGCACCTTTACCTTTCAGTGGGTCTTCCTCAGTGTGAAAGTCACTGTTCATCAGCTCCCAGCAATAGAGGAGTTAAATCACTGTTGTGAAGTAAACAAGCCTTTGTAGCTATGGCAGAGGTGCAGGGTGTTTGTTCAGATTGCTTTCCTCTCCCTCTGAGGCCAGCGATTTGCCTGGATCTTGAGGAATTTGCAGATTCTCCTGGAGGCTGGGGCAGGGAAAATTAAGTTCTTGTAAGAACAGTTTGGGGAGCACTTGAACATGTCCTAATCCATATGCTCTAATTCCATCTCTCTTCCTGCCTGATGAAGATGATACTGGTTTCGGCCCCTGTGATTCAGATATTTCAACAATTTAACCTTCCTGTGTTTCACATGCTGTTTCTCCCTTTGCTGCTAGATGGGATCCAGCAAACCAGGTGGCCGAGTGATCTTGGCCACAGAGAATGATTACTGCAAGCTTTGTGATGCCTCGTTTAGTTCTCCAGCTGTGGCACAGGCTCACTACCAAGGGAAGAATCACGCCAAGCGGCTGCGTCTTGCAGAAGCACAGAATAACTCATTCTCGTAGGTATTGTTCAAATTCACGCTCAGGCTGAAAGCATGTGGCAGTGTCTCTGGCTTTTTCTCAGAGAACTCTGAATTGCAGCTGTTCATATTTGTTTAATCTTCAGGGATGCATCAGAGCTAGGCAAACGGAGGGCAAGGAAAGAAGGGAATGAATATAAGATGATGCAGAACAGAAGAAATACGTATACGGTTCAAAACAACACAGGTAACTGGGAGCTTGATCTGCTGTATAGTTGGAATAATAATGAATGATAAACAAACTTGGTTTTCTTCTGTTTCTGAGGTCTGTTTTAGCAGAGACGGATTGTGAAAGGAGCTGGTCCTAGCTCTGCTAATCCTTCATGTCTGCAGTTGGTTTTTTTCCCAGCTGCTAAAGTTGCTTTGTTTTGTCAGCCTGCTTGTTAGTTCGGTTTCTCAGTTTGTAACTTAATTTGCCATCTGCCTGTCTCTAAGGCTGCTCTAAGTGGTGTCAATTTTCCTGCTTTATTTTCTTGGCAAGTGGCCGGGTGCTTTGACTCCTACTGTAGCACATCAACCTGTACTTGCACTCCCATGACCAGTGAGTGAGCATGTTAGCCTCCCTCTAAGACCATCTGTTCCTAGAGTCGAGTCCTTCCTCAGGTGTTGGTTACAAACTTTGCCTCTTTACTGTGATTTGAAGTGTGGTTTATAGTGTCCATTCATTTCTCTCTCTCATTTTCAGTTTTGTTACGAGCAACCCCAATTCCTGGTGAAGCTTGGTGTAATTGTGTCATTCTAACCACTGTCATGTGGAAAAGATAAATCTTTCAACCTTCTATTAAATATAATTTTGTGATAATCTTAAACTGAGGTGTCTTTCTCTAATCAAAAGACTGTTTTAATTCTCGAATTGGAGGGTTAAGAGCAGGGAGGTAAAAAGACTTACCTCATCACTTAACAATTAGACTCCTAATTTTCAAAGCCCTATTTGTTCTTAATAAGACTGGGGCATTAAGCCCACTCTACTGCTTTAGAAAATACCAGCAAGTACCACTCCTCTATGTGCTACAGCCCTTTAAATCTAGGTCTCAGTGGAGAAGTCATGTGGGAAAATAAGTTTCAGTCTCTACTCAGTTAAAGAGGCTGATCTTTGACTGCTTCTTAAACATTTGTTGGACTTAGAAGTTGTCATTGAGCTGCTTCAAACTTTTCTTTCTTATAGATGAAACAGGCTTTTCTGTTGTCTCCTCAGGTCCCTACTTCAATCCCCGCTCACGCCAGAGGATTCCTCGGGATCTGGCCATGTGTGTTACCCCCAGTGGCCAATTCTACTGCTCCATGTGCAACGCCGGGGCCAGCGAGGAGATGGAGTTCAGACAGCACTTAGAAAGCAAACAGCATAAAAGCAAGGTGTCCGAGCAGCGGTATAGGAATGAGATGGAGAACCTAGGCTATGTACAATGATGCGCCACCCTTGGTAGTAGTTTGCAAATAGAGCAGCTTGTCTCTCGCCTGCTGTTTGCCACATGCCCTGCTTCGTGCTCCATTCGATAGGAGTATGCTCTCGAGCTATACATGTAACACCTGCAAACCTAATGGTATGGTTAGATTTTTTTTCTATCATAGTTGGCAGGATGACGCTGTGCAGGACATGAAGTGTTTTTGATGTTTGTTTGCTAATTATCTAAGGCTCCTCATTGTATTGAGTGGCAGGGAGGACTTTGTCTTCTCCCCGGCCTTCTGCATGAATATGCAAAGCCCAAGAAGTGCTGGGAACTTCTGCGGTTCTACCACACAGGTGGACCATGTGGAGAGGCGGCTCCCCTCTTTGCACACCACAGAGCAGTGCTCCAGAATGCCTCCCTGCAGCAGACTGAATCTCAGGGCAGCTTGTAAAGGAGGGGCAGGAAGAGGGCCTGTGAACGTGTGAATTAGGTGGTGTACTCGTCCACAAATTGCTGCTTGTGGCCCCTATTACAGCCCAGAGTAAGTTTTTTTTCACATCACTGTAGAAAGGCTGTGCATACGTCTCCTTCTCAGAGGGTTGTGCCTCTTACTGCTTCTTCTGTGATGCAGATTTCATTCTGAACGTCTGACATTGGATATCAGCTGATTAGCCCCATTCAGAATTACTCTCTTCTACCAGTTAACAATGAAAAAAGATTCTCAGTGAGTGGTGTTGTAAGGCTGGGCACCTTAATGCAGAATGGGTGTAGCTCATCTCCCTGAAGAGAGTCTCTGGGGATCTCAGTGGCTTAATGAGCTGAATCGCAAAGCAAACCTGCTCAGATGAGATGTGCTCTGCTCTGATTCTGCCTTAGTCTGATTAGGGTTGAGAATAGGTTGGAAGGTGCTGTCAGCAGTAATTTCTTTGCATACTGATGTAGAAGAGAGCAAGTGTTGGTCTCTGGCCTGCAGCTCTATTGCTCTGGGAGAGCAGGGCTGCCTGGACCTCAAGGAGCAGATACCGGTGTGTCCCACTTCCATGCCAGTCCCTGGACAAAGCCCAGTGGGTGTTATAGAGGAGAGGTGAAATGCTCTTTTGGACTAGAGCTACCAATATCGCGTGATTTTTTTTTCCCCCCCTCTTTCTATTCCCATCTCAGAATGAGTTTTAATTCCATTCCTTGATGTGAACTTCACTGTTTTAGGGACCATCAGAAATCCAAAGTTAGGTAGGATGTAAGTGTCAGGAGTGATAATTGTTTGAGTAAGAGCTTTTTGGCCACACAGAATTATTCATGAAACTTGTTAAGCAACTTGGTAAGTGTAGACAAACCCAAAGGGTGTGTGTCTGTTTTGATTTTCCTTAGCAAAACTAGAAAGGAGATAAAGAGCAGAAGTAGGGCTGACGTTTAATTTTCTGCTCGTTTGGGTAGATGTGAGGAGCTGTGATTTGAATCTGGTTCACAGTGTTTCTAAAACATTGGCTCCAGCGGCAAGTGCAGCTTGTAGGTAACCTCCGTCGGACCTGATTCACCACTGTGCTGCTACGGCTGTATGCTGGTACAGCTTCACTGACTTCGGGGACAGGTGCAGAGAGGGGGTAAAGGCACATCGTGGCTTGTCTCTCGCTCCTCTTTAGGCAGTAGGTTGAATGATGCAGCTCCATTGGTTTCAGTAGCATTTGACCAGGGATAAATTTTACTAGTGTATAACGTTGAAGGTAGCTCCCCTACCACCATTTTTTGCCATTCTGATCTTGCCTCTTGCATTCCAGAAAGACTTTCTGCTTGCCTTAAAAAATGAAAAATGAGTAAACTAACAAAGAATCCAGATAGTTTTTATTGATCTTTCTAGTCCACTTCAAAAAGGTTTGTTGCACTTGGCTGCTCCTCAGAAATCGAGTACTGTTATCTTTAGCTACCTGAGCATCAGGTAGCCATACAACCGTAACATAACCTTCCTAAATCCAGGCAAGGCGAGCTCTTGCACAATAGTCAAAAGAAACCCCCTACATCATTCCATGCTGATCCTTGCCCTGCAGATACAGGTAAAGCAATGGACATCCTCTGGAATGGGATTCCCTCCCCTCCTTTGGGCAAAGCCCAATTAATTTAAGGGTTTGTGTACTGGAGCACGTTAGAAGGTAGGAAGACAGGTGCCCAGGTTGCAAAGCACTAACTAAGCAGTTTTGACAGCTTGGAAGTCTGTTTGTCTCTGCTTTCCTGCCCCTGACTCACCCTCTGTGTGGCCTTGAAGAACATCCTCCTCACAAAAATCTCTCATCAGCATTTTCCCCTCATCTTCTGCAGTCAAAGAAGGGCTCTAGTTTTCTCTTTGTGTTCTGTCTTTTGTTTTGCTAGTCTGACACCATTGTGCAGCGACAGAGGGAGCTCGATGAGCCTTACCACAGTGGGTTTCACCAGAGCGATGCCTGCATTATGCTTAAACATCCCTCCTGCTGTAAATTAAAGTGTGACATTTCCCACAGCCTGCAATTAGTAGCAGAAAACCAACACTGTAAAATAAGAGCTGGAGGACCTGTAAGCACTGGTGTTGTCTAGCTTATTGCTAGGGCCGAGAAGGCATTTTTGTCTGCCTTCATGTGTCCCAAAAATCAACTGTTCACCACTTTGCTTAGGTTCTGCTCCTGTTCCCAGGGCAGGGATCTGCTCCTCATTCAGCATTTCCAGTGACTGCTGGAGGTACCAAAACTCAGTTTGTTCCATGTGCTGTTTCTCCTGGTGAAAGCTGGTGCAAACGTGCCGCAGCACGCTAGCGTGTTTGGGAGGGTGTGCGAGGGAGTTGTTCCTGCAGACTGTCCTCTGCACAGGTCTGAGTCTGGTTTTGAGGAATGGCCTGAACAGAGATGCCTGTAGCTGCTTTGTTTTGTTCAAGGGAGTACAACAAGGGAATGTCATCATCCTGAGAATTTCAAAATTGTGAGTTATGCAGCAGGTATAAAGCAAACAGAGGGACTCAAGTGACAATAGTCGGACAGGTTTTGTACACTGGAGGAAAGATATTTCTTGCTGGGAGAAGCTGCTCAAACTCGCTTTGCCCCAGTGCTCCGTTGTGGTCCTTCCCTCCAAGTGACCAGAGCTTACCTCTTCCCTCTTCAGGATTGCTTGATGGTTTGTGATCTTTCTACTCTCCCTCCAGCATAGAAAATTCTTGACTGCGAAGAGAAAACAGCCCACCTCACTAATATCATTAGGGCTCAGGCCAATCCAAACTCATACTAGTCGGCATGAAAAACTAGGTGGAACATGATGTTAATTTTTTATGTGCGTGTGAAAGCTGTTCTCCAAATCAGTGTTCAAAACACATATTGAAAACGTGTCCTGGCCAAACCCTGTTTGACATAGATGGGCTGGGGGGAATACTGTACAGCTGTACCATTTTCCAGGCCCACTGAATCTTTTTCTCATGTTAAACAAAGTACCAAACCCCAGAAACAGGACTTCTGTGAAGCTGTCACATTGGCCAGTAGGTTAATGACCTTTGCTGCTAGAAACAAAATATAAATCAATGTGTTCATATTTATTTTACTTTGCTGACCACTAATTGATTTGTTAATATTTAAGGCATTATTTTCTAGATTGTTTTTGTTTAAATAGAAAATTTTACGTTGCACTTTGCTTTTGGATCAGAACAAGTATTTATTATATTTGTGAAAATGTTTTCCCTCCCACATATGTATTGCTTTCTTTCCCTTGATTAAAAAAAACTCCAAACAATAAAACCCACCCCAAAACCAAAAAACGTAAGTCCAACCAGTGGATCTTTGTTTACTTTCATGCCAAACAGAATGGGGATTTCCTTGCAACTCGATCTTAAATGTCAATTTCTAATTTATTTTACATTGGCATTTTTTTTAGCTCCAGTGATTCGTTTGGTAACTTGGGACTGTATTTTTAGGGACACATGAAGTTCATACTACATTTAAGCATTTCTTTTAAGGCAAGGAAGTCAACTATGTGGAATCCATGTATTTGTGAGGAATATGAAAGTGATACTATTTTGTTTGTATTAAGCATTAGCTGTTATTTTGCATTCTGCACTAATGAGTAAATGTGTTATTATCTTGCCTAACATTGGTCTATTTTTGACTTTTGCTTTCTTCACGTACATCAAAAGGAACCCTGAAAACTTCTGTGGAGTTGCTTAGGTTGGTCATCAGTGTAACAAAATGCAGATTTTTTTCTGTAAAGCTTCTTGTCTTTTTTCCTTTTCTAGATGCCCATTATAGGGCATTAGAAGGGAAAGCTTTTGCCATAAGCGAGGATTCAAATTTTAGCCTACTAATGCATGATGCCCTTTCGCTACATTAAGTCATACTCTGACTATAACCAAGGGAATTGTGCCCAAGTCAGGAGTAAATGAAGTACCCTAGCTACATGTATTATGTTGGCTAGGGCCAGGCAAGGTACATTACTAAAATTTTTTACTCCTGTGTTTGGGTTACAACACTTTTAATGTTTTGCTTTTTGAGGAATGTATATCTGGTTCTGTAAGGATTTGGTCCTGCTCCAGCTAAAATAGTTTGAAGTACATTGACTTTAGTTGTGTAGGAAGAAGCCTTGAAACCCTTCAGGAATTTCATACTGCTGATGTTTTCTCATGTATGTGGTTTTTGTTTTGTGGGGTTTTGTTTGGTTTTTTTTTGTGTGTGGTTTTTTTAATTATTATTTTACAACCGTATATACAAGGATGCTCTGGATGAGATGGACACCTGTTGCTGATTATGGAAAAACAAATGCCGTGGCTGCCAAAGGATTAACAGAAAATGGATAAGTATGGACCTGATTTCTTTGAACTTAGTGGCTAAGCTCCTGGGTTTTTTTGAGCTGGGCTGGCTTCTTTACCATCTGCATAAAATCAGAAGTTAAAATCCACTTCCAACCAAATCTGGTCAAATAGTAGTTCTGGGAATCTCTCCTTGAAAAAATGTATCACAACTAAAATTGTATCTTTTTTATCTGAAGTATCTGCAGGTAAAGGCAGGGCTGGATTTTTGAAAATAAAATCAGTTTTTCAGCCTGTGTTTTGCAGGGGGAAAATTACTTGATTTTTATTTCCTTCTGCATCTGTCCAGCAACATCATTTGCAAATGCTTTGAATGTGTTTCATCTAGAGCCTTCTTGTCAGGTTGGTTTTGTACATTTGTTCTTATTTTCTTTATGTTGTACTGACCCCTGTGAGGGAATAGTTGATGAAAATGACTTTTTTTGTTTTTTCCTTTTTTCTTCTTCAATATATAATAAATCATCTTGCTCTTATCATTGTACAGCCTTAGTGTTTGGTTTTGCTACTGCTCGTGATATAGCTGGACTATGCACGTCTGAATTGATTTTAGCCTAGCACTGAGTGTGGCTACATGAGTAAGATGTTTTCATACACTGGTAAAGGAGTATAGTCAGTGTAGAATTTGTTAGTCTGGAGGGGAGTCCATGTACTTTCAACTATTACCAACAGCCAGCTGAGTTCCCTCTCTGAGCTGTCTTGGCTTCAGGAGGGGTTGGGAGTGCTCAGCGTCTGACAGGATGGGAACCAGGAGGTACGGGAAGGGATCCGTTTCTGACTGTGCTTCCCACTTGAGTAGGCATCACAAGCTCTGGACCAGCCCCAGGCTAACCACAGACTGACTTTCAACTCTAAACTGTAAAAAGGTGGGGACAAGCTGAACCCGATACTTACATTTGCACATTTTTTTGCCAGTGTGCTCTTTCGTTTCTTGAGGGCTTCAGAAGAGCATATGCTTATGCAGCGTAGATGACTTTTCAAACAGAAAGGACGTTCTGAACTGGAGCCCTGAGGCAGAGAAAATCTGAGGTTTGCTGTGTTCAACTCAGGTAAGAGGAAAACGTCACCCTTCCTTAGTGCTGCACCGGTGCTGTTAGTGCAGTGAGCTGCTGACCTCAAGGGCTGTATCGTGGTGGCACACGTAAGACATTCGGGGTGTGTGACTGCTCTTGGGGCGCAGCTCTGAGTGGATGAGCAGCTGTGAACAGGGATGTGTCCCTGCACTCCCCTGTTATTCAGGGCATTGGGCTGTGACAGGGAATAGTGACACCACGGTGGAAATACCCTGCTTTATCATTTTGTTAGGCTGGGAGCTGCCTAAGCACTTAGGTGACTTCTTTGCTAACAGTGAGGTGCAGGAGGTTTTATGTGTTCTCATTTATAGTAAATAGGGTCATAAAGACTTGTAAGTGGAGCTTTATGTTAAGTCTGACCCCAGCCCTTCGTTGTTTCGTACCCAAGCAGGTTGGGTTCCTTTCAGCCATCCCAGGAGCCACAGTGGAGCAAACCTCTACATAGCAGCGTGTCCCCGTCACCAGATGTTAAAGCACTGCCTTTTTAATACGTACATGTGGCAATTCTATTCTATCTTAATTCTATAGCAATTTGGTACACCCAGACCATGGTGACACACAGAGATACCTGGGCAACCTAATTCAGTCACAGGTGTTTGCTAAATTAGGCAGCAAATAATGTAATACAAAAATGGATGAAAATCCAAAACTAATTGAGTGATTTCAAAGTATTAATAGCCTTCCTTCCACTTCTCTAATTACCCTGGTGTCTGAGGGTCTCATTTAGTTGTCTTGCAACATTTTGCAGCTGAGGAAGTAAAGTTTGGAAAAAATAAGTGTTTCACCCAGAAAGCCTGTGGCTGAGAGGGAAGATTGGACCAAAGCCTTTAAATACTAGGCTGGTGACTCTGCCACATCTCCAATCAGCTTCTCAGTTCACAGACTGATGAAAGTGACTGGATTTTAAAAACAATTTGATTAATACTCGGTTGATTTTTGTTGTTTATATTATGGCTTTACAATGTGTTAGGAAATGGACTATAGCACGTGGTTTAAAAATAATGAGGCTTGACAGAGAGAGCTGTCAATAGTGCTTCTGCCATTGAATCTTAGTGGAGAGGTGGAAAAACAACAGGTTTTAGGAGAATTGTAGAGGGTGCTTGTTTGCAAAGTGCAGGTTCTGGAGCCTCTTCCCTATTTGTATCCACTTCACATAAATTCTCTCTATTCCTACTTCTAGTTCTCCTAAAGCATTAGGATTGAACGCCGCTTGTGTGTTTTGGAATAATAATGAGCTGCTGCGACAGATAATACCTAGAATTCATTGGCCTAATCCTGCAGCGAGTGACATGCTTTCAGTTGGCCTTATTCCCCTGGGCTTGCTTCACCTCTCTACCTGCGTGAAACAAGAGCAGATCTACTTAAAGTTGGTGGAATTACACAAGTATAAAGAGAGATAGGGAGATTATCCACAATGTATTATCTGAGACTACAGAGTGTCTTTGGCAGGTGTTTGCTGTACATATAAAGATGTTTTTCTTTTTTAAAAAAAAAAAACGTATTAATCTAAGGCTTGTTACTCAATATCAAGGTACGGTGAGGTACTGTGAATGAAGGAACAACGTGTAGGGTTATAAGAAGAATTGAACACAGTTGTGTGATAAACTAAATATGCTGCATTTGGTGTGGCTGTGGAATTTTATGCAGGAGTGCAATATTTAACTGAAGAAGCCAGACTATGTACTTAACTAAATGCAGTGAGACCCACAGCATGAAAAAACACGACATGAGCCGGTGTACTACCCTGGGTTTTAAAAGGTGAAACGTGGGTATGAAAAAAAACCTGTGAACAGTCAAATGTCAAAATCCCCGCACACCGGCAGAAATGATGATGTTTGGGTATTTTGGGGAGTCTGTAAAGAATACTTCAGACTCAAGTGGCTTGCAAAAACAACAGCATGATGCCAAAAATCTTTGATTGCAGCTGACTGGAGAGTTTGGGAGCTGAGATGTCATTTACGTGTCCTTTTCCGCTTTGGCCTGCCATGTATGCCAGTGCACGTGAAGCAGTCCCTTTAAGGACTCTTCCTCCTCGGTGCCCTCCGCTATTTAGAAGAGATCATTTTCCAGTAGCTCCTTATTGCAGCTACCTCTAGTACTGTTTGCAGTGTCTTGGCAGCCGCGTCTTGGGCTTAATTAGGAAATAGCCAAACTACCGAATACGTGGGAGTCTTAGACAAGTAGCTGCTGTTTGTGTAACAGTGATACTCAGAGCACATTTGGATTAGCAGGTCCAAATGCAGATGGAGGGGAAATGCAATTAATCCCCAGGGTCTTGCATTTATTTATGTCAGGTGGGATTATGGGCTGCTGTACATCCTGCTGGTCTGTGGTAGCTGGCACCAAGGGACCTAGGCACGAGAGCTGGATGCTTCTCGTGCCTTCTCTTAGGTCTGGTATCTGTGGCTGTGTCTTTGGGGGGTCTGGTTTTGATTAGTCTATCTTCGGTTTACCTTGTCACACAGTCGCAGAAATGTAATTAATAGGACAGCTTTTATAGTGCTTGTTTAACAACTTTAAAGTTTGTTTACTTGGGTGAAGCACAGATCTTTATTATGCAAAACCCAAGCAGTTTCTAATGAACAGTATTGAAAAGTACAAAGAAAAGCGGTAAGTGAAAAATATATATAAAAACAAGACAGATGTTTCAAGGTTGCAGTGACCCCAGGCACATGAAACTGAGGAAGTAGAAGTGGGAGGCAGCAGTGGAAGCATTGGTCTGTCTTTTGCCAGTCCCGCAGTCCCAAGTCACATGCTGGATGTTCAGCTGCCGTATTTGCAATTATACCCTCGAAATAAGGCCTGACAGAATCCCAGCCGTACGCTGACTGTTTGTATTAGCCCCCCCCAAGGCCGATCTACTGCAGCCTCACACAACAGGTAGGATGCAGAAGGCTCGGGGATTGTTACACTCGGCCGAACAGGCTGTAAGGCACAGCCCCCTGCACTCTCATCCCACAAAGGCAAAATGCAGCAAGGCTGGGTTAAGCCCTTGTCCTCAGGGTGGGCTGTGTGTTAGCCTGGTGTCAGCTCAGAAGACATCACAACAATTGATAAAACATGAGATGTATCCACATACCTGAAGCTTTGAAGGAAACGTCGGAGGTTGGGGCTGAACAGAGTATGAGGAGAGACGCTAGAAGTTCAGGATGGATGCGGACGCGTGGTGCAGTATCTCTCTTAACAGGTTTCTGGATAGACAGTTACATCAGCCTGGAGTCCTTTCGTGTATTGCCTAGTGTCTAATACGTGGGACAGATTTCTGAAGACACGTTGTTAATCTAGATTAACATTGATCTTCACACAGCTTCTCACAGCTGCTAAGAAATGCAAGGATGGGTCAGGCCACAGCTATATGGATATACGTGCTGGGTATATATTAGGGCATAATAAGCTTCCAAGGGAGTTGTTCTTAATTTGGGTACAGACTATCTATGCTAATTATATGGCAACAGTCTTGACAATTAGCATGCATACTTCTAACTTCCATTTCTGATTGCGGTAACAAAGCCAGCATTGCCGCCTCCTCTCACTAACTTCAAAGGCATTGTCTTGATTTAAGAAACAGTGTCCTAAGGCTGTTATGAGAAAGTGAAGCTGTGTTACTGTGACTGTTGGGCTGCCCACTTAACAAACGGCAGGGTAAACTGATGAGCAGCCAGGCTCTCTGACATGGTTTGTGAGAGCTTTGAGGTTACAAAATGCCAACCAGCATTTATTGTCGTCGGCGTACAAAGTAATATTCCCACGGTGAATACAGCACAGGTCTTCCAAGTCAGAGAGTATGCTTCCTTAAATTATCAGGACCCAAAGATACACCTTGAGTCCCGATCGTAGGTGGTAATTCTTCAAAGAGAATCTAACATACACGTCCCAGAAGGAAGAAGCAGTGGAAGAAATGAGAATAGAACACACACAGAAAATTTGAAGTTCCCTTGGATGATCCTGCCAACCTGTGGACACAAGGCTGGTGTAGGTCATGGGTAGCATCTAAAAACATCTGGCACTTTAATCTGCTTCGGTGTTTTTATAAATGTTAGCAGACATTTTACATTGCTGTAGCGTTTTTGTAAACTGATTGCAAGTCTTCTGTGAAAGCAAGGCTTAAAAACCCAAGTTAGTCTTTTACAAAATTTAACCCTACCAGACTGCAGTGGGTGCAGTCCGTAGCCTTTGAGCTATCCAGGACAGTTCCCAGCACAGAGCTGGGGTTGTCTGAACTGCCTGCATCAAAACAAATGACTCCTGTCCCCTGTCCCTGCTAGGGTGCGGCACTGGGTCCCAGTCTCAAGCTACATGTTCCATCTAGAAACCCATCATCTCAGCGCTGCAGTGCCACAGTCAGATTATAAATATTTGAATGTCTTTCTGGAGAGTGGTTGAGGTCACCCTGTGCTCAGCAGGAGCTGCTGAAGATGATCTAGATTTTTTCCAGAAGGAAATGAAGCCATGTCACATCACGCAGGAGAATCGCTTACATTTGGCATTTGGGATAAAACTTAATGTTCTACAAATTACAATGTTGGATGGCTGGCAGCAATTTTGCCAGACAAATACCACGTGTCTTTCCCAAAAGGATTCGATCTTTAATATTGTTTTGATGCTGTGGATTTTCCAATTTGTGTTTATTAGAAATGACTTATCTATGTTGGCAGTGCTGCCTTTAACCCAGGACAGCTGGTGCCACCTACAGCACTGTGGAAAACCATGGCTGCAGCGTTTTGCTTCCGTGAAGTTGCTGTATGACCGGAGCAAACTGTCACCTTGCAGAAATGAAGCCTTTGAAGGGCTAAATGTGTGTTAGCTCTTCATCTGCTTTGTGTGCTTTGAGGCTGTTTCCAAACAGTTTCACTCAAAGCATGGAAATCTATTGCTGAGGCTGCAGGGAAGTGTTGGAAGTCAAGCGGTGCACGTGGAAAACCCGTGGAAGCAAAAGCAAAACAGGAGCTGTGAGATGCTAGGGCTGCGCTGGTCCAGAGCCGAGCTGCGCAGGGATACCTCCACCTAGCTTCACTCCTCTCTTTTTCTACCCTTATATTAATACCTTTTTTTTTTTTTCAACCCAAATTACCAGCCGTAGTGGAAGTTAACTGGTGATGAAATGTAGTATTTTGGGGGGCAATCTTGTTCATTTGCAGCACATGTACAAAGAAGGCCAGGTGCCCTGAGCCCAGGCAGGCTCTATTACTTGGGGAAGATCCCCACATACAGCGCAAGAGGCCGGTTTTCATCAGCACCCTCACGCCCAGCTTCCTTTGGAGCAGAGAGCGGGGAGCTGCCGTTTGCCCTGTCCTCACCTGTTCAAGCCATCGCTTTTTCTTTTACGGGACCTTGGTGAAACCGTGACATTTATCTGTCTCAGGGGAATCCTGCCTGCCCTTCTGGGGAAAGCAAGCATGAGATGACTGGATTCATTGCTATTTCATAAGGATATAAATAATATACAAGGTGTGATACACGAGTGGCTAATCTGGCTGTGCTGAATGTAAATACAATGAGGCACTTGATCCTTCTTCTAAGGGCTTTTACGGGGCAGCTCAGGCATTTTTCTGATACGTTTTATGGGGCGGAGGAGACATGAACGATCACGCTGTGAGATTACAAGTCACCCTCCTGAAATACCCTAACAAGCGTTTAATCGTTGCTCCCTGCAAAAATGGCTGTAGTAACTGCAGAAATTGAGAATGATATAGAACTGAGACTAGTCGTGGAAAAAATGGGTCACAGTAATTCATAATTCTGAAATAACTCATATTAGTTGGTGTTCTCTTCTCTGGGCTCCGTTTTTCCCACTTACCTGTCTGTCCAGCAGCTTTGGTGGGGGCTGCGATGTGCTGCCTGGTAAGCACCACCCAGCCTCGCGCCCAGTGCGGATTCAGGCCATGGCTTCCCAACTGGCTACCGAAAAGTCGAGTGTGACATGTTCAAAAGTCTCGTAGCCCCTTAGAAGCCTACGTGTTTTCATGTGTTTGAGCCTTCAAGATGCAGAAGTCCCACCAGTCTTCAGCTGAGTTGAGGCTCTGAAGTCCTGGCTGCAGCCAGAGGGATGGTTGCAGAGGTGGCCGTACCTTGCGGTGGCTCTCAGGGTGCCCGGAGCTGCCAAGACACAGTTGTCCCTCGAAAGACGTGCGCAGGATGCCTGTCCCCACATCCACGCACCAGTGTCAGTCTGTCCTGACGGCTGTACTGCCTAACCGAGCTGGCTCAGCCTGGGCTCAGGGAAGCTTTCAGATGCTGGGATCACACCTCCTGATGGCACTGCAGACATACTTTTAGAAATCCCAAACAATTCCCTCCTTAAACTGATATTTCAAGCTCTTATTTAATATTGCCCCATTTTCAGAGGTTTTGAGAAAGGTGGCAGTGCTTTATTAATGTTGGTTTGTTGTTTTGAGGCAAGCAAAGTGATGGTATTTTATTTTGATTTCAACAGCACACCCATTAGGATTTCCAAAGGTGGTAATATCCCCTGGAAACAGAAGAGGGCAGCTGGTTTTTGAGAAATGAAGAGTGCGTTGACTAGTTCTGAGAATGAAATAGCAGTCAGATCTAGACGAAAGGGGCTTTTTTTTTTTTTTTTTATGAATGAATAAAAATAGCACAGTATTCCAGGGCCTCTGCTAGTGTAATTAGTGTATAAAATAGCTAGACCCCCATCACCTTCCGCAGAGTCCCTGGGCTTCATCTGGCAAAATTAGATTCCTTGCAATTTTATTGCAATGTAATTAAAAAGTAACCAAGGGAATATAGAACTCGGTCTTCAGAGATGTTCAGCATCAAGCAGAATAAAAAGCATTCAGCAGGTCACTGGATTAATAGCCAGTTTCTTTGTTTACTGCCCAATCAAAAAAAAAATAATAATTGCTGTGAATCATCACTTTGTACATATGGAAAAATACGAAAAAACCCAAAGATTTAGTAAAATGTTCTTCAACCCTCTGAACGTATTTTTTTAAAAAATTGAAAGGTGTTTTCAATTTATATTTAAAAACAAATGCATAAATTCCAACCCAAAACATCTTTCTGGAGTGAAATCTTTCTTTAAATCCAAAATAAGACGTTCTGTGACTTGTTAATTTTGCAAGCTTCAGTTGTGTGGCAAACCCCATATGGGAAATTTCTTACGTGAAAACTGCCCGCCTCGTGCTAGGAGGCTGCACTGCCACGCGATGCCCCTTCCCTGTTTAACAGCCCCTCGTGCCCAGGGCCGTGGCTGGAACTGGAGTCAGGAACCTGAGTATGTTTTTAAAGCCAAATAATCGCACTGGTTGGCATGGGAAGCTGTATAAGGTGCTTGGTGAGAGGGATGGTTGATCCCCGTGGGACTAAACTGCACCCGGAGGGATGCTGGGAGGAGGTGCCGGGGTGGTGCTGCCTCTGCCAGCAGAGAGAAGGGACAAAGGAGAGATGGTGCTGCTGAAGTGAAGGATGGCTAAATATCCGTGTGGGACCCCACCTCCCAGGGCCGTCACTGGCCCGGTCAGTAGGTAATTTGGAAAACTCAACAGTGACTCCTTCCAGCACCTTCCCAGTGTCACTGTGCCTTTCTGGCCCTGAAAAAAAAAAAAAAAGATATTTGGCTTCAGTGAGGCGCATGTGCAAAACATGTATTCTGAGGCAAGAACAATTAGAGACCCTCTGTAATGAAACCATACTAACTGAAAGGGTAACCCACAAAGACTACTCTTCGGATGCAGAAAATAATGAGGGCTGCCCTAAACTTTTAATCAGGAGCTCAACTTTTATTTGCAGCTCCTGACAAGGATAGCATCCCTTAATAACACTTCTGACAGTTCCAAACTCCTGAAATTAATATGAGAGCAACGAGAATTTAATGGAAGCACTAATTACAGATGCTGGAATTATTCTGCTGCAATTCAAAACCTCTGATGTGGAGAAACTCTTAGCACGGCTGGGCTGTCATCTAATTTCTGTGAAGTTTTACTGTGAAAGGTGACCCTGGCTTTACGCACCTTCATTCTGCAAGACGCGGGCATCCTTCCCTCCCATTGACTTCCACACCTTGCAAAGAATTAGGATGCAAGCAATTAATTCCTCTCTTGCTCTGGAGACTGTACTACTCATACCCTCATGCATGCTGTTCCCTCTGTTTCCCCTCTCATGATTAGTCATAATGTCCTGGACTAGCGGGCTTACATCCAGGCTCTTTCCCAAAACGTGGACCGATTAGGCAGGTGGATTAAGCCCAGGCAGCTGTAGCAGTTTGTACCTGGGTGCCACCCCTGCAGCAGAAACAGCTGAACCGCACATGAAACGGCTCCTGCTCCGCTGTACTTCGCAGTCTAACGTATAGGACAAACTGGTACCAACAGTTCAGTGCCACTTCATGTGGTTATTCAGGTATTGGTGGTGCAAGGGATGGAGGTGGAGGTCAGGCAGCCTCCAGGAGATGTGAGAGAAGACTGCTTCATGGGGAGGAGCCACCTCAGTCTTTAATCTACCTGAGTGAGCATCCCCAAAATCACAGATCTTTGGAAAAGTGATTTGATGTCATCAGCAGACCTACTCATGCCTTGTTCCAGGGCCACCTTTCACCCTGGAGTTCCTCCAAAGCTCACAGAGGTTAATGAAGAGCCTGCCAGGTCCCTGGGTCCTGGTGGGCTGTGGGAGGTGGTCCCTGCACTGCAGAGCAAACGGCCAGCCCTGGGTGCGTGTTGTGCTGGTGGGCTGCACCCTTGGTGTGGGAGCTGGCTCTTTGCAGCCTTCCTAGTGATGCTGTGAGATTGCTGCCGTCCCAATGAGATGCTCTAGACACCCAGAAGCAGCCTGTCATCATCCTTCCAAAGGTTGTATCAGGCTTTTGGAGGCTGGCGACATGACAGCAAGCCCATGCTGCCCTCCTGGTATATCCTGAAAATGCTCTGTCTGCCTGTTTAGAGCTCAGGAGATAAGAATTAAGTTTGAAGGCTTTAATGGGAGACCTTCGACTCCAGACTACTAGTTAGAGATCAGAGAAAGTCACAGGCTTTGGGGCTGAATGTGGATCTTCCCCAAAACGTGAACAATTTCTGATCTGTGTGACTTTTTTCCTGTCTCTCTTACAGTTTCAGCTGTGAAACCTGAACCTTGATAGTAGTTCCAACTGTTGAATAGCATTAGATGATTCATCTCTTCCATTAATACAAAAAGTAATAACCATTTTCTGCTTTGCACGTAATGCCCTTTGAGAAATAGATGAAGACATGAGGGACATCGAAGAATTATTTAATCTCAGCTTTTTTTCCTTCAGTCCTGTATTTTGTTGCTCTATTGAACGATTACACTCCAGTTCCTGCCCTTCCCCAGTTGCTCTGGAGACAGTGCACAAAAAGGCAGGAGCCATCTCATCCTGCTTCAGTGCCCCTCGTGTACGGGAGGGATGTGCACCTTTCATCAAAAGGTAATAAATGTCCCTTGGTATAATGGAGGGGAGAAAAGGAGGGGGAAACAAGAAGCTGGTTTCACTGTGCTCTGTTAATAAGCAAAGCCACTATTGTAAAAGTACCAGCACGGGCATTGAAAATAAAAATATCGTCTCAGTGATTCAGCTGAAAAATCTTATTTGGCCAAAGAGGTGGCTCGGTGATTTCCCACCCTGTCTGGTCAACGTTCACAGAGTCACATGCATAAATACAAACGTTCCCGGGAAACACTGCAATGACTCGGTGCGCTCGGTGGCGATAAAGATGGAGAAGCTTTTATTGTTGCGGTAACACTTGACATGCAACATGGATTTTGCAGCTGAAAGACAATGGCCAATTTTATGGATTTTTGAGCTCTTGCTACATTGTGAGGACTTTGATAGAGTGTAATTTGAACACCCCTTTTCTCCTCCCCTTCCTCTCTGCTATTAAGAAAGAGAGCAATATATCAAAGATGAATTGGTAGAAGTAAAAATGAGAGTCAAGAGAAATCTTACAGCATTAAATTTTGGGGAAGGATATTTGTAAATCCAATACTTAGTTCCAAATATTACTGTAAAATAAAGTTCCTTCTACAGTTCCCTGAAATCATGGACCACGTACTGACTGTGAGTGCTCTCAACCACACTTAAAGAGAGCAAACCTCCCATGCTGTCAGAAACTTGTGCTGCAGACCCCTGCGTTGAACATTCCCAGAGCAGGGAAGGGTGGTGATGCTCCTCCCAGGCCCAGCGACCTGCTCTGCACATTACAACCTCATCAATGTGCCGGCTGCCTCCAGCCCTGAATTACAAAACTAGTTTCCAAGGGAGAGACACCACTCTTCCACCGCTCTTCACCCTCCTGCTCTCCTCAAGGGAGGAGCTCTGCCAAGCCAGGGGGGCCAGCTGATGCTTGGGTCGAACGGTCCCAAAATCACATCCCTATGTCTGTACACGGGTTCTGTGAATAAATATGTACTCATACGGTTTTCTCTTGGCTTGCTCCCTTCTTCCTTCTCTTTTACTACAGCTGACAGTAGTTTCATGACCTGTGTTGAGCCCAAGTTCGTCAGGCTGTGACCTTCTCTTCTATTTGCACAGCACTTGCCATGGTGGTCCCAACCCTGAAAGAGGTGGGAGGAAAAGGAGAGCCTGTGCTTTCCCTTCATGGAAGCTCAGTCTTTTCCTTTTTATTTTGCTGGGTGTTGGGGCATTGGGTAGTGGGGCTGACCCCAGCTCACGCTAATGCTACTTACTAAAAATAAAGAATCGTTTACTAATTTTTTTACTAGAAGCAAAGAATTTTGGGTGCTGTGAGTGGGAGGAGAATGACATTTTACATAAGCATCTTAAAAGTGTCAGTTACCCACGTAACTTGGTGGTAGGTGGCCTCCTAACAAATCCACGCTTATTGTACTGGGGTTTGTAAGTGCTATGGTAACAGTGGTAAACTATACAGAAAGAAATGAGTTAACTTCCTGGGACTGTGAGCAGAAGGTCCCCTCTCCTTTAGTGAAGTTCTCACTGCTGCTAAAGGTTTACCAAGAGGAAGCTGCTTTTTTCCCAGCCCATTATTATCGTGGTTATTTCCCCAGCACTGACAGCACTCTCAGTACTTTCTCGTTATTTAGTAGATGTGCAAGAGCCTGGTCTGTCTCCCATTAAAGTCAATAATGATCTCCCTTAATTAGCTTTCAAATTACAATCAGTCTCTTAATATTACTACCAATTAGGTGCATCGTGGCCACGCTGTGTTGTTCGTTTGAATCCTTCGAGGTAAGCTGGGTCTGCAGCGGCCAGGCGGGACCTTGAGCAGGAGCCAGACCCCAGGGATTTGGGCAGCACCCACTGAGGATCAGAGGCTCTCCGAAACGCTGCTGGAGGAGGAGGAGGAGGCTGTCCCGAAACAATGGGCCCAGCACAGCTGGTTTAATTGCCCTGTTCCCATCAAACGGATAATTTGAAGGTGTCAGAAATGTAATTGTACCCACAGAAAAGGGAGCCTCTCCTCCTTTTCCCTCTGCGCTGGATCGCCGAGGGCTGTAGTGACCTTGGCACGCCGTGAACTTTCACCAGGAGCTGGGCTGGCACCCAGGAATTAAGACGTGCAGGTTTCTAAGGCCAATTACAGCACATGGGAGTGAATGATAGCTGGCTCGGACACTGCGGCTTGGAAAGCTGGTCTGTAATAGCGCCGGGTTTGCTCTGCTCCGAGCGCAGTACATCAAGGAGTTGATGTAGATGTTGAGGAGGTACAAAGGGAGTTTGCAATGATTGATGTGTCATCATGACTCCTCCAAAGTACCTGACAAGTGGGACACGGGACGGTGCAATGCAGGTACCGGGGACTGCAGGCTGTGTTTGCTGTGCAAGATTATTTATTCAGATTCGGATCAGAAGTATTTGCAGTACTTCAGCTGGAAAAGAAAAAAGGAAAGAAAGAATGTGCTTTGATGAAGTTAAAGCGCAGAACAAACCCGGCTCCCTGCTGACTGTACCAAGGTTTGCTGAAATTTAGCTTATCAGCACATGGTGATATTTGCTAGCAAAACAGACTAAGTGGTCTAAACCAAAGCACAAGGGGCTGTTATAAACCTCCTATGCCTTAGAGTAGGAAATTGCCTCGCACTGGCAATTTTCTCAGAACATGCCTCCCCAGTCTGATAGAGATTATCCTCTGGAAATGTCTGCTCACCTGTGAAAACTCAGGCTACCACCTATTTTTCTCTGACCCCAAAGCCTATCTTAGATTTGCACTGTTTAAACTCCTGCCATTTTTTAGGCTATTGAGGTTCACAACCACGTGGTACGCTTGAATTAATGCTGTATATGGGAAACCAAGGCAGACAGAAACCTGTGCTTTGCCCTGGGTCTCATAGGTTAATGTGGGAACAAGGACTATTTCCACTTGGATCCCAGGCCGTTATACTTTGCCCCCGTCTCTCCCTTTCCCTTATCTAAGTCAATGGAAGACCTTCCTGACAAGGACAGCAGTTTTCCATGTGGAAAAGTGACCTTTTAATCCCTATTTTTTGTTCATTTGGATGCAGTGAGCATCTGGAAGAAGGAGCACAGCTAGTGCCGTGCTGTCAGAAGGCTTTCGAGAACTACCAGCAGCCAGTCCATGGAGGTAAGACAGGCAACTCCAGACCGGAACAAAACCATTAGCATTAATTTAAAGACAGAAGTGTCTAAAGGAGATGGAGGGTGCCCACATTGCTTCTGGAGAAGACTCTCACTCTTACTTATTAACCTCTTTGATGCATGTTCAAGGACAAAACCCAATCACCTCAGGACTGTCCGGTGTGGAAACGTCAGTAAATATTGATGGAACCAGGGCTTTTTCTGCAGGATGGAGAACATCAGCTGGCACAAAATACTAGCATGGGCACCCCTTCACGTGGACATTCAGCCAGGACTGCCTGTCGAAGCAGGAGATGGGAGGGGGCCTTCCTACCCCCAAATTCCCATCTCCACCTCCCTGCTGCCTTTATTCATTTACGTCTCACAGCCGGGTTTAATTTATCTGGACGTGCCAGCTCACCGAAACTTCAGTTTCTTCTCTTAACTGCTGCGATAATCTCACCTCTGCTGCCTTTTGAAAATAGAAAAAGCCGTGCCGCTAAAATGGACCGTTTTGATGAGTATCTTCATGCTTTTTCAGCTCTTTCTTTACTTCACATCATAGGAAACTTCAGAACTTCACCTCAGCACCTGAAGCACTGATTTCAATTTACATTAACTTCAGACACTGCAAAGTGATTCTCTAATAGCCAAGATCATTGTTAACACTTCTCTTTTTTTTTTTTTTTGAGATAAAGAATGAAGAAAAGGGTCTAAAAGAAATCCATATATTGTACATAATAACAATTTGCAGTGAAGCAAATACCCTTAATGTCCCAATGAAAGTTCTTGCAATAAAATATATACAGTTCACTCTTTGGCTGTTAATTCTTATTTCACACATTTTATCTGCTGAGCTTTTCAATTTTCTGAGCAAGATGAGAAAACCGAAATCTCGGTGCTCAGGAGCAGTTTCATCAAAGAGAAGGGGGTTTCCTCTCTAACCTTGGGTAACTCACCCGCCTTTCACGGGAAAGGTGGGGAAGAGGGAAACTGTCTCCCTAAACAGGGTTTTCCAGTTACATCACAAGGTCTCTTGGGGTCTCCAGAGGAGAACTTCAAAGAGTGGTCACTTAAAAACTAAAATTGTAATACATATTCTGGCAAAAAGGTCATAACTCTTCTTTTTAGCTTGGAAAAATGAAAAATGGCCTTGTTTAACAGCAGTTTAGTCACCCCCCTTGGAATGTGAATGAAGATTAATCCCCAGTCACACCGGAAAAGACTTAGCTTTGAAATGACTGTTACAGTGATTTTAAATTAATATATACAGCACACAGAGTGAATTCTCGTCCTCTGAGTGTGTCCACTCTGGGCACTTTTTACCACAATTTAATTGACTGCCAATTAATGTAAAGTAGTCACACATTTTTAAGGCTAGTGTAGACACTTTCCCACATTAATCCCTGAGTTGATAATTAATCTGAGATATCTATTCTCACCAACCCAGAGCTGGTTTTACCGATCAGACATGAGGCACTTGTTACTAAAAAACCCAATTATATCTTCATTTGAAACAGCTTGGGAGAAGTGTTTAATTAGAGTTACATGCTATATATTGTGGACAACTGACTTCCATATAGACAGGGGCTTGAGTGGGCTAGAGTTATATATTTAGCTTTGCTGTCAGGTTTGCAGATCATCTCGGGAAATCATTTGCTCCTTTGTGCTTTTCTCTTGACCTCCTCCCTGACACCACCAATAGAGAATGAAAAAAGTTATATCAAGGTTATGTGGTATTTTTTTTCTTAAATACTGAGTTCATGGTGCTTTTTTTCTAGTAATCTCAAGAAATGAAGAAAAATACTGCTCTCCAAAGATTTATTCCAACTGAATATGTGATTTTCTTTGAAAAAAATGAAAGCATTCTGAGAAGAGTCAGTCTTTTGCAAAGCACACTACTGTTCTTGCCTGCATCTGGCTCATAGAATAGAATAGAATCATTAAGGTTGGAAGAGACCTCAAGGATCATCCAGTCCAACCGCCCCCCCCCACCTATTACCCACTAAACCACGTCCTTCAGTACTGCATCTAACCTTTCCTTAAACACCCGCAGGGACGATGACTCCACCACCTCCCTGGGCAACCTGTTCCAATGCCTGACCGCCCTTTCAGAGAAGAAGTATTATCATTTGAAGCTGGATGAAGTCAATATACAGGTGCTTTTGCATTTACATGGCATTTTCCATTCACTCTGTACACACAGATGCAGGATAAAGTCAGGCTCACTACAAGCAAAGACTCTGTTCAGCACGTTCACAATTTCTTCCCTTGTCTTGGAGAGAGACCCTACCACCCACAGAAAAAACATTGTCTCACTGTGCAATTGTTCCACACCTTCATATGGCACAGCCCTTTGTAAGGAGCCGTGCTCTGCGTGGCGGTACGTACAGGGGAATGAGCAGCTTCGTACGAACGCCAGAAACACGCATTTCCATGTCTTATCTCATTTCCGAGCGAGCACAGCCACCTGCTTACAGCTGCCTAATGATGAAAACCATCCACTTTGCTAGCTAATAACTATGGTTGAGCCAAGCTAGTCCTTGAAAGAGATAAAAAGGAGCTGGCAGAGCCTTCTGCTTTCTGCTGGTAACCACTCCACCTCCCAAAGCGCCAGTGACTCATGCTCAGATCTTGAACAACAGACGTGTTGCCCAGCGCTGTTATGACAGATGCTGCGGAAACCGCTGGGGCCTCTTTTCTTTACCTAATCAAAGCAAAACGTTTAGGCAAGTGAGACCAAGTGGATTATTCTGCTCCCAGGACCCTTGTTGGATTCGTTGCCTCAGGACTTGCACCAACACTTCAATGACTAGGTCTGCTGGGCCCACGAAAGCCCTAAACCCTCCCAAATGTCTCAAAATCGGAGTGTCGCAGGCATGCTCAGCAGGGTCTGGCAACCACAGGCTGGACTGGGCTGGCCAATCTTCCCAGTTCAGCCGTACCAATTAAATATTGGCCATACTGGGGGGGAGTATAGCTGGAGATGGTGCTGCGATATAGGTAACAAGGACATTCGCAAACATCCCCCCCCAAACAGCTGTCACCCTTCACTTGCAAAGATGAGCCTCAGTTCTGTGTCTTCCCACCCCTCACCAAAGCCCCTCCAGGTCCATAGATACCCCAGTGGCTTAAGGAATAGAAACTCCTGCCAGGCTGATTGAAGAAAAGCCCTCGTACAAACACTGACAGTGTCTTAATCAAGGTCAGTAAGTGCCGGAGCAAAATGAATTGAACTTTAGGGGAAAAATGACTTTTCTTTTTAAGAAAGGTGGATATTTGCTATTGATTTTTTTTTTCTTCACTCGGTATTTTGCAGTGAATCTGTAAAGCAACTTTCACTGCAATGTTCTTGGAAATAAATGGACCACATATTATGCACATTCATTTAAACCCAGCAGATCTATTTACAAAGAATAGGAGCTGATTGAGTTAGCTTTCTGTAATTGAAAGGGAACTCGGCTGTACCAGTCTTTTTGCACAGTAATTTATCTACTTGAAAGTTGGATCATCAGCTGTAGTTAAACCTCATTCTGCTTTCAAGATGCTTGTTTTGTGTCTCCAGTCGTTTTCCGAAACCACCCTAAGTTTAACTTTTAGCTTAAGCTTGCACAAACTTCAGGGAATTACACAGAACTAGGGATGAGCCCTGCTGCTAAGCCCAGCCTAACCAGTCCCTCAACCCCTGACCCATGGCAGTGGATGGGGGTGTCACCAGGGCAGCCCCTGGAAAATTGGTCCTTGGTAAATAAGCCACACTAATGCAAGGTATAAACTGGGAGAATTCTCCTTTTTTAGTGCTTTTTTAATATTCTGCGTATTTAATATTCAATGTGAAGTCCTGGTGTGCTTCTTGAACCTGCAGGCTCCCACATCCTGTTGCCCTTTTTGTCACTTGTCTAGGCAGCCACAGAAACTATGCAAAGAGGGTCGTAAAACCACTTTTTACATGTGGTATGTAATGCTGAGCATTTTTCCTCACCACCACAGGTCTTGGATGTTAGCTATCCTACTGCCCACTTGCTTCCCTTTTGATATCCTCCCTCTCAGAGAGGTCAATCCTGAGAAAAAACCTCCCAAAGGAGTCTCTTTCTGCCCACTCACATGAACCAGCGAGTGGTTCCCATGAGCAGGGCTGGGAAGAGCAGGTCAGTGCTCAGGGCACATCCCCAAGCCCCCGTGCATTGGTAATGGGGGGAGCTGAGCACTCAGCATGCCAGAGATGCTTTGATGTCAGCATCAGCTCTTTATTCTCACGTTTGCTTGGGTTGGCTCTGAGGGACGGGGCACATTGCTCCCCTCTTGCGTTAGCCAGACCTGACCCTCGGTGAGAGCAAAGCCTAGTGAGGGTCCCGGGCTGTCACACCAGAGGAAGATCGGGGTATCCCCAAAGCACAGCAGTGTGCAGGCACAGCTCAAAGCACGGTCACTCCAGCAGAGAGTTGATGTCACCCACTTGAGCAAGAAGTTGAGATGTGTGTGCCCTCAAAAGCGTGAGCAGCAACATCATTTTGCAAGTGAGGAAGCAGGAAAAACGAGCTGATGTAACATCCTCAGCCCCAGTGAGTTACAGAAGTCCTTTAACTTTGAGTGAAGTTGATAGAATCCGTATCTGTGGATCAGGACAAACACAGCCAAACCAGCAGCTGCTTTGTTGGTTGTTCCCTTATCTGCAGAGAGGACTGCAGAGCCTGGGTGGAAGGCGGAGAAGAGCTGCCCAGCCCACAGCACCACAGTGGGCGCACAAGCTCTCCCCAGAGGTGCCAGATCCTGGCTGAGCTCTGGAGGAGATTCTGGTGACGTCGGTGTGCTTCCAGACCCTGACAGCATTTGTCCTGATTTGTAGCCTTGAGAGAAGAAAAGCATTAGGAACTAAATATTAGTGGATTTTAGATAAAGCACTAACTTATCTCACCTTCAGTCATAGTGGATTTACTCCAGAATGATTCCTACAAAAAACTTACTGGTTTTTGATGCAAAGAAATATGTGGTGGGTAGAGCATTACGTATCCTACTTCCTGAACAGAAAAAAATACAGGAAGCAGTAACAATTCCTTCTCCCTCTCCAAATCTATGTAAAGACCTTCAGATTTACCTCACAGAGAGTTATTGGTGAATATAGAATCATTTAGCTTGGAAAAGACCTTTAAGATCAAGTCCAACCGCTAACCTAGCACTGCCAAGTTGGCCACTAAACCATGTTTCTTATGGTGACTGAACCACTTCTTTGGGCAGCCTGTTCTGATGCTTGATAACACTTTTGGTGAAGAATTTTTTCCTAATATCCAATCTGAATCTCCCCTGGTGCACCTCAAAATAATTTTGTCTTGACCTATCACTTGTTCCTTGGGAGAAGATACCAACACCCACCTGGCTACAACCTCCTTTCAGGTACTTTTAGAGAGCGATAAGGTCTCCCCTCAGCCTCCTTTTCTCCAGGCTAAATAACCCCAGTTCCCTCAGCCGCTCCTCACAGGACTTGCTCTCTAGACCCTTCTCCTGCTTTGTTGCCCATCTTTGGGTACGCTCCAGCACCTCATTATCCTTCTTGTAGCAAGGGTCTCAAACCAAACACAGTATTCAAGGTGCAGCCCCACCAGAGCCAAGTACAGGGGGACGATCACTTCCCTGGTCCTGCTGGCCACACTATTTCTGATACAGGTCAGGATGCCATTGGACTTCTAGGCCACCTGGGCACACCACTGGCTCATATTCAGCCAGCTGTTGACCAACACCTCCAGGTCCTTTTCCTCCAGGCAGTTTTCCATCTGCTCTTCCCCAAGCTGGTAGCATTGCCTGGGGTAGTTGCGACCCAAGTGCAGGACCCAGTACTGACCCTTGTTGAATCTCACACAGTTGGCCTAGGCCCATGGATCCAACCTGTCTAGATTTCTCTGTAGAGCCTTCCTACACTTCAGCAGATCAACACTTCTGCACAACTTGTGGTGTTGCCTGCAAACTTACTGAGGGTGCGTGTCCCTTATCCAGGTCACTGATAAAGATACTAAACAGAACTGGTCCCAGTACTGAGCCCTGGGGAACACCACTTGTGACTGGCTGCAAAGTGGATTTAACTTCATTCATCACAACTCTTTGGGCCTGGCCGTCCAGCCAGTTTTTAGCCCAGCAAAGGGTTTGCCCATCTGAGCCATGAGCAGCCAGTTTCTCCAGGAGAATGCGGTGAGAAAAGCTCTACTAAAGTCCAGGTACACAACATACACAGCCTGTCCCTCATCCACTAAGTGGGTCACCTTGTCACAGAAGGACATCAGCGTGGTCAAACAGGACCTGCCTTTCATAGAGACATGCTGACTGATCCCAATCTCCTGGTTGTCCTATATGTGCTGTGGGATGGCACTCAAGATGATCTGCTCCATAACCTTCCTCAGCACCGAGGTCAGACTGACAGGCCTGTGGTTTCCCAGATCCTCCTTCCAGCCCTTCTTGTAGATGGGCATCACATTTGCTAACGATATCATGATATAACATTATTTGTGGAATAGAGCCCTCTGCACTACTGCTGCAGGTGGCATAGACACAACAATGATATCATACATCAACTATGGTGAGTGTGTAAATATATGAATAGAGAATGAACTGCAAGTTGTTTTTCCTCATGGCTGTGGGACCAGGCACCAATAGTTTTAATCGATGCACGCTTACATAGTAGTGTAATACAAGCAAATCTTTTTTTTATACTAGGAGAGAAACACCTGTGATAGAAAAACAGCAATATAAATACTTCATCATTTCAGCCACAGCTGCTCTGTGGCTCTTGTGCTGAATTCTAAGAGATAGTGAACCCCATAATCATTTCCCTCTTCTGCAGCTTGTAGCCAAAACATAATTATAGTGAAACACTAAGCTTTGCAAAACAAGAGAGATGAAATCACAGCCCCCAGCACCTTCCTCTGATGGGATGGGGAAAGGGATGAGCTTGAAGATGGCACTACCTCCACCATGGAGCTCAATGCCCCAGAAGGAACAGCACCTAGACTATGAAAAAACAATATTATGCTATAGCAGGTCTGTGGTGAGGCCATAAGGACCCACCCACTCACCAGGACCAGAAACACACATACAGAGGCCCAAGGACAGAGCTTAAATGCAGCAGCTGTGTCAGGAGTGTGTGTGTGGGGGGGATCCCAGGTGAGGATGATTAGGGTGGTTAAGGCCCACTGGTGCTCCCAGGGTCCCACACTTTAAAAGCAGTGGAGGTAGGAATGGTCCTTCTTTTGTGAAGTTTTAGTCTTTTTTGTGGTATGTGCTTTGGTTCATGGGACTGGCCCTCAGGTATGTACCATGTTATAACAGGCTTAGAGTCCTAAATGTGCTTTGTCTGGTGCTCTTAATGCTGTTATGCTATGGCTGTGGTCAGAGAGGGGGTTGCTGATGGAAAGGGTCTTCTGATGGTGCTTTAGGAAAGATTATTTTTTCCAAGGTTGTAGGTATAAGCCATTGGTTTGACTCAATCAGTAATCATTAAAAGCTCTAGATGAAGATGGTTTATCCAGTCTGGCAGGTGGTTAGGCAGTCCAGGAAGTCCTTGGAAAGTCAAACGTGCTTATTAATGCAGGAGGCTGTGGATAGGTTGCAACCTGTCTGTCTAGTGCCTTTTGTTAGATGCGTTTGGCTGTACCCATTTGTCACGAGGGGGATATGGCCCTCCTAGAGTTGTGTGGGTGGACTGGCATCTGTGTGTAGGTAGTAGCTCTTGCCTCTGGGTGACACCATTGGTGTAGGTGAAGCTTGTGAAGAATGGGGAGCTCTAGATGCATGGAGACGTTAATAGATGGCCAGCTTGTCCCAGAGAAAGTGTCTTTGACACTGGAGGTAGTGCCACAGTGTTGGCCTCACTCTCCCCATCTGCACATGGGTCTGGATGGTGTGAAGAGTCAGATTTGCATTTGGAGAACTATGAGCTCTTTCCAAAACCTGGCTGTGAACTGGGCCCTCTGGTCAGTACTGGGAGGCCATGGCATCAAGTAGTATGCTGTGGCAGATGCTGGGCTGTCTCGTGGGGCTGTGGGTGGCTTCTTGTGGGAAATCATTGGTTCCATCCTGCCTTGGCCAGGTGCTCAGCCCTTGGGCCTGCTCTCTTGCACTCCCTGCCCCTTTTGGTGAGGCAAATGGCTCCCACCAGTGAATGTCAGAAACTTTTGGTCATGAGTGCAGTTATACCCCAGTGCATTTTTCCTTAAAGAAGCTTAAAGAGAGTCAGACTCCATACCCTGATGCACACATTTTATCTAGTAATTAAAGGCTCTTATCTCACCAAGCTCTGGTATAAAAATAGTTCACAATTCCCCCTGGACTACAGAGGAAAAAAGCAATTCTTAACCAACATAGGATAGCGAAGCTTATGAATTTCCTATTGCTTTTGAAACCTGGGTGGGAAGTCCTTTCCTGAGGAGGGAATCTGGAGAGGCAAAGTCAGTGGGAGGAACGGGAGAGGAGGAGAATCACAGCAATGAAATATTCATCTCTTTCTAAAAAACAAAAGCCTAAACTAATTTATCATCCCAACTGGATGAGTGTGGAAAGATACCCCTGGTGAGGAGAAATATGGAAGGGTAGGAGCAACAGAGGATGAAGTTTCACTCTGGCTTGAAGCAGCTCCCTGTGAATGGCACAGGAAGGCTGGCAGTGCCACCAGGGCTTGTCCTGGTCCCTCTGGGCTTGGTGGTGGTGTTTCTGGAGCTCTTTGCTATGTGGGCCACCTGGCTACCATTTTAGCTCAAAAACCTCCCACCAAACAAACTGGTAAGTTGAATGAGTAAACAAGGGTGGCTTTTGCAACAAGAGGTGCCTTTCACCTTACCCTCCACAGCCCAGGGCATCCTCTGAGGGTGCTCTGAGTGGTCTCTTGTCCCATAGCTGAAAAATACCAGCATCTCTGTGGAGTACCCGTAATGCTCTGGTGAGAAGCCTGATCTGAGAAGATAATCAAAGAAAAGAAATGGGCATTTATTTCTCTACTCTTCTATTAATTCAGCTTGACAATATAATAAGGGGAAAGTCACCCCATGTGCTGATGGTGTCAGTGTGATGCATGGCTGGGGTGGACCACAGGCAAAGGAGCGTTCCTCCAGCTCCGGCATGCAGCCCCCTCCTCCGTGCCGTGCTGCAGGAGCCTGTGACACATGCCACACGCATCACCCAAATTACATGCACAGCTGTTCCAGCACCAATTAGTCATGTGATATTTGAAACATCAAATATTCTTTCCCTGCTTATCAACACTGTAATTATGGCCTGTCAGGTTTTGATGCTGCTCTTAAAATAAACACCCAAATGTTCATGTTAACCCTTCAGCTCTGCGCTGCTGCGGGCTTTCACAGCAACTCGTGGGGTCAGTGGGGCCCACAGGGCTGCTGTTGTGGGGCGAAAAGGGGAGAAGGGCAGTGGCTTGTCCAGGGCATGTGGGGCCAAGGCCAGGCTCAGGACCTAACCTCCCAACTATCTGCTTCAAGGCCATTATAGTATGTCACCCTTCTGCCTTTCTCAGTGTGTGTGTGGTGTTATGAATGTACCGAAGCTACTTTGACTATAGGAAAGTTTTGGAGCATCCTAGACAGAACTGATAAATTTTTTTTTAATGTCTCTTTTCCCTGAGAGATGTTTTTACTGTGTAATGAAGGTTTTACAGGAAAGAACCACAGGTTTTTTCATTTTGTTTAGTAAAAGCCAGTTTTACTTCTGATCCATCACCCAAAGATGTTCTTGCTTTCAGTTTACAAAAAGGGGATGAAAGCCAAAAGTTTTGCTTTAAGTATCCTTTTGAGAAAAAGGATTTTTGCAGTTTCACATAGGAAAAAGAGACTTGCTTTGTTTTCTCAGCTGCCTGTGTTAGCGTTAGCTGATGTTGGGTACGCGGTGCTGGGCACACTGTAAAATCTTCTGCCTGGGCAGGGGCTGCGAAGATTTTACAGGCTTTGTTTGGGTGGCCAGGCAGGTCCTGTGTGCCTGGCTCCAGAACCTGCAGCTGCTGCTGCCCTCCTTGAGTTATCGGTGCTGTGAAGGCAAGGAAGGCTCGTGGTGCTTTGGGATCGCAGAGGGGAGAGGTCAAGCTTTGCTCAAGTACGTGCAGCGAGTATGTGCACTAGCTACCACTGCTGTAGGCTGAATTTTTCAGATACAAATGACTTGGGTCATCTCTCCCAGGCCACTTCTGCTTTTTTGTGGGGTAAGCTTGACTGCCTGTGCTTAAGAAATACCCCTGGCTATGTTGGGTCAGGAGCAAGAGGCAACGACGCAGCCAGCCCTGGGAAATCTGCCCTGCTCCCACCTTGGGGGGTGCTGGGGTCTCCGGCTGCTGTTTGGGCTTTGAATTCCCCAGCACTAAATTCATCCCAAACCACTGTTTAAGTGAACGAGCAGAGTGAAGCTGCAGGACAGGTCATGTACATGTGTTGGCTCCGAGTGACAGGCCTGGCTCTGCTCTCACCTTCTCAGTGACCTTACTCTCTCCACTTTTCCTGCCTCTGTTAGCTTTGCTATGCAGCATTTTGTTTGGAAAGTTGAAATTATGGAGCACACTGCAGTTAATAGTAATGACGTGCAAGCTTGTTTTTTTCATTATTCTCCATTGCTGCTTAATGACCTAAACATCTTGAACACTTTTGATAAGTTGGCTGAGGTGTATAGATTAAATTTCTGGAGTTTCTGCTGTGAAGGGCTCTTAGTGATGAGCAATGACACAGCTAATCTGCAGCTCTTGGGGCCTGGGACATGCTGCAGCAGTGTGGGGAGCCACAGCGCAGCTCACGTAGGAGCCCTGCTTTATGGGTGCAGCTCCGACATCTGCCGCTGCAGCAAATGTCAGTGTAAAGCAAAGAAAGGTGGTGGGATTGGCTTGGAGTAAGGAGCTGTGGCCCAGCCTGCTCTTTCTGGATGTCCCAAGTAGCCTTGTGGTTGCTTATTTCTTGAAGGGCAGAGCTTGCTGCTGGTTTGCATCTTGAACGGCAGCACTAATCCAGCGCAGCATTGCGACTGTGGAGGGACAGTTACACAACTTGTACTTTCACATCCATTCTTTAAAAAAAAAAAGTGGTAGTTTCATTATTTATAAGAAAACTTTAAGTATTTGTATTTTTAAACAACCTTTTTGCTGCTGCCTATTATTCTGCTGTTAGAGGATGGTGTTTTGAAACCTTGCTTTTCTTCCAGGAGCTGTTGGGTGCTGCCTTGCACTAGCTGATGACCAGATCTGGAAGATGAGCTCTTGCACAGGTCTTGGTGATGTACTGGTCAGGTCAGCCAGGTGGAAACCTCCTTTGCAGGTCCCTCACAACCTGCTCTGCTCAGTGGCTCCCCAGCAGCAATGTGGCAGATGCAAAAACAGTCCAGAAACTGAAGGGGGGGGATGCTGCTAGTGAGGAGTATCAGCCCAGAGTGGTGCCTTGGCGCAAGCTGGCAGGCGCAGCCCAAACAACTTGGCCATTCAGCAACTGTTCCTCTGCTTCTGAAGGGCTATCAGCCATCCAGGATCTGCGTTTGTAAAATGGCTCTAGTGCAGCCTCTAAAAATGCTGAAAACAGCATGGCCTGGCTCTTCTGGGCTCTTCAGAACCTGAGTTTTGTATGTGTCTGGTCTTTCAAAGGCATTTCAGTGAGGCAGAATGGGTCCACGGGTGCCCAGTTGCATAAATCTGCACTGTAGCATGAACTGGATGTGACAGCCTGTACATGGAAATAGTCAAAGTTGTGTCTTCAAAAAGGCATGGGCAAATTGTGACTCCAAGGACACAAACTCAGCACCTGGTTTTGAAAATGTGCATCTGAGAAATACGTATTACTCACTGACTGTGGACAGCGTGCCTCAGTTTCCCCTCTTCCCTGGGCCAGCTTGGCTGTCTGGCATGCCCCAGGACAGACTGTTCTGATCCTCTCAGCACCCAGCTCCCTGGGACCCACAGACAATTGAAACAGCCTAAATCAGCTTTCAAACCCAAAACAATACCCAGCTTTCAAGTGCTCTCCCTGCTGAGCTGTTACTGCTGCAGGCTTTGCTCCATGCCAGAGCCAATTGCCCTTGACAAAGGCAAGTGTGAGTCCTTCGGGTCTCCAGGTCTTCCAGGCCGAATGCAGTGGGCGCTTCCCTGGGCTCTCCGCTGTGCTCTTGCTTTAATTCCCCCATTCCCAGAGGCTGCAACTTTCCAAATGCTTCCCTTGTGCCTGATAGCGGGGTTGTGCGTGCTGGGGTGTTCGGAGCATGAAACGCCTGCTCCGAGTGCAGTTGCTAGAGCCTGGAATTTGTTGCCCTACGCAAGTCTGGTTTGTGGTTTCTCTGTGTGACGGTTCCGGTTGGGGCAAGCACCGCAGTTGGGTGCTGTCTTGTTCTGATACTAAAATGGCGTTTGATTTGCTTGTAACAGAAAATAAATGAATGTAAGATACATTACTGTGAACTGCAAACCAACAGTCCTTATCTGAAGAGGTCAAATGCCCGTTTTTGTGTCTTAAGATAAAATGCTGCTGATACGGTTGCAATTCCCTTTAGAAATTTTGGGACAAGAAATACTGTACCTGATAGAAAATTATTTTGCAGAGAAATCAGTTATCCTGCTTCTGAGAGTAAAACCTCAGGCAGCTGTAGAAAGGGATGTTAAGGGGGAAGCCTTTCGGTGGCTGCGCATGAGGACACAGCCACTCCTGACCTGAGCGGCGTGGACTGAGGTGAAGGGTGCAGTCCTGCAGGAGCGGTGTGTGGCGATGGAGGTGGGGGATGGCATCTCTGGGTTTCTTGCTGCCGTGGTCTGGCAGTGGCTGCTGTCACCTCGCTCATTCTGTGCCTTAGCTTTTATAATGCTGTGATTCAACACAGGAAAACTTTACCTGCTCAGAACACTAAACTTGGGCAGTGGTTTTTCTGTAGCTGTGCGAGAGCCCTGTAAGTAGAAATATGTAGAAGCTTGGCTTCATCTAGGATAAACCACTCAGCACCTTTGTGCTCAGCAGTGTGGTCCTTGCTGGTGCCCAGGCCAGAGGTGCTGTGGGAGGCACTGGTGTGGTTCAGACAGGCACAGAGTTGCCTGACCTCAGTGCAGTGGCAGAGCTGGAGCTGCTGGCATGTGCTTAGATGTCCAAGGATGGCGAGGATGCTGTTAGCAATGCTTGTCTCTTACATGGCATGGGCACACTCAGGCTAACTGCTGTTGGCAGGTACACAATTAACCTTGCTAATCAGCAGCTCTCTGAGGAAGGAACTGCACTGCCTCTCCAGGGAATTCATTTTTTACTTCAGGTTGATTAAAATATTGAAGTACATGAATCTCAGTGTTCTCCTGCTAAGAGCATCAGGTCTGGCTGGAGCAGGAGGGATTCTTCCCCTGCCAGAGCAAGGCAGAATATCTCTCTGGAAGCTGGGATCTCCCTGCAAATCTGATCTGGGCTGGGAGCTGCTGGATGCTTAATACCACTTCAGGTCATGGAGGGAAAGGAAGAGAAGGGATCAAAATCTACAGTGGGAGAAGGCATCAAGTGACCTAAAGTAGCAGAGAAAAATAGGATTCAAAGTGGGATTTTCAAGGAATCGTGGAGGCTGGCTGTGTTGTGCTCTCAGCTTGTCCCACAGGCCCCAGTCAAATGTGGGTCCTGCCAACTCACATGGTAATTTAAAACTCAAAGATAAGCTGAGTTGGAGAGTGTTAGGGTCCGTCCCAAATGCACAGAGCTGACTGTGACTGAAAAGCCTGGACTTCAGTTATTCACTGCCAAAGGCACTGTGTGAAGTAGTGGATGCTGCCTGGTGAACCTCTTGGCAGGACCCAGCCCTGGGGTATACACACTGACAGCAAGAGCAGGTTTGAAAAGCAACACGTGGCCCAAACCATAGATGCATTGGACTTGGAACTTCTTATTACCCACTTTTTCCGGAAAACACTCTGCAGAATGAACTTTATCTACATTGTGATTAGCAGCAAACCCCTTCTGCAAACCAGACCTGCATTTTGCTGACTTGAAGCACCTTCCAGAACTGAAAGTGAACCCACAAATTTGTGCAAGAAGGACATCCCACCTGTAAGCCCAAGCATATGCGTTTATAGGCTATATTTGTGCAAGAAAACATGCTATAATTTTTAAACATTGTCCTTCTGCAGGGCCATCTTCAAAAGGATCACCTGAACATGCAGATGTGATGCTGCATCTCTAGAGCACTGGTTCAAGGCATCACTGATGCACCAGTTACTTTCACCAGCCTTAGCACTGCAGAGATGCGTTTGGAGAGGAGAGCAGCTCTGTGTCCCAGCGCTTGCTCCTTCAGATTGTCTGTGGCCTGAGATCCTCTCTATTTAATAAAATCGTCACTCTAAAGTATTTTTCCCTAGCTGAATTTATCACTTTAAACAGCTCAATTAAAAGGCCAGCAAAAAGTCCTTAAGGGCACTGCCGTTCGTCGCTGATGAAAAGATGAATGCTGTACAAACAGATAGCAGATATATGACAAATAGCATAAAAATAGATCCCAAAAATGAAAAATTTCCCAAGCAAATATCTACCTCTTGTTTCCATGTTACCCCAACCAAGCTTGGCACAGCAATGCAGCTCTGTGTACTGTGGGTCTGCCCTTGGCTGATGGGTTAATTCCTTCCTGAAGAGGTTTTGTGGCTGTACCCTGTACAGTTCTCACCCTGCAGGGGTTCAGCCCTGGGGAAAAGTGTTGAGAGCACCAACCAGCCCCATGCTTCAGGCTGCAGAGAGGTATTTAAACAAAAATTTGCTTCTGGGGCTCATGCTTACTTTGGTAACTGTAAGGTAGCTTCAGCTCTATGTCAAGGCTCAGCTGTACTCAGCACTGTAAAGGCAGAAGATGGCTTCATGCCCAAATAGCTCATGGTCTGCAGTAGGAGATCCAAGATGGATGGTTTGGGACATGGGGAGCAAACAGTTGACATTGGTTAACATGGGGGAGACTAAAACCTTACTGTAGGACAGTTTTCTGTATCACCTGTTCTATGAAAGGCAGCTCCTGGGATCCTTTGAAATTTTGCTGGTTCTAGTCCTTTGGGTCTCCTGCTTCCTTCTCTTTGCAGCAGCCCCTGCCCCACAAAGCTAGCAGCAGGACTTGTACTTCTGAGGCACCCCAAGCACGTGGTCAGGAGGATACATAGAAAAGTCTTAACTTCCACGCAGTCCCTGTCTTAGTGTGCTGTTAGACTGTCTCATCTGGCACAGAACTGTGTAACATTGACAATGTAAACAGAATTAATTATTTTTTTCAGTTTGAAGAGCTTAATGTTTTGCAACTTGCATATGCTTATTTACTTCCCAAGAAACAGGAGATGCCACACAGTGCAGATGTGTTATGCATTGAGATTGCATTGGTTGTTTGTATTTCATATGCTGGAGATACCCCAGAGTCACTGAGCAGGAACTCTGCCAGATTCAAACCAAACGTTGAGAGGGGGAAAAAATAGTAGAGACATTGAAAACAAGGACTGGTGAGAAAAAAAGCCTGTTACAGTGGCTCCACTGTCTGTGAAGCAGTAGTCACCAGGGGAAAAAAGTTTTGAAACAATTCAGGTAGGTGAATTAGTTTTGCTTCGTTGCTTCCTGATTGTTGCTTTGCCTTATCGTGTTTCACCACATTTTGCTAGAATATGGTGTGTGCCCACGGCTGCTGCTGGTTAACAACTGATGGTGAATCCAGGTGGATGCTCATGGGTTATTGTAGGGATTTTCTGGGGAGAATCCTCTGTGAGGGGAATAGGGTTTGGTCTATCTGTGGGGCTGATGGGACCTGGTCAAAAGGAGCCACTTTAAGTGCACAAAGACCCTGATTGTTGGCCTGGCATGCAGGTAAGGCCACTATGAACTGGAGGAGCTTGATCTATGGTGACTGCAAAGTGTCTGTATCAACAGATTTTTATTCTATTTGTGGAATGGCCAGAGACAGGGATTTCAGGGAAAGTCTGTTTGCTGGTCTCCTTGTCTATCTGCTCTGTCTTGAAACAAGTCCTCAGGCCTCCGAGGAGAGGTGGAGGAGTCAGCATATGTGGGCTGGCAGAGGAGACCAGCCCTTCACGAGGGACCCCTTTGGCTGTGGGGTGCAGTGGGAGGTTTGGTGACATGGTGCTCAGCTGGCAGCAGCCATCCAGACCCCAGGGGTAAATTCAACCCTGTTCTGGGCAGTGAAGGGGGGGCTGATTGGGGTTTCTGTCCTGCAGCACTCCCTAGGAGTTTTAACAATATGGAGTTAAAAACTAAAGGTAAACTGGCCCTGCTTCCCAGGGTCAGAAACGTTGGAAAACAAGCAGTCTGGAGCTGTCAAAATATTTTGTTCAAGTTGGTTGTGGCAGGGAGCTGACCTGCTTGGGCTGCACCCTGCTCGGAGCAGAGCCCACTGTTTGCGTTCTGCCAGCCTGGCAGTTTCACCAATGCTTGGTGGAGTTGAGCAGGAATCCCACAGGAAATCTGTGGGATTTTGGGAAAAGGAAGGCTCTACATCAGCCTCCCTTAACTTAATCCTCACCACCCTGACAGGCATCACAGCAGTGTCCTCTGAAGGACATCAGACATGTCTCCGTCTTCCACCCTTGCTCTGACTCGTAGCTAACTCTGCGTGATGCTCTGCCACGGAAAGCCAGCTTCATCTGAGTGTTTGCTGGTGTCCGTCTCGGGGCGGGGATGCTCGGGGGTTGCGTGGCTCTCTCTGGAGCTGCTTTGCACCCTGGAGAAGGAGCCAAACAGTTCTGCTGGCAGAGCAGCGTTTGGCAGTGCTGCAGGAAACCATTAAGGGCACACACTGAACGATGAGGGTTAAAAAAGATGTTGAATGACTCATTAATGCAACATAATTTTTCTGGGGCAGGGCCAGGGTCCTGTGGAAAGTGGTATATCACTGTATATACGCATTATGATACGGGCTCTGACTACACAAGCGGCGCTGCATGGAGACTATTCAGGCAGCTCTATTTCTGGCATTTTGTAACTTTTGAGTGCTTGCTTTTGCCACCCGAATAATGTTCTTTTAAGTGTGGAGTCTGGTTTTTTAGGATGTAATTATAATCTTGTTCTACATAATTTAACAGCATTGGGGCAGGAGATTTTTATCCAAGGCTGGAAGTAATTGTCAGGCTGGCTTGTTAAACAGCTGAGGAGACATGAGGGAAGGACAGAGGTGCCTGTTTCCAGTCACATAATGGAGAAGAGCAGCCCACCCATGGATGTGCACAGCCTCTGCAGTGGGTGGGATGACTTGTGAGCTCAGGGCAATGGTTACAGCATTGCTGTGCTCTAGCCAGCTCCTGAAAAACACTTTAAGGGATAAAGATCATCAAGATATCTGCACCACAGATGCAGAAGAAAGGAAGTGGCTATCTGGGACTTACTCAGTGCTGCATGCTTGATGGCATGCCCAGGGTGGACTGTCACCTTCTGTCCTGCTCTTGGTGTGAGAGCTTTGAGAGTTATCTTGGGCATGGTGCAGCAGGGTTTGGGGGCTGGGGATGTGGTTCAGCCCAGCAGAAGGGTTAGTGGCTGACAGCTATGTGACAGGGCCCTGGATGCTCCTTCCTCACTCCCCTTTGGGGACACTTCAGTCATTTCTGGTAAGGGGTCCATAGCAAGCTGCTGGTAGTGATGACCAGCACCAGAATCAAAGGGCTGGTGACACCAAGGCCCCCTTGCTCAAGAGTCTTAATTTGGGTTAGTTTACTTGGCTCTGATGGCAAGTAGATAGTATTTTGGCTTTGATTCTCTTGCTTTCCTGCATGTGTTGACCAGCATGCCCAAGTCATCACCTGGAGAGAGGCCAGAAGAGAGGGGGAGGGGACTCTGAAAGGGTATGAGAGAACAACAAATTTCCTAGATCATTAATTTGCTATTTGCGGACAGAATGTTATTGGCTTGAGATGAAGGACTGCCAGAGACAGCAGCAGAAACCTGGGACTGCAGATGTTTTTCCTCCTTAAGGTGACTGCTCAGCAGCACAGAGCTAATGTCAGGACACCAGAACACCAGGAGCAGTGAGTGCCTCCCAAACTCCTGCATGCAGACCCGCAGGAGCTTGGGAACAGGGGCTTTCAAAGCTGCCCTTTGTCCCTCTGGCTCCTGTCTCAGGATTAACCTGCTGGTCAGAGATATCATGTAAAGACCTGGTTTTGACAGGGGAGGATATGAATTCCCTCTAATGCCCGTTCTAGTTTTGGTGCTCCTTAGCACAGGGAAAACCCCCTGGCTAGCTCTGCCTGGTGTCTTCCATAGGATGCTTTGAGTGAAAAATGGAGTGTAGTGGAATATTAGCAGAAAACTAGTTTTTTTTAAAACAAGATTGGTCAAATTCTCCACTCACAGCCAACCCTATCACAGCTTCTTACTTGGCTCCCACTCATTTGACAAGACCTGTACTGAGGGCACTTACGTACCACATGTTGGGGTGTCCTTTCCCTCATGCCACTGGGTACTGCTGTCCCCAAAGTCCAGCCCAGCATTTCTGCTGCTCTCTGTGTGGGGTTTGCAGTCCCTCCTCACCCTCTGCCCCAGCTGCTGGGACCTGGGTCTGCTGGTTTATCATGGTGCCTCTGGTGATCGCTGTGGGGATGTACTGTGGGGGGCCCCGAACGGTTAAATGTACAGCCCCAGAGCAGCTGAATATGTCAACGCTCAGTAATGCAGTGTGTCATGAAGCTGGCTGATCCTGTGTGTCCACTTTGTGCTGTGGAGAGGGAGGTCTGCCTTTAATTTCTCCTCTTCGATGAACAGAGGAGAAAAAACGGACTTTGGAGAAGGTGAACCCTTCAGGTCAGTAGAGTCATGCTGGAAATGTTTCTGTTGCAACTTTCTGCAACTCCGCTTTGAGGTTTGCCTGACACAAACCCCTTTGATATGGAAATTTCTGGTAAGTTAATGATGCTGTCCCAGCCTGGGCATGAGTGAATGTGAGTGAGCAGCTACAGAGAACACAAGAGCAGACAGCTTCACTGCTGGAAAAAGTACTTGCTTTTTACATTGATGCACTCATTGGGTTGCTCTTGAATACTGATTTGTTTGAAATCAGCTGAGGTCTGGCTGCTGATTTCAGTGGACCAAGGTCAGATACCCAGACTGGATGTTCTTACCCTGGAATTTTCTTTGTTCTTTTGGTTTTGATACTGAATACTCAAAACTTTTAGCATCTGATTTGGTGGGACTATTTGGCAGCTACTCTTTTGGGAAGCAGGTATTTGTGAAGGGCCATGTGTTGTGCCTGTGAAATGAAATCCTGGGCCTTGCTTCCAAACAGGGCATGCCACCTTGTGGAAGAGTGTTGTGACCTCAGGCCTGCCTCTGGGCATACCTCCAGGGACAGGTCTGTTGGCTGGATAGGCGGTGGTAGCTAGACCAAGGGTTGTGTCTCGGCTGGTCAGACTGCAACACCCAGTGCAGATCCCCCAAACAACTCGTGCCCTGGGAAACCCCTCTGTGGAAGCAGATGATCTTTGTTTCTCCTGAGCAAAGCAGAATGTCTCATTTATTCATGTTTATTTGTGTTTTCCCTGCCTACTTTCCCACTCTTTCCTGCAGGCTGTTTAACAGAACCGTTGGACTGGTGGCACTTGCCTGTGGCAGTTTGGATAGTACAAAATAGCACACCCTAGGACAGATTGCCTGTCCTCTGCTTCGCTGTTGGGTGGGAGATAACGTCTAATACTCAGAGGCTGAGTCCCAGTGACTCCTCTGTGCAGGAGCTAGTGTGTGCTGGGGAAGGAAGAGAGCGTTCGGTGGTGGGAAATGTGCTGCTGCTGGTACTAACTTGCTCTTCCACCCGTCTGTAAGCATATGGTAAAGTGGCGCAGAGGAAGCGATGACTAATTACGCCAGGACTCCATCCGTGCTGGGTTTTGCAGCCTTCTCTTCAGAAAGCCAACTCCTGTTGTATTCTTCAGCTGTCTGGCTGTATTAATGGCTTTGAACTCTTGCTTGTAAGGGGAATGATTAAGGTGTTGCTGCTTAGTCATCACACTTTGCTTCCTACTTAATCTGTGATGAATATAACAGAGCTTATGTGCACAGCGATTGAAACCGTAAGTGCTTTCCAGGTGGAAGCCTCTCCAAGTGCTCTTCCTTTTTGCCCACTTGATGTTGGGCCTGGAGCTGCCTGGCAGCCTCTGGCACTGGAGATCTTTTGCTTGTGATCTGGAGTTGAATGTGTGGGTGACTGGCTATTAAAAAGTGCTTTTATAATTAAATAGAAGATAGTAATGGCAGTTATGCAAAAAAATAGCCAAGTTGGAGTCTTTAAAGAGAGAGACATGATGATGAAACCTCCCACCTTTCTCATACATTATCACATGATATATTAGAAATCCTACCCTAGGAGAACTTTTCTTTAAGATTTTAGCTTAAATTGTGTGGGAAGGATGTCTTCAGTTCCACAACAATTTGTGTTTTTTTCCTGTGTATGGGGTGAAAAATAAGTTTTAAATTTTCTGCTAACTGAAAAACATGAAAAAGTTGGGCCAATATGAAGAGCTCGTGGGATGGTGGCAGATCACTCCATTTCAGGTTGGAACGTTTTATGTATTTTCTTCCAAGCCAAATTAAGCTAACTTTTGGAGTAAATTCTGTATTAGAAATGGTGTATTTAAAAGTGAAGCTAGCTTTGGGTGAACTGAGTGGCAAAAAAAATGATTCAGCACTTTAACTTTTTTCCCTATAATGCAATAGAAATGGAGGACACTCCTAAAAAAATAGCCATAACACTTTTTTTTTTGCAACCTATAGCAGGGGCTGATCTTGCTGTGCTGTACCAGAGGGAGTGAATGTATCTGCTCCCTTAAATTTGACCTGCCTGACTCCTCCTGGAGATGCTTCTGCTTCTCACCTCTCTTTCTTCAATGTCCAGAGTAAACAAACATTTTCTGCGTTTTGTATGAGAAAGCTGGTTCCCCATCTCTGCTCATCTCTTTTTTTGAGTAATTTGCTGCTTTTCCTGGAAATGGCCATGCTTTAGTATTGGTGGGCAGGTAGATTTTACAGAGCATTTTAGGATGAGCATCTCTTACCTTCTATATCCAAATAAAATCACTAGGCAATGAAATACACTAAATTCTCACCTGAATAAATGTAGTTCAGTTAAAAGTATATACTCACCCACCAGCTCTCTGTATGAGAATGGAGAACTATAAAGAGTAGACAGACTTGTATGAAGGGTTCTGCTAATGTTAACACATTTTTTCAGTGTTTGGAGAAATTTGATTCATTTAAAGCCTGGTATGAATTCGCCTGGCAGCACTTTCAAATTTTTTACATCATTTATGAAGGAGAAAAATGTTCTTTGGGAGAAATGAGATTTATTTCACAGACCAGGGTCGAAAAGCTGCTTGTCAGAGGACTGGCACGTGGCTGGAGGCGGTGCAGCTTTGCTGGGCAGTATGAGAGACATCCACCCCTCTTGGTTCACTGGGTTTTTCTGAAACACAAAGAACACAGCTTGGGAAAGCCAGCTCACATGGGCCAAGTGCTGCGATGGCTGTGCTCCTGGGGCTAAACCAGCATGCCGAGTCCACCCACCTGGGTGTATGGACCACGACTGTGCCTGCAGGGTTTTCCTTAACTTGCGACAGCTCAGACTGTTGAATTGCATGGCCTGATTGCTCTATTTTGTGTAAAAAAATATTAATCTGGTTTGGTCAAAAATGCACAGGGTACATGCAGACAAACTTATCTCTGGAGCAGCAACATCTTCTCTGGTGGTGTCTGCACCTGGTAGAGGAGCTGATGCCTGGTGGCTGCTGCCCCACACAGGCAGTGATAATGGATGAGTGCTCCCTTCCTCCTTCCTGGAGCCCCCTTGCTTAGTAGCTGTCATACTGAGGTGGTGCTTTCTTGGAGAACGTCACTGGTGGTTATGATGAGATAATGATCACCTGAGCCTGGCTGGAGCCCAGCCAGGGCTGCTGGTGGTTATGTCTCCATGGTTGATTCTGCACTTCACTGATGGGTGAGAAAAATGGAGGAAAGTAAATGTGTTGCTGGTCAGCCTCAAAAATTAAAATGTTCCAAATATTTGGTGAACCAAGCAAAGCTGATAGTTTTGTTTCACATCAGAAAAGCTGTTGCATTTACTTTTTCAGCCTTGTCCAATAAAAAAAAAAATCTACCCCCACCCCATGATTTTAAAAGACAACAGCAATTCAAATGGAGAAATGGAAACGTTTGTTTCAGGGTTTTGAAAACAGCTAATTGATATTTACCTCTGCTTTTCACTCTTTCCTGCATAACAAAAACAATTTGGCAAAATCTGTATGGAGTTGAGATGTTTGGGTACACCACAAACTGTGGTTTCTTTCTGGAAAAAAATAGTGCTGGGAAGTGACAAGTGTTCAGTGGAGCAGAAAAGTGAGGCTTTTTCCCAAATCTTTGATGGATGATGAGCAGTACAGCAGCTAATGGAGAGCTGATGCCACAGTCCTCAGATTCTGAGTCTATAAAAAAATTGTATTGCTGTGAAAAGATTGGTTCAATCCACTTGAATGGCTGCAGCTATTTTAATAAGGGCATGACTGTATGAGAAGGGAAATTAGCTAACCATTTTTTAGGGTGGTATTACCTTGAAATTACTAGTATAACCTCTAAAGGGAATGGCACAGTTGTATTGCTGTAAGGTCACAGCTTCTGTAGTCAAGCAGGTGCAGGAGTCTGCTTGAACCAGGCTTACACCAGCCAGTTCCTTCTCAGCAGCTTCTTCTGTTGAACTCTTATGTCGCTGGAGATGAGGATGCGAAGCCAGCAGCGCCCCTAGAAGGACTTCATCCCTTATGTCCCTCAGGTTTGAAATCACTGCGCTTGTGTCTTCTAGAGATGTGCAGGCTCTTGTGTTTCCTGAGTGCTCTCTTCTTTCTGTATTCACCTCCAACTCACTGGAGTTGGGTACACCGGCACTCGGCGTACATTTTGTGAGATAAGGTGATGTCTCCTCAATCAAAAAAGCTGCACCAAAATAAGCTCTCTGTTGTCCTAGCTGGTGACATTTAGTAAGTCTGCAAGGTGCCAAGTTTCAGAGTATTACAGCAGGGATGTTCACACTTCAGCTTCAGATTTAGATGTTCCAGAATAGAAATAAGACCTGACATAAATAATCTAATTAAGAAAATAACAACTATTAAAAGGCCATGTGGATTTGGCACCTGGAATGCTTATGCATGCTTGAAATCCCACAAGGGTGCCCCTTGTAGGGTTGCAACACCCGTGAATACCGTGCTGCCACTTCCATATTGCACACTTGCATTCCAGGGCGTGCGTTTCTTTTTTTGCAGCGCTGGTTGTTAGTTGCTGTCCTGAATGCTTAGCTGGGACATCAAGAGGTGAAATGTTTGTGCTGGGAGGAATCAGGACTAGTCCCAGTTTCACTGCCATGTATTTTTCATACATTCAAGCTGCCTATGGGAACACAAGTTCATTTTGCAGGGGATAAATGTGGTATTAAAATGGAAGGAGAGAAAGAAATAGCACAGGGTAATGTCCCCTCTGAAACCCAACCTCTCTTTGGGGCAGCAGGAGTTGTCAAAATTGTTTGCAATGCTAATGCTTCAGCAGGGGGTTAACTGTGCCAGTGATTAGACGGATAATTCCCTTTAAAATTATCGTTTTACCTCACTCCACACAATTACTGAAGTTGTTTTGCTATCCTACAGATCTCTCTGTTAACGTCAACAAAATGATTATAGACTGCAACAGCGTCAAGATGTTTCACCCACAGGAGCGCGGGTGAAATGTTTATGGCGCAACATGTTGAAAGCAGTGTTTGATGTCCAAATGTCAGGAACAATCAGCTTTTCTGTCACCAGCAAAAACGCACGCGTACAGGCTCCAAAAAATGTCACACGCACAACCAAAGGGCTACTTTATCACAAGGTGAGTAAATGGCCAATGTCAGTGTCAGTAATGGTGTGGAAAAGGCACCATGGCTCTTTGGCGATGCCACGCACGTGCATCGACAGTGTGGTCTTTCCCTGGGCATTGGTGGCCAAGGTGACAGCAGGGAGATGGAAGAAGGACATCCATTGGGATGGCCACACAGGACACAGATCAGACCTTGCTGCTTGAAGGGGAAACAACTTTGTGAAGGATGGAGATGCACCATGGGAGCTGTCTTTGGTTTTGTAATAACAATGAGCACCTGGAGCCTGTTGTCAGGGGCACCAAGTGATGAGTCCCTGTGGAGGGGTGGGGTGCTGCAGCAGGGGGGCTGGGGGTGGACCAGAGGGTCCCCCATCTCTGTTCCTCTATCCATGCTGGCATGGGGAGTGAGTCACGCTTTCTGATGGTGGGTGAGTGGTTGGGTAAAGGTTGCTGTCAGTCCACCAAAGACTTGGTGACTTCAGTTCCCAGTGATGCCATGGGTGCCCAGATCCACTGATGGTTTCTACAAATCCCATGGAATGATCAAAACTACATTTTTTGCAAATAAACTATTATGAATTCCCTGTTGCATCAGCACTCCTCACTTCTTGGTAATAGAAGCTACAAAGAAAAGTCCGATGAAACAAGCCAGACCTGAAGGCAGGAGATATTGAAATCTGGAAGATTTAATTTAATATTTTTATTACATACTTTTGGAGCCCTGATTATACCCCCACCCTTTAGGAATTTATTTACCTAAGGAAAATTATACTACTGATTACAAGATTGCAGGTTCATTTTCGCTGCTGAGAACTCTTCTTTTTACAGCTCACGTTACACTCGCATGACTTGTGAAGTGTGGTAACATCTTGAAATTTTTAATGCTACATTGCAGAAAGGTACTTTATATATAGATGAACTAGGTAGGATACTTGCTTTGCAGTCTTTTTGAGGGGGGAAGTTATTTTCTCGGTGTGAGTAGGCCTGTAAATGGTTTCTCTGAGCTACTGGATAGTGAGTTTGCAGGGTGCTCACAGGAGCTGCCCTGTGTTTGTCCTTCAGGCTGAGAAACTGAGAGGTGTCTTTAAAATATAACACTAGAAGGAATGCTTTCTATGGGGGAATAAAAATAAATTATGTAGAAATTGACTGTAGTGTGCATGAAATTATACTGGCAAGATCCCTGTGGTAAATATTTGACAGATAGGACAACATCTCAGAATCTAGAGTTTTTCCAGTAAATCACTGCACCTGGGCCTTTTAGATCATAATTCATGTCACCCAGCACTGAGTTTAGGTTGGGAGAGATTTCCCATGTATTATGATGATTATCTAACAATTCAGTTAGATATCTAACAATTCAGTTAATAGAGCCACAGAATTGGATGAGATTTTTGTCAGTTCTGATGTCACAGTAACAGACATGAAACAGCATTATGAATATTGGATAAGATTGTGCAGTGCTGCTTCTGATATCATCCAAGGATGAAGGTTATAAATACATGAGTTATACTGTTCAATTTCCAGTTGGTCAAAACAAAGAAAAAACACCCCATAATCAAGTTCCAATACACAACTAGGTATAATATAGCTTTTTTCTTTATATATATCTGTATATATATCAAGTAAAAAAATCTAAAATAGTTGGAAGTAAAAAATGAAAAAATAGCTGATTGTGTTATTTTTTCTTTACAGTGATATGGTAGCAAATACAAGACAAATGAGTAATAAACCTTTACATAAGGTGTTCTGGTCCCATTTCCATCAATAGGGCTCAGACTAGAATAGAAAAATGGAACAAGGTGTGGTTTGGTTTTTTGGCTACAGCTTATGCAAGTGACAAAGATGATGCTGATAAGACAGAAGGGAATTATAGCACTAAATAAAATAAAACTCCAAAGTATTTTCCAAAAGACCTTAAATACCAGAGTAAAATTTACTTCTGAACTGGGGGAGCAAACACAAAGCATCACCAAGTCACTTAGGCTAAGAATACTGTATGTTTATCCTGGCCTCAAAATGTCCCTTTCGTGCTGGTTCCCCCCACCCCTGCAGACAATAATGAAAAAGCAATGCCACAAATCCACTGAATGGACTGAGCCAGGCTTGAGACCTCTGTGATGCGCAAGTGGTTGGCTTCCCTTTGTCCAGCAGTGAATTTTCCCCAGAATCCTTTACATCGAACATGTCTATTGACTAAGCTTGGCAAATGGTCACACTGAGCCCTATCTTGGCTGTAGAAAAGAAAGAAGTACTAGTCTCAGCAAAAAACAAGATCATATAGACGGTCAACACAAAACAGTATTTTTTCAGTTGTCTGCATAATAACAACATGTTTGCATATAGAACAGCTTTTGCATTATTGCTCTACTTATAAGAATATAGTCAGGAACTTATAACAGACTTGCACATTACAAACTTAAGGTTCTTTGGTGAAGAATGAGAAAACAGTATTTTCGCTGTAATTAAATCTCGGACGTTTTCAGTTTTATCTGTTGATCCTTTGGATTCTCTCACAGAGGAGGGAAAGGTATTGAGTCAGCTTTACCATCGCGACGATGGCGACCCCGCCGATCATCATGCAGGTGGGCCAGAAGAGGGAGTGGAACAGCACGTTGGAGCTGTACAGTTTGGTTAGTATCACGTTCTTCTGAACACCTTCGGGGTCATAGAAGCAGGAGAAGCGTTGGTACTTTCTGAAGTTTTCCATCACAACGTTCACCAGAGACATGGATTCCTCATAATTCTTGCCGCACTTGGGTATGTATGAACACTGGGAAGAAATCAGAGGGAGATAAATGCATCTCCAAACCAGACACAGTGTCTGTTTTCAGGTGGCAAGCAGGAAAACATCAAGATGATTATGCTTTTCATAGTAAAAGTGGAATACTATTAAGCTAATAATAAATTTATCACAGACAAAACTCAATATTTTGCACATCTACAGAATTTCCCATTAGAGAACCTCCAAGTGCTGTAAAAACATTAATGCTTTAATCTGCACAGTGGCCTCATGAGATAGGTGAATGTATTATTATTGGGAATTTACACATGCAAAAATGGAACTGATGAAGTACCTCTTCATCTGAAGTGGCATGCATACGCTCGCAGTTAGATGGGTAATTGACTCTCTGTAAATACAAATCTTGTAGTTCAGATCTCACTTGGATCAGATCAAAGTGATTATAGTGGGCACAGGAGTTCATCCACAGAGGGGAAGGCTGATGAGAGACCTTTATACAAACTTTCCTCGGGGGGCGCTGCCTTGATTAGGAACAAATAGTCTAGGAGAAAATGCAGTTTTTGTGCTGACAATCCAGAAGACTTTCATTCAACCTCTAGCTGAAGATCAGTCTGGCCACCAGGATGGCTCTTAGTCTTGTTTTTGCACTTGACCCCAGCGCAAGTCCAACAGTTCCTTCTCTCTGAAGATGCTGCTTCAATTTCAGCCTTCATCACACAAAAAAGGTTTGGGGGTGGCTCTATCTGACACAATTTCAACTTAGCATTCCCAAAGAATACTAAAGGCAAGTGAATTAAACTAGCTTATGGAGTCCATGCATTGAAAATATTCCATGGAAAATGCAGCCCAGTGCACTGGGCTGTGCTGACCGCTCCTTGCAAAGACCTAGGCTGGTGAGGTGGTGGGCAGACACACAAGGATTGAAGCCATGTCTGAAGTTTGACCTAGAGCAGAAAGGCCTGAATTTGCTGTTGCTGCTCTGGAAGAGGATTGATGGGAGCAGACCAGGGTGCTTCACTCCCTGCTCCCTTCTAGACACTCATGCCCCTTCACACCTGAAGGATTTCTACACCTGCACAGGGTTTTGATTAAATTCCCTACCTAGGCAAGAACTGGTTCAGAGTAGGGGAAAATCTGTTGCTTAACTTCTCATTGAACATACATGGGGAGACCCAGCAGGTCATCGTTCCCTGGCAGTTATGGGTTGACTGTGCATCCCTGCCACACTCGCTGCCTGTGCTGCTGAACCTGCTTGTCCTGGAGGAGCATGTAAAGTAGTTCCAATTAATTTAATGAGAGAAAGTGAGTTTTGCAAAGGAAAAAAAGATGTTTTGATTAAAATAATGTGACCCATGGCTTTTGATTATTACTGTTTTAATATATATATTTTATAAATGTCACTCGGTTCTTTTTCATGGCTATGCTGTGATTCCTTTTTAAAGTATGTGACAAAGCTCTTGTCCTAATAATGATCAAAGGATTAACCTCGTAACAGGTTTTGATTGATTCATTGGCAAGTTTATTAGCCAGAATGTGATTTGTGCGCAGCAGAAGGATTCTCTGGCGTTAGCAGACTGAAGCATTAAGGGTAGAGTGTGGCAGCACTGCCATTATGAATATTTCATAGAGCTGTAGAAATTAGAGTTGGAAAATATCAGACACTAATACCTCATTCATCTTCCTACTGGTGCAAGTCTGCTCCCTCCAGGATACTTTCGTGCGCTCTGCCCAGCTTTGTCTTAAATGTCCAGAGCCACAAGCCCTCTTCCAGTGCCTATGACTCTTTAATAGATCATAATCTACTAAGTAGGGGAAATTTCTCAGTGAAGCATACCTCATTTTCTTTCACTAAATTATGAATATTTCATAGAACTGTAGAAATTAGAGATGGAAACTCTTGTAACAGCAGCATTTCCAGCTCAGATTTTTTCTTTTCTTGTAAGTTTGGTGCTATGTGTTTTTGTTTCTTAAAGTCCCAGCTGTTATTATCCTGAGTGAGGAGACTAAATGAAGACTTGGCCACTCTTGCCAAAATCCAGTCCTTTCCCCTTGACAGAAAACAGCCGGGACATAAAAGCCCAAGTGATGAAAGATTCCTGGACTCAACCTCTGTGGAAATGTCCCAAGGGTGCAGCAGGACAAAGTCTGACTCCCTGCAAGACTGAGTATTTTCCAAGGATTTTCAAAGGAGACCTGGTGCTGAAGCAGAACTTGAGGTGTTGCCTCCTACTCGTGATGGCACAGAGCCACCAGACGTGTTGGGCTGCCTGTGCCAAGAGGGTTTGGGAGCATGAAGCTGTGAAATGCAGTTGTGCAAGAGAAGTTGATTTACTTTGCCTCTCAACCAGGCTCCTTGTGCTGAAACTGTCTCTCTCCAGGCTGTGGTCTCCCATGCACTCTCCAAGACAGAGTGCCCTTCACTCCATATGCCACCTGCCTCATCCAGTTCTCCTGAGCTCCTGGAGGCATCTTGGGCTCAGCTCTAAGGAGCTCCTCAACGTGTGAAATGGCTATGTGCATTAAGTTGTGGTTGTGGGGTGCTCCTGGCCTCCTTCCACTCCTCTGTTACCCCACTGATATTCCCAAGGATAGCACAGGGCCGGCTCTGCTGTGCTGTTGTCTGCCACGTTGCACAGGTCATTGGTGAGCAAGTAGGTAGACAGGGATAATGGGATGTTTTGAGTTTGGTTTGGTCTTCATCAAATTTCTAGTTTTCTCCAATGCCTGGCAGGGAATTTTATATCCACAGTTGTCACGCTGTACCCATGAACGCAGACTACTCAATCTATGCTGTTCTGTTACAGCTTTGTGTTGTCAAACACTTGGAAATCCATAAATCTGAAAGTAAACAATGTCTGGTGCTCTACCTCAAGTGAGGATTCTGTGGTACAATGTGAGAAAAGCGGTTCTTGTGTTACTTGCAGGCTGATTACAAGAAGGACATACTAGACAGTTACAGAGAGAACTTGTTATTACATTTCCAGCTCAACTTTTCTAATTTAAAGGACTGGATAGGCTGCCTGTATGAACCACCTCTGGACACAACCAGTCCAATGGCCTGCTCAGTGCAGAGTTGCTCAGGGACTTGTACAGTCAAGTTATGAACATCTCCAAGGACGGAGATAACGCAGTGTCTCTGGGAAAGCTGGGGGCAGTTTCCTGTACGACAGTGAAGTGACACTGATAACTGGGCACTGAAACACAAGGCTCTTGTCATGCATCTGGGGTGTATGTCCCTGTCACGCTGAGCCTGGGAACTTTGATAAGATGTGCTGTGGCAGTGTTTGTGAGAAGGTGGCCAGGACGTCAATGTACACCTCTTTTGGAAAATGCAACAAGTTTGAACCGCGTGCTGAAGGAGGAACTTTGTGTCTGTGTTGACCTGATACTGATTCCTTCAGACTGGATTCCCCAGCCCAGAAATGGGTCTGCTGGGAACCGCAGCCAAACATCGCTGCTCCCCTGCCCACAGCAGGCAAACTCCTCCCCGGGTTATAAATACCCGAACCTCCAGCAGGAAACCGTGAGATTTCCCCATCGTTTCTGAGTCTCAGGCAGTTATAGCTGGCATAACGGTCATTCTGGTGATTAAAGCCTGCTTGTTATCTCGCGGAGCACGGGTATAAATCAGCAGTAGCTCTGATGACACAAAAAGAATCAAAATGACATAGTATGAGGTTGAAATGGGGTGTCTAGGACTGCTTTAACTACCGCAGCTCTTCCTCAGGGTGACAGCCTGGCCCCGTGGTCCAGGCACAGGGGGACACCGGCTGATTTCCTCTCGCAGAGGCTCTGCCACAGCCTCTGACAGCTGAGAATGGACAGTGTGGCTGGGAAAGCATTTAGGCCACTATGGCTGTAGCATTGCTGAGGAGCTGGGCATGTCTTAAAGGCGAGAGGTAGAGTATGCACAGTGAGGGCAATGAAAAGCCATGAAAAATCTCGTGTCCTTTTCTGTGAAATCCTCAAGCAGCTCCACTAGTACCCATTTACCTCCCACCGCAGACTGGCAGCAGCACGCTCTAGATCTCGATATAAATTGCACTTGCTCCTTACCGCACCTTGTGGGACGACGGCTGGGTCAGACAGCGAGTCTCCTAGATAATCGTTATTTAAAATCAAAGTGCAGTTTGTTCTATCCGTGCTAACTGGTGGGGAGAGGAGAGAGATGGGCTCTAGATGCTGCTCTGCGTGCGTGGCAGTGCTCAGCGAGGCAGAGAGGTTGGCGGGGGGATGCTGACCTCTTGAAGGTCACTGGTGGTGTCCTTGGAGGGTAAGCACCATGCTCTGCAATGTCCCCAGGAATGTCAGGGATCAGTGAGCCAGGGCTGGCTGCTTTTTAATTATTTTTTTTTTTTGTATTTGACAAGCAGAAAGATGGGAAATGCAGACCTGAGAAGGTGGGTGAAGAGAGACAGCTAGCACTCAGCTGGAGCATCGCAACGCCAGCAGTGCTCAGGGCTGCTCGTCCCTCTGCACGGGGCCACGCTCTGGCTGGGGGGAGAAGGAATGCCTGTCCAGGAACCTCAGATGGGTTATGCTAATCTGAGCTCGGACAGGAAGCCAGATATTTTATAGACATTGCGAACTTCCATTCCAAACTGCATTTGGATTCAGGTCACATAGCCAGCAGCATGTCAGGAAAACCTAGGAATCCTCCTGAGAGCAGAGCTTAACCTGTAAAACAACCTTGGGCTGGAGAAGTATTAACTACATTAAATTAAGAGGAGGCAGCATCTGCGAGAACTTCAAAGTCCATTTCAGCAAGCAAAAATCATAACAGAATGTGGAGATTTATGCTGAATCTCTTGATTTGTTTGAATCCAGTGGAGCACAGAGACCCATCTGATCTGTTTTGATCAAACTGTGGCATCAGCATCAATGGATTTGCTTCTGACCCAGCAGAAAGCGGGGTCTGTCCTGCCACAGGCTTCACGGGTGGTGAAAGCCTCCTTTCTGCACTGGTGCTGAACCAGGGGGGAAAGTGGGGGCACTGTTCTCCATTTCACACCTCAGATTCAGAGGACTCCATCTCTCAGCCACAGGAGCTAATTATCCAGCAGACTAACTGGCCCAGTGCAACCACACTGTGCTTTGACTAATTTTAATATCGCTTCATCTTAATATGCAGAAGTAATTTGGTCTACTGAACTGCTGCCATAAATAGAAACACAATAGGTTATGTTGTCAGCAGCCTGAACCGGGGCTCTGCTGTTACGGGCTGTGCTTTGCCAAGCACCCATAGTTTGGGGTTCAGTGACCTTGGATAACTAAACAGTTAATGCAAATCTGGCATTTGTAAGTCTAATGACTTAGCTGCATCCCGGCTCGCTGCAGCTTGCTGTCCGGGGCACCCAGGCGCTGTGGGTACAAAGAAGGGAAGGTGGGGAGAGGAACGTCTCTCAGACCGGCTCTGCCTTGCTACGCGGAGGCAGCAAACAGCCACCTGCGAAGGGACAGTCGCTCGCCTGGGTGTGATGCACAGCACTGCGTCAGCCGCACGGCTGTGGCCGTGGGCCGGCCAGGAGACGCCTTCTGTGCGTCCGCTGTGTTCGCTTAGCCTCCGGGCAGGAGCTGTCTCCATCCCACCTGGCTGGAGTTACACTGGGTTTTGTACTTGCTGAAGCAGGGAGGAATTCTTCTGCAGATTTCTTTAAAAACCTTTTTTTTTTTTTTTTGGTTCAGTGTCTGGAACCAGGGATGCTGTGCAACAAAGATGAGCTGACTCCTTAACTTACCCGTGTCCAAAAGCCGGGGCTTTTATTTTTTATGCTGCTGCTTTTATCTCGACAGTCCCTGCTCAGCAAACTTTCAGCACCTTTGCACCACCCGCAGGGGTAAGTGCTGTGCCTTGACCCCAGTGGCACAGCTGGCCTCAGTGGTGCAGAATTTCTCACCAGAGACTGAGACAGAGACACGTCTGCTGTCAGACACGGGGCTCCGTCTCTCCCTGCCGGGCCCCGCAGTAATAAGGCCGTTCCTATTCTCACCGCCGCAGATACTCGTGCCCGTGGCTAGGGGTGTTTGCTGTCATGCAGAGCCGTACCTGCAAGGGAAGTGACTTGTCCACAGCTCCACCAGAATACCGATGGGACAAGTGCTCAGCGCTAGCCTGTGCCTGTGAAGCACTGTCTGCACTGGCCAAGGACGAGGGAGGCTCCAGCCTCCGGGACCACCACCCGTCCTGGGGCAGGCTGTACTCCCCGCGTGGCGTGGAGGTGAAAAACTGCCCCCTTCAGCGATGTGAGCTCAGTTTGTGTGCTGATTTATGCTTGCTCTGCTCTGTGTTTACCAGGCAAGCAGGAGCTGGAAGGCTTATATTGCTTTAAAGCAAGGAGTGAGTATAACAAGGTGAGCAGCCCTCTAGAAACCCATTTAGGAAGAAATTTTATCCTGTGCTCCTACCTCAGAATTAATTTTCATTGTTTCCTCGGTGTGGTAGAGCAGAAGCTTCTGGCCAGAAGAGGTGAGATTAACGTACACCTGGAGGCAGGGGTACTGAGAGATTTTCCAGCAGTCTGGACCACAGCTAAACGAGCAATTGAAGGTTTCTGTGATGGATGCATTGAGAAGTGAGCACTGAGCCTCTTCTGTCCAGACACTAAGCAGGAAAAAAAGAGACATTAGAGCATGGCAAAAATGGGCAATAAGCACTACATGCAGCTCAGGCTTTCCATCAGAGATACAGCAGGCAGCATCTCGCAGGAGACTGTACATGTTGCAGGGCTTTGAGCAAAGGCTGGACTTTCTCATGTCACACATCACGGACTGTGTATATTGTCCTGTAGTACCCTAAGCTTGTGCTTTGGGCACAAAACTACCCGTAATTCTATGTACAAATGAAAAGGGAACTGGAACTTTTAGTCTGGAGAAGGTGTACTTGAAATCAAAGGGAATCAGCAGAGAAATCAGAGATGAAAACTGCGCAGCCTGTCCTGGGGAGAGCACGACACACAGAGTGCTGCTTGACGAGACGCCCTGGACCGAGACGCAGTGGTTAACCACAGATTTCAATTCAGCTACAGTGGGGGCTGGGAGGACAGCTTTGCATTACCAGGGGACGTATACTCATGTACGTGAAGCCACAGTAACGCAGAAGTGGTACCGTATGCAGCTCCACCTGTGGAAAGGCTTTTCCTAGTGGCAGCTTGCTCAGTTTTCCACGAGTTACGTCAACTGGTGTAATTATTCTGGAGGATTTCAGCTTATCCCCAATTCACCAAAGGCTAAAACTGGAATGATGGAAACTGGGTGTGCACTGGCAATATTCACTTGGGATTCTTGCATGTATTTAAAAATCTATGGCTGCATTTTCCTTAGGGATGAGAGCAGTGGAAAGGGCACCCCGAGGGCTCTGTGAAAAGTCCTTCACAGGCTCGGGGAAGGGTTTCGCCGCCGGGGCTCCCATTCAAGCCCTGCTCAGCCCCTCAGCTCACACCCAGTGCCGATGTCCTACCCCTCGCCACGAACGGGCTGAGGGTCTGCTTGCCCCTTGCCAAACCTGCACAAGGCTTTACAAGGCAAGAGATATCAAAGATTTCTAACTAATTCTCTTGGTATTTTACTTTGGCAATAATTCTGCTTGTATATTCTGTTTTACATTTATATTAAATTATGCTATGATTGCTATGGGGAAATCAAGTGAAAAGATGTTTTTCTTCCCCTCCCAGGCAGTATTTTGTTGGAGGGGTATTGCTGTCTGTACAGGAGAATAACCCCTAAGGGGATGTGGCTGTGCGAAGAGAAGTGACAGCAGAGACTCCTGGGTTGTCATCGTCTTCTCACTTTCACCTTTCTAACTGCTGTTTTATTCATGCATGGGGGTAATAACGTAACACCTACCTACAACAGACTTGTGAAGATGGAATATTTGATACTTCTTAGGTGCTTTGATATCTCCTGGCAATTTTTCACATAGTTTCCACATGAGCAATTTTGACCTTAGCAGCCTCTGCAGTTGACCCTGATATTGCTGGAAGGTCTGTGAGAGCAATTTGGAAAAGCAAATGCTCTTGGATACTTAATGGGTCTTGATCTCTGTTTTCAAAATCTAAACTTTGCCTGGATATAAAAAGGGACAAATATCTTTATCACACCAATAAGATACTGCAAATCAGTACAGTTCATCCTCAGGCATCGCTACTTTTTCCTTATCATTGCAGGGTTAAGAAGGAATATTTTCCTGCAGGTGCACCAATCTAATTGAGGATGTTCATACCAGTTAACTGTAGGCACTTATTAGACCTGCCAAAAGAAGGAAGCCTGTGGTGGATAAGCCAAAACGTGCCAGGTATTGGACACAGCTTCAGGGTGCTGTTGGGCATGACAGACCAATGTTTTGATCCCCAATTACACATTTTTCTTTCTCCTAACTCCACTGATCAGGGCAGAAAAAACATTGCTGACAGCCTTATTACAGTCTGGGCTGGATTTTAAATGGGGCTGGTGCTTGAAAATGGATTTCAAATGCTGTTAATGAATCACAGGCCAAAACTTTGTGCTCCGTGGCTGAGAAGGAAGCCAGAGAAGGCCTCAGAAAAATTAAGTGCAGTGCAGTAATGATGAAAGATGATCTTTCACTTTCAGCAAATTACTGTATTTCAGGAGGATTTCACTTGTTAAAATGAAAGTAATAACGTACATGGAAAACTACATGCTGCAAAGCAGCTTGATTTCATTCCAGAATTAATTCTCCATTCTTCATTTGAAAGCGTACTGTTTCTCTAAATATTTTTGCTGTTTTTTTCCTGAGTTTGGGGTTTGCAGCAGCAGCCCCTGAGAGGCTTACAGGGTTCAGCAGTCTGCTGACCAGCAGCTATGGATATTGTACTGGTGTTAAACTGGCAATTCTAAAGCCTATGGATCAAGATTCCGTCAAGGAGGGGTCTAATCCTTCCCTCATTTTTGCTGGTATTACTCGCCTTGCTTGCACTGTAGTTATGCCTAATTTATACTGGGGCAAGGATGTGCAGAATCAGGCCTATGCTGGCCAAAGGAAAAATCATAAAACTTTAATAAGAAGAGTCAAAAGAACAAGCCACGCGAAGTCAACTGGAGCGGAGTGTGTGAGATCAGGTTAACCATCATGAAATTACCTTTGCATGTAAGACCGCAGCAGGGTGATTCCCAGAAGAAAGTACATCATGATAGAGCACACCATCATGGCCAGCCCGAGGAGTATGGCTCGGTCTTCTCCGGCTTTTAGGGCTGTGACTGTTTTCCTTTTGTCCAGTAGATCGTGATCCCTGATTTTTTGGTAAATATTTCTGAGGTTGAAAATAATACATTCATATGTGAAGTTCATATTTAACCAATGAAGCCTCTACAGGGTGGGTAGTTCCACCTCTATACCCATCTCATGGGAGAGAAAGGCTTAAGGGTCCTCAGGTGTCCTTTTTCATCGGATTCACTCTGACCTAGTGGAAATGTATTCATCTCCAAAATAACTTACAGGCATTTCTGAAAAGGCAAAACCTTCTTATAGCAAATACGAAGATTAGACCCTTGTGCCAGCTCAGTAAATCCTTCTTTGGTACAGCTTCATTGGCTCAGCTGAATTATGCCATAGGTGAATTTGACCTGTCAATGCCAACTTAGGCCACTAGAAGATGTTTAGGCGTATGAAGTGTCTTTTCTTCAGTTGAATATGGTAACAGGTCTTATGTAGAAAATAACCTGAAGAAAGTCATCACTAAAATTATCTGAAAAGGACCACATTCTTTTTTGATTCCCTACTAGTGGTTTGGGTAATTTTCTGCTTTGAGAGTGACTCAAAGCTCATGAAACACTATGGGGATTTTACAATTGATTTCTGTGGGTTTTTTGGTTGGGAGCTTATTTACTTTATTTATAAAATAGCTTTCTGGAAGCCCAGTTACTCATTACAGTGAAAACCCTCGCAGAAAATTATCCACCAAAGCTATTTGTTCTGGGATTAAAAAAAAAAAGGAAAGATGATGATACAACAAACCATTCCCCCTTCAGCAGAGAGTCCTTTGCATTTCCTAACCATAAGTCCTTCTTTCATCTCTGAGCCTTTGATGATTCAATGGGTCATGAGGACACAATGGTGAAGAAGGAAATATTTGAGTACATTTCAAACACACTCAAACTTTGTGGGTTTAAAATGTACTTACAGACCTGAGGCTGGTCAAAATCTCCTGTGTTTTCTGTTACGGTTCTTTTGAATCATCCAGGCAGCACCCGAAGCGTGTGAACCGCACACCTCTGAGCCCTGGCACCACCATAACATGGACATAGTAGTACACGTGGAAGAAGTTCCTCTTCTACTGTCTGCAAAATGGTAGGTGAGCAACATCATCATCACTTTGGGCTCTAGCAAACCCACCACTCATTTAAACTGAAACCACCAAGCTTCACTCACCCTTGGGAAAAAGCACTGCGTGTCAGAGCAACCATATAACTTACATTTACCAACAGGGACAGAGAAGTAGAGTTAAGACAGATGTAAAATCATACATAAACACAGCAGAAACAAGAAAATAGATTTAATCATAAACTCCATGAAACTGGAATTGAATTTGTGTTTAGATGGTGAGTCACAGCCAGGAAAAGCACATATGGTATGGGGTTTTATAGCAAAAATGTTGCTTAGATGATACTGCAGTCAATAGTCTCCCATACTTAAGACCCTTTGAGGTTTCTTCATCCTACTGTAATTTACATCTTTAGATGTCCGTGGTTTCTCTTCAAAACCATCCTTGAAAGCTTGACAGTGTTTTCCTAGTTAGAAATGAAATGGTAATTCACTCTGTCAACTTTTTCTCCGGTGTTGGAGAGAAAAAATATATTGTGAACTGGCAGATGCAATTGCCTTCAAAGAAGTAATGGAGAGTAATAATCTAATGTTACTTTTCTGTTATTATTTATCAAACTGTATTTAACTCTGAGAGCTGCTATTAGGATTTGCATTGGTCCCAAATGGAAGCAGGCAGGAAGGCAGAGGTTGTCATGCAGTTCCAGCACATTAACCGATCACACAGCATAACTTATGTCAGCGTGTAGACATAAAACAGACACAGTGCAATCGCTCACTAATGTCACCAGAGCAGCTAGGACATAAAAGGGATACAAATGGACAATTTAAAAACAAATAGCTAATTGAGAATGGTTACTGATGCTTCCCATGTGGCCTTGAGCCAAGAAACGTGCAATGAGAGGTAAAAAAGGATGGACTGAAGGATATGTTGTAAAAATGATCTATCTGGCAGGTGACTGGCAAAGGGCACGGAGTGCGGTGACCGCCTGCCAGGCACATGTCCCACACTTGCCTGCCATGGTAAATAAGGTTAAATAAAGCTCTGCCTTGGGGGTCATGCTCGGAGCAGTCCTTCGGTTGCTCTTGTGCAAATATTTGTTATTTATGGCCCTGAACAACAGGAAAGCGGTAGCCTGGTGCACCCACTGAGGGCTTTTTTCTCCTGAATCCCGGCCAGGAGCCAGTCTGGTAGCGCACGCCGAGGCGTGTGGTGACATGGCATGTGCCAGCGTGTGACGCACCGGTCCTGACGCAGCCCAGGAGACGCGCTGAGTAACCGTCCCTCCTCCTCCTCCCCACTCATGTCTGCGCTGGGGAGGTGCCAATTTGCTCTGCATGATACTGGGAACATCTGCTATTACCAGGCTTCACGTTTTTGCCCCCGAGTGCCCTGATTTCAGGAGACAAAATACAGCATGCGGAATATTTTGCCACTAACGAAGCAGCCTCGGTATCTCCGCAGCGGTGGCCTGCACACCTCTGTGTGCTGCTCTGCGGGGGGGTTTTGTGTACGTGTGAACTTTTGGCGTAGCCCAGGGACCTCTTTCTGCTCAGTGAGCTGGAAGAGCACCGTGCTTATCTGGCTGATTTTGGATCCCAGGGCTGCACAGCCACAATTAGCTGACTGCTGCTGTGTGTTTAAGTACAGATCACTGCATCCCAGACACTACTCATCTAGGTGACTCCATCTAATGCTTATGATTACCTGTGATAACTCCCCAAATATGACACCGACGGGGGCAGTTTGTTTTTGAAGAAGTCCCAGCTGTCAGGACACGAGGTTTCTCTGCCCTGTGCAAAGACATTTAATAGAAAGCAAGCCTCCAAGGACAAAAGGTTTTTGCTCTCCTGATTGTTTCCAAACTGAACTTCTCCCCTGCTAAATATCTGCCTCCCCTTTGCCAAATTGCTCAGAGGATATGGGTTGGCTGCTCTACCTGGGCTCAGCTGCCAGCGAGGAAATCTCGGCTGTGACTGTGCCTGCTGGGGACAGAGCAGAGATTTCCCTCTCCGTATCTCTCTGCACAGCAGCAGCATGGGGATCCCTCTGCGGTGTGGTCAGCAGCTCCTTACGGGATCTCCAGAGGAAGGCTTAGGGAGGAGCTGTGTTATGAAATTAGGCAGTCCAGGTTACATGAGTCACCCTGAGCATGAGACAGTCAAGGAGAATTACAGTGCCGGCTTAAGTCTACTGGCTTTAGTAAGAAATTCTACCTTTTCTGTGGAGTTGCTCATCTTTGCAGCAGCCAAGGCCTTTGCCATCATGAGGGACATGGCCTTTTAGCACTTGGTTATGTGAAGGACGAGGCATGCCACGTGCATCCTACGTGCTCTGTGCTCTACTGGCACAGGGCTGCTCTGCAGCTCCTGGGGATATGATGAATTTATTGGTACGTATCAGGAATGGTCCGATATGCCGAAGGCTTGCAACTGGGCACTGCCACGTAGAGCAGGAGTGGCTAAAGTAACACTTTTTCTGACCTAGTACAATAGTTCTTTTTTCACTCCAAAACAGGTAGATACAGGAGCACTGCGGTGGGGGGTCAGGTTTCCTCCTGGAAATCTAGAACAACTAGGCACCTGCAATTGCCTTTTTTTTTTTCCTTTAAATAAACAAAAATTACCTACCCTCAAATCCCTTCCCTTGCAAATGGACCATGGTGTGGTGCTGAAGGAGATGTTGCCTCCTCCAGCACTGCGAGGTCACGGGGCTTGTCAGACGGGGATACCTGCCTGCCTGAATTAGTCAGAGTGACTTTGGATTCACATTCACTTCTCTGATATCACGGTGGTTATGCAGATGTCACTCAAATTACCTCATGTTGAGGTGTTTACTGATATCAGAAATCCTTGAATGCAAGGGTCAAAAAACCCTCCTGTAGAAACCTGCAGAATTCCCAGTGCTCAGGAACTGTTTTGCTCACAAGCCCATTTCTTTACATTTTTCTTTACAGAGTATATTTAGCTGCATTGGTTTTTGTTATTGGAGCTATGGCAACAGGAAATCTCTCTGGAGCTCGCACAAAAGTCTTGGTGATGGTTGTAGAAGGATTCCTATCAATATGAACATATTTCATTCACTCAATTCCTTCCCTCTTCACCACCAAACTGGACCAAATGGAACCAAACCAAACGAAACCAATGCTTTAGTTTTCCAGGTGTACCGTGTTGTGGGAAGTCTAATTGACTGCTGAGAAAGAACGAGGGCTTGGGTAGGTTTCCAAAGTATAAAAAGTGGCAGTTGGGGAACAGTGGATGTCTAAACCAGCAATGAAATACATACATTCAGGGCTTGATCCTGCAAAAGAGATGCCTGAGAGATAACTTCCACCCAGGAGGAGGTGATTCCTCCCCAGAAAGTGACCCACTGCTGCACAGGTTATTATTATGGTGCAGTCCCTCAGAAGTCTGTGGTCATAGCAGGTGTTAGGTCACAAATTTGCTGCTCCATGTGGCAATGTTCCTGTCTGAAGTTTAAAGAACGTAAATTCCTAGCAAAGGGTCATTTAGAGGACGCCATTTCTCTAAAATACACCGCCTGCTTGATATAGCAATGCTGCTGGTGACCTTACATGTGTTAAAATCACTGCCAGACACTGGCGGATGAGTTTCTCCCACCAGCAACACTTGCTCTGTGTTCACACCTCTCTTCTGCAGTCCTGAGGCTGTGGTCAGCACTCTTCTATTTCCATTTTCTCTTTCTCCCCTTCCCTCCTGCATTTTATTAATCACTCACAGGGTCTGAACAATTCCTTCTGTATGGCTCTACAGGACCACCTGGGAAATAAACCCACCCGAGGGCTTGCAAAGGCACCTGAAATTACTGTGGCTGGTGTGTGAGTACAGAGATACTGCTCTTTACCTTCCGATTTCTGCAGGCAGATGGGGCAAGCTCTGCCCTGGGTTTAAGTTGATCAGATGCCAGTGAACCCTGTTCAGCACAGCCCTCAGGCCAACTTAGTAAGTCCCACTGAAAGGTATGGTGTGAGCTGAAGGCCATGCTAATCAGGACCACATGGCTTCCAGCCAGCCCAGTGTGTGGGCAGATATCTCCTGCAAGTGTCTAACCTTGGACCAGCTTGTCCATGACAGTGTTTTAATGCAGAAGAACATTAGCCTGGGGAAAATTCAATTAAGGAGGAGACTTGCAGAAGTTAGATAACCAGCTCCAACTGAAAGTGCCTGGAAATCTGCTGCCAAGCTGGCCTTCGTGTCTTCAAAATATCTGCTTGGGATCGGATTATCAAAAGAGCTGAACACCTTCGCAGAAAAGTTCAGCAAACAGGCCAATTCTCCGAAGAAACTTGGCGTCCTGAGGGCACTGAGCTCATGGGTGCGTTTTCCCAAGCAGATGCCAGCAGTAGCGTCTCATTAGATAACTGAAGAGTGTGTTTTGCTAATTGGCACTGTAGATACATCGACCTCTGGTTTTGTTCCACTGGAGTCTGATTTTTTGTGATTACATTTAATAGTGCTTGCAAGGGGAACTGAAGGAGAGGAGGCAAGGGAGGGAAAGGGGAAAGGAAAGAAAAGAAAGGGAAACGTGTCCAGTTGTGACAAGACAAGCTGTCCAGCACGTCTCACTACAAAGGAGAGAGATTTAGGAAGGATGAGTCTGACCATTACTGACAATTGTTCTTTCAGCAGTGATATTTAACTTCTTTCATTCCCAACTGAGTGCTGCGGACTCAAAACCTCTCCTTTCCTTTCCTTCTCTTGTGTGTAATTCCCTGCGCTCCTGGGAGATCCAAACTCATTTATTCCTCCGTCTCCTTCAGCCTATTCCCTTCAGCAACACCACTTAAGCGGGCTGGTGGGCTGCTTGTCATCCCCCAGACACTGTGCAACGTGTTGCACAAACACTCATCCTCACACACGCGTGCACATAAACAGAAAACATCTCTGACTGCTGGATGCATCATCCAGATGAGTAAAAGTTATACAGGGCAATGATCTGGCTGGGGGAGAGGAGGCACCGTGCGTGTGTTGTCTGGAGGGGTGTGTGGGAGTGGTGGGGGCTGGAAGGAAGCAGGACACTTGAAAAAGGCATAAAGGCTTCGCAGGCGTTGGAGCTGGGGCTGCAAACCTGTGGCTGGGGATCAGTGTGCTTTTAAATGTGTGATGGGTGTGTGCTGACCTCAGAGATGGTCATGGTGCGCTGCTGATGTCCTGCGAACAAGGAAGACTTTGGCCATGGCTCTGGCATTGTCCCTCCACCCTGTTTTGGCTTGGCTTGTTACCCTGGCACTCACCAGCTGGTCTTGTCGGTGGAGCAGTAGCCAGTGTGGTGAGAGGCAAGGGGGGGTCACCCCTTGCATCCCTCCTCCCCACTCAGTGCTGCCACTGAAGAGAAGCTACAGGCCACACTCCTGAAGATTCAAACCCATAAGAGACAATCAGCGTAGATGCCATTTACCTTTTCTCATCATGTCTGTAAGATGTAGAGCTCCGGCCACTGGTCCAAATAAACATTTTAGAGGGTTGCCCAGTGTTGGCTTTGCTCGCTGCAGTGGGACGATGGAAGGACCTGGGGGGGAAGAGGGATAATTTTTGTCACTGCCCATCCAATGCAGCAGACCACATCATATCCGGTGTGCCAAATCCCCTGTGGCCGTTCCCAGTGTGCTCTGAAGATGAACCATTAATTAACTCAAGGTGAGATGTAAAATAATGGGGATGACAAATCAGTGCGTGGGAATGAAGAATAAAATTCATTGGCCCCACTGGTAAAAAGGGATCCTGGTTAATCAGGCTTAGCTGTGCTCCACACTGCGAAGGATTTGCACCATGGACAGGAAATCATTGGTAGTTTAAGAAAAGGTAATAGCTGCATCCAACGATCTTACGGCAGTATTTTGGGGGTAGAAAGCGGCTGTCATTTAAGCACACACACGTTCATTACAGCTTATTGGTTGTACAGCGATGCTCAGTGCGATGAGGCTCTCAAGGATAGTGTCTGAATGAGGCACAAGTATGAGACGTAAATGTGCCAATTTGTGGAAATGTAACTGATGTGACAAAGATGCTTTTTCCAACACAGAAATTACTGTTCCAAGGCCGTTTGGCCAGACCAGTTAGGTTCCTGCCCAGGGGCTTCTTTGTTTCACAGCCGGGTATGAGACCTGCTGCCTGCTCTCAGGGTCTTCTGAAGAGGGTAAAAGTGAGAGGGGTTTCATTTTAAGGACTGAATTTGAGCTATATGCTTCAATTACATTTCATAGAGTTAGAAATACAGAGTTGAAATGTTCTCAAGAAGCGTTGCTTCTCTCTCACCCTAATTCAAGGCATGTTCACTATATCTGTTATTCCTAGAACATTTTGGTTACCCTAGATCAACTGAATGTGAACCACCATCTTTCCAGGTGATAACTTCACTGCGACACTGGAACCATATGCTATACTGGACCTTCTAGTGGGCCTACAGGTCCCCTCGTAGCTCCTCCTAAGCTGCCCCTGGTTTTAGTGAGGTTCAGTTAAAATCTCGATCTCTGAGAATCTGGCCCTTCTCGGTGAGGGCTGTATTTTGCATTATTTCATGGCACAGCACTTTGTGCTTTTACTGCATTCAGAGAAAAGCTTGAGAAAAAAAAAAAGAAATATTCCAGATATCAAATACTTTAATGGCAAAGTTTTTCATATGTTGGGGTCCATTCTTTAGCTCACTGAAAAATAAACCTGGCTGTGATGCCGTCAGCAGAGAAGGCACATGAATTCCTCAGTGCTCCTCACCTGAAAAAGTCTGTAATGTCGCTATCTACATAATCAGGCAAAGGGATAATTTCAATATTTGCATAGCAGTGAACCTGAGAGAATACTTAAATCCTGTAGAAGTGGATGCAGGGGAAGGCTGGCATGGACGGGAGCCAAAATCCATCTGTATGCAGACAGGCTGATGGGTGCCAAGGGACCGGGCTCTCCATCTGGAGTCGGACCAGAGCCCTACCACAGGGTCCATGGCACAGACCCAGGCCAAACTCACAAACTGGGCAAACTGGCCAAACTGGTGACCCCGTCACCTCCTCCCTGCTGGGATCCTACTGTTCCCTGTTGCTGCAATGCTGAGAGACGCTGGCTCAGGACGAGGGCTTCCAGGTAGGGACCTTGCTTGAAATAACAGATGGTAATGTCTGACAAAGCTTTTGTGCTGCATTCATGCACAGCAAATTGGACAAGAAGGTGGCCCAAAAGAGGGGAGGCAGAAGGAGGGGAATCTCCCCCAGCCGTTTCCCTGACTCTGTGGTCATTGCTGCAGCTCTGAGAGCCAAAAAGAGCCTTTTCTTTCCTTACAACCGCTGTAGTGAAGTACTGGGGATTAAGCAATAAGAAGAGGCCCTTCCTCCCTGAAATAACTATTGTTCAGAAGGCGAGCTAGCGTCTGCCAGGATCTAATCAATACAGCCACTGACTAAGAAGCGTTTTTATGGTGATCGTGGCCAGAAATTTGGGTGGCAAGGCCTTGGGTCTAATCCTCACTCTGGTACGTAGGATTGCGCCTACACTACCTGAGACAGCACAACAGCGACTGCCAAGCCTGCGCCGAACGCGCTGGTGTTTCTGCATTGAGCAATGCAGGAGGGCTCAGAGCAGCTATCCAAGGGTCTGGAGGCCACTTTGGGTATTGGACTGAGACCTGCCCCAAGTTGAGTCCCTTAATGCTGAAAATAAAATTTTATGTATATATATATATATATATGTTTGGCACTGCACCCTTTAGGATGTCACAGGTGAACTGCACGGCAAGAAGGCCTGGCTAGCTGTGTTGCCACAGCCTGAGTGGTCCCAGAGACATCAGGAGATGGTTGTGAATGCTATTAGAGAGTCTGTTCTTAATTAAGCAAAACTTGGGCATGCATTAGAGGTGATCAGCAGCTTCTGCTGCCTGCCTGAGTCAACAGGGACACCTGGCCAGGACTGCCTGGCAGGTTCACAAGCTCCAGAGCAAAATGCAGGAGCACTGCTGGGGTAAGAGCTGGGCAAGAGGGGTCTGTCCCACCAAGGGGATGCCAGAAGAGGAAACGGGGTGTCTTTCTTGCCCCGAGAGTCAGAGTGATTTCAGATTCCCTTATAGTGCCAATGCCCTGGAGCAGTCCATATGTGATAGCATTAATGCTGCCTGCATCATTAGTTGGGCAATCCAATCACTAGCACACAATTACACATCTGATTTTGTGTAAAATTGTTACACTGATGACATCACAGCAGAGGTCAGACATAAGCCACTAAAGTCCATGTTTCCTTTAGGTGGGAGTCAGCTGTAAGGTAAGAGCCTTTTGTAGAACAATAACACCACAGACTCCCCAAGACCCTCCTTTGAAGGCCTTTGGAGGACTTGCAACCTAGAATGGTTACAGCCTACATGACCACGTCCTGCTCCACTAGGTCAGTCAGCAAACTTACATGCCTTTCTCCTCCCCAGAGTTAATCCCAAGGCAGGAACGTGAACCCTGTTCCTTCCCTGTGCCTTCTCTCTTTTATGAGAAGACAAGCAGCAGTACTTCTCTTTTTTACCAGTTGCCTCCCTGAGTCAGCTGCTGGCAATGTATTTTTATCATGCAACAAGTAATCAGCCTGTGAAACTCATTGCCGCAGGACGTTAGCCTAGCATTTAGAGTAAAAGTGGATTGTGCTATTGCTGGAACAGACGGAACACCTAAAGTCATGACAATACCTGTTAAAAACAGTTTAGAAGAGGTGCTACAAGCTGCTCTTTGACTATCAGAAGTCTGCAGTGGATATTCCTATAGGGCAGGTTACTAGCAAACTGCTGCACTTGAAGGGACTTTTGCTAGGGGCAGGATGCCGGGTTGGAATCTGGGCTTTCTGCTTGATTTTGCCTGAACATTGCTGCCTCCTCCATTACTTACCCAGCGTGGCATCAACACAAAACTGTTTCTCAGTGCGGTTGCCACAGAGACAGGCAAGGAGGCCATGTTTTGGTTTTTACAAAACATGCCTTGTTCTTGGTGCTCGGGTCTATCCCGAATAAATGCATAAAGTTTGAGAAACACAGAGTAAAACGTGCATAACCTCCCACGAATACATGTGTGCCTGTGCCCAGGGCACTTGGCTGCTCTGCACTGGCTAAGGAGCAGCTCTGAAGGCCCATGGGGCTGGATGCTGACACAGTGGGTCTGCCCAGGGCTGACCCACTCATCCCATCTTACCCTGTTCTCAATCCTCCCCTTGAACGTTATCTTCTGGTGAATTTTATGGAACTCATTAATCTGACAAGATTTCTACTTTTTCAGCCATTGCAAGTTGAAGACTTGAGATACAGGATTTAGAAGATTTGAACCACTCTATCCCACCCTAAAGAATGTCAACATGTTCACTCAACAGCAAACACCTGAGAGAGGACTGCAGTGTGAAGAAAACACAATGGGACAGTATTTGGTTCAAAGTGCTCCAAAAAAGATGTAATTCTGAGGGTAAATCGCAAAATCCTTAGCTGGTACCTTGGTACCTGTATTACATGCTCTGTTGTCCTCATTTTCACCCTGGCCTGGCTGCTTTGCTTCCTCAGGCTTTGGTTTATGTCACGATTGATATGAAATGTCCCTTACCTCTAGGTCACCACATTTGTAAAAGAGGGATATTGCGGACCATGTTTTTAGATGGAAAGCTGGGTTTTATATGTGTGTTTATTTGTAATTGCCTCTATGTTTATGTTAATCACAGGGTTTCTGGGACCTTGGAAAACCATTTATGGCACCAAACTAATGAGCTCTGCTCCCCTTATGGCATTTCATTTCCTGAGCAATGTGGCCACTGTAAAAAGAGCGGCACTTGCATTAATTTTGCCTCATAAAAGACACCTGGAATCATCAAAAGCCAACAAAAGCTAAACATTCACCTAACGATACAATAACTGACCTCTTCAGCTTTGTCTGAAAACACCCACATCCTGCACTGCCAAGCACTCTGGATGCTTCATTCCCAATATTTCCCAGACAGAGGATTCACTTGAAGCCCAAGGCAGTTCCTTGTGAACCCTGGAGTTTTCCAGGTGTGCCAGTCCACATTTCAACCTCTCTCCCTGTCACAACACAGCGGTCAGCAGCAGTTCTCGGACAGGCAGGGTGGCTGGGTGAGTGATGGGAGATATTTGGTCTGTCTCGTGGCTGGAGAGGTTTTTTATTTGAGGTGGTGCCACCCACCATGGCCCATGGGAAAAGGAAGAGGCTGAAACATCCTTAGATGTCTTAGATGCCTTGCTGGCATCTAAGGCAGCCTGCAAGGGGCCGGTGGTACACTTTGGGGTCAATTTTCTGAGTACAGACTGTTAGACTTCATGCCTCATTAGTTTTTACCCACGCCTATGTCTGACGACAGTATGTTTTCCTATGGCTTTGCTGAGCCAGAAAACAGGGAGAAATATTGTGTGATGAAGGATGGAAGAATAAATAAAATGGCCTGTGGAATTCCTGATGTAACGTGTAGCCTGACTGCTGGGTGGTCTGGCAATGAGGTGCCCTTGTGCATGGAAGAGTTTCCCAGGCAAAGTGGTGGAGGTAACTACAAAATTAAGATGTTCCTGTTTGGTTCAGGAGTTGACCCAGGGGAGTTTTCTAGAGCTGGTATTGAAAGAATGTAAGAGCTGGAGCCAGGGTTAAAATCTGTGCCTGAAATTTCTGACTCCTAGGTATGGTCCACATCAAGAAGGGGTAGATGAAAACAGGGCTACACCAGGGAGAGGGTGAGGAGAAACCCAGCTGGGTGGTAAAAAATGAGCAGGAGTCTGCCTGGGGTATCTGAGTGGTATCTGGTATCCACTGTGGCCATGGCCATGGTGTGACACAAAAGCCCTAAGGCACGTGTGTACCAAGGGAGGTTTCACACACTAGCACTGAAGATGCAAACCAGAAAGCAGATGATCACCTAGCTGGTAATTCCCCTGTTCTGACACAATTCAGAGGGCAATGTTTCTTGTGTAGTCAAAATACCCATTTTCTCTGCAGGTCTCCACCTGAGCACAGTATCTGCTCGCCCCAATTCCACTTGTCTGCAGCCATAACAGAAGACCAGCAAGCATGGACCAAGAAGAACAGCAATAAACTAACTCATAAAAGAAATACATCTGCATTAGTAGAAGACAGTTACCACTTAGGGAACATTTAACGCTCTGGCAGCAGCAATGCTAAATTGTGAAGCGGCAACAACAATATCAAATGGTGTGTTTCTGCCTCGTGACCGGACTTTGCTGTACTGCACGAAAGCTAATGGGCACGGTGTGGGACAGAGTGACATAAATAACTCTTCTCACTGGAGCATCTCAGGAGCTCTGGCTGTACTAACTGACCAATCCAACTGGCAGATGACCTTGAATTTGAGGTTCCTCATGATGGCAAGGGAAAAATGGACAATGGACAGCTGGTGTTAATGTACTGACAAGACTTTAGAAAGACTGATGGCTAATGAGGCTTCATTAATGAACTCACCTCTATTTCTGGCCCTTCTGCTAAATCTCTCCAGAGCTCAGAGCTGAGCTCTCCATCTAGTTTTTGAGTTGAATTAGGGAGACAGCCTGGACCCAGAGCAGTCTTGCTGGGCTCCCATGGTACAGGCATGTCCAAATAGGAGGAGAATGGAGCTGCCAGTGACACATGGCATCACACAGGGATGCAGCTTAGCTGAGTGCAAAACAGAATGACATTTGGTTTTGTTTTCAAAGGCAAAATTTCTTTTAAATTCAAGTCATCTTTACGATTCTGAATCCCTCTCCCCAGTATATACAGGAGTAAGGAGGTGATTGTCCCCCTGTACTCAGCCCTGGTGAGGCTGCACCTCGAGTACTGTGTCCAGTTTTGGGTCCCTCATTACAAGAAAGACATCGAGGCCCTGGAGCGTGTCCAGAGAAGGGCAACGAAGCTGGTGAAGGGGCTGGAGCACAGGTCTTATGAGGAGCGGCTGAAGGAACTGGGCTTGTTCAGTCTGGAGAAGAGGAGGCTCAGGGGAGACCTTGTTGCCCTCTACAACTACCTGAAAGGAAGTTGTGGTGAGCTGGGAGTCGGCCTCTCCTCGCAGATAACTAGTGACAGGACAAGGGGGAATGGCTGCAAGTTGCGCCAGGGGAGGTTCAGGTTCGAGATGAGGAGAAATTTCTTCTCGGAAAGGGTGGTCGGGCATTGGAACGGGTTGCCCAGGGAGGTGGTGGAGTCACCGTCCCTGGGGGTGTTTAAAGAAAGGTTGGATGTGGGTAGTGGGTAGGGATGGTTGGACTAGATGATCCTTGAAGTCTCTTCCAACCTTAATGATTCTATGATTCAGAAATGCTGCAGTATCCATACATCTTTGCTACATGACAACATGCAGTATGTTCACACTTCAAAATGAAATATTCCAATGTAACCTCTAAATCTTCTAGGGTTTCATCTCATTATGTTTTTCTCTCCAGTGCTGCCTTTCTGTGTTTTGAAAGAGCTTTCAAGCCTTGCCATTCAATGATGCCTGTCACCTCCAGGCTTCCTCTTTCCCAAGAGCTACCTGCCTGGTAACGAATCTAAGTAGCCCACACAGCACGGCTATAGACTTTATAGTCTGTATTCTTCCTGCTCTCTTCAACTTTAACTTCTGTCTCCACTTTTTCTTTTCTTTTTTCTTCCCCCAATGCCTCTTCCTATACATTAGTATCCCCATGACAACTCTAATGCGCTCATCATGGCTACACTGTGTTAGTCTTAATTATTCTGTTTTAGCTGATTGAAGCAGGAAGTTTTCAAAGAAATTCTTGTGTCCCCAGGTCAACTACAAAGGAGGGAGCTACTGTCTGTCATCGCGACCAAGAGAGTCTCAACTTCTCTTCTTTGGTGACCTTCTGGCCACCTCGGAGAAGTCTGACACTATGGCCTCAGCTTACTCATCTGTGCAAGGGATGTGCTGGTCCCATCACTGTACCTGGAAGAGGACACTTTCAGGCCATCTCCAGGTAACAGAGCATCTAGTCAAGAGCCAGCACTTATTGCCATCCTCATGGTCTGGTGCTGGTGAGTTTGCAAATCCAAGCACGAGGCAATGCCTCTCTTGGCACGTTGCAGTTGCTGGGGATCAACATTTGCAAGGAACAGCTGAGGATAATTGTCCCCTTTGCCTGTCAGGACTCTGCAAACATTTTTAGCTTTCTGTGCTGAATTTGAATTTACGTAGCAAGTGACACATTGGACAAGCACTATATTCATCGTCTCAGCTGCTCTCTGGCTTTGGAGAAGGGCACAATCTGCCTGTAAAATAGGCTGGCTTTGGGAAGGGGTACAGCAGTGGCAAGTGCTGGGTCGCCCCCCCTACAACATGCTGCTAGTCAGCTGATCCAAGAGAGTTTTGTGGGGAGATCTGCTCTGCCAAAGACCAGGTAGCATTACATGGATGAGAAAGGATCCTGAAGGTGAGAATGAAGGCAATGAAAGTACTGCACTACTTCACTTGATGCTCTCTTTCAAATCTTAGCACAATTCTCTGTAATTGCAGCAGAATATATCACTTTGGGTGCTGCACTGCTCCAGAAGAGCTATATGGCCCTGGACCAGGCTGGCTGGCTACAAGCATGTGGGTGACAGTGAAGATGCTCTGTGTCTTGCCATCATGCCATGATGAACCCAGTGGGAAATGGAGACAGGGTGAGGGAAAGGTGATGAAGTGGAGGGTCACTGCTGCATTGCTCCTCCACTCCCAGGGCTGGGAAGTGTTTCCATCTGTAACTCCATGCTGAAGTCAGCCTCTTTAATGGTCATCTAGAGGGAATGACCACCTCCCCAGCTGAGATTTTGTGGGTACTCCCTGGACCAGATGTTAAAGCAGGCTCTTTTGGATACTGAAAAGACTATTTTAAAGAATAATTGGTTGCACAGTGGGAGCCAGACATCTCTGACTATGCTGAAGTGGCTTCTGACTCAACTCGTATGTCCCTGCACCACTGTCGTCTCAGGGCCCTGGTATTTACACACCAAACTGTAAAGCAACAGGGTGTTGCCACTGCAGTTTTACAAGTGATGAACAGAGGCACAAAAGCTGCTGAGACTTGGCCAAAGTCTCCCAGGAAGTCTGTGGTGGATGTAGTGGAGAAAATCACCTAAAAGATGGTGAACAACCAACAGTGAGGCGGGAGGAGAGCCAAGATACATGCAGATTCCCGTGTCAGAGAGAAAAGGCAGAGCTTTGCTTTGGGGGAGCACCAAGTCCCATCCGTGGGGACATCCTCTCCGGCTCCAGCTTTGTGCAGCTGTGCCTCGGCTTTACACCCCTCCAGAGAAGACCTGATCTGAGAAGTACACGGCTTTTTAATATCCCAGAAGGGAGCGTTTGATTTCAGGAAAGCAGTGCTAAAACCCTGGTGGTGTGTTTGTGAGTGGGAGCAGAGGGAGGAGAAGGGTAATGCGCTGCCGGGGACAGGAAGGGCACCAGCAGCCCTGAGGGAAGCCATGAAGGAGAAGCAGATCATACAAGCAATGCGACTGTGGGGAGAGGTGAGGACAAAGGAGGATAAACAAACGCAAAGCAGCACCCAGGGGAAAAGCACAAACAGGCAGGGCAGATACGGCAGGAGCGGTTTTTCTCCCACCTAATTCCTTGAGCGGGTCAATCATCTTTTATCTCCTTTGAGTCAGTCCCCGTGCCACCGAGAGCACCAGCCGGAACAAAGCAGAGGCAGAGGCGAGCTAAAACTACTGCCCAGCGGGAAGTGAAGGCTCTGGGACTATTTATTTTTGTGTCCACATTTGGATTAGCTGTAAAGAGCTGTGTGGATAAGCAAGCAGGCAATTACAGCTGGGACGTGCTGCTCATGAATGGAAACAGCTCCAATCTGCTCAGGACATATTGAAATTCTAATTCAGTTCGATTCCTTCAGTTACAGCGCTCATCGCAGACACTAAAAGAGATGGGATTAAAAAAAAAATACAACTTCTGTTTCCTTTGGTCTGCCGTCTCTGCTCCCCTTTCCCTCCTCCCCTCCCCACATTTAGCTGTTGTTTGACTTTATTTTATGTGGCAAAATACAGCAGTCTACATTTAGTCTGCTTGTTAATTTTTACGAGGACCTAGCAGACTGCAGCTGGACGAATGTTTGCGCTGCTAACGGGCGGGCAGTCAGCATGGACGCTCGACCACTGCCGAGGTTTCACATGTCACATCTTACTAAAGACCATCGCCCAGAGGTGGCTGGTGTTGCTGCAAAAGTGCAGATGTGGCACTCAGGCACAGCGCAAGGAGATGATTTGCACAAGCTCTTCACTGGCTTCATCCCTGGTTCAGAGCAGTGCTCAAGTCCACCAGGCTGCACTGCTCTACCAGTAAGCAAGTTGGCTTCCTGCTCTGGGTAGTGGTGTGAAGCTACGTCGCCGTTGCAGGCAACTCCTTTTGCACTGGGTTGTGCAGGTAAGTTAGGAAAAGATCTGATGCAAAACACTGGCCAGAGAAGACGACCAGGAGTGCTGGATCAGCCCTGCCAGTGTGACCTGGCAGTTCAAGCAAGTTGTTTAACGATGTGCTGGTTGAGTTTCCCTGGCTGTCAATGAAAGATGTTGTGTTAAACCTGCTGGCATATGCAAGGAACAGTTAGCTGAAATCTAAATGTCTGAAATCGCCAGATGGGAGGAACAAGAGGAGCATGAGCTCAGGTCTCCACCTGCCAAGTCGTCATGCTTCCCTCATGACCAGTTTCTTGGACCTGCTGGAGGACCTCCAAGCACAGAGGAATGTCTGCAGACAGGTTGTGAATAGTACCGACCATATCAGCTCAGAAACCTGGTTATGACAGGCAGTGGGTAGAGATTAATTGCCTCTCTTGAAACTAAGAAATGGGCTTGATGGGTAAAGCCAGATATAATACCTCCATCCTACTGATATGACTGAGGCATGGAGCTGTGAAATAAGCACCTCTGCAGTAAAACAAACACCAGCTCTCATCTCATGCACAGCATAAACACTCTGTGGTGGCTCCCCATCCTTTCAGGACACAGACTTCACCATCTGTAGCCCTCGTCATTGAATATGATCAATTGTCATGTCAAATTCATGAAACAATTTTGTATCCAAATGCTGTAGAAAAGCACTGGAAATATTTTTTCATGAATAAATTTCATGTAATTTTCACAAAATTGAATATTTTAAGTGGTGTGTGGTTTTTTGTTGTTGGTTTTTTTTGGGTTTTTTTTTTGTTTTTTTTTTAATTTAAATGCAATTGTATAAATGCAGCCACCTATTGGCTTCTGAGTTGAAGTTGTGCACAATATGGCTACATCTCTGTGGACCGCTGAACTCACACACGTGCTCTCTGGAGCTCCAATCTGCTTTGCCTATTGGTAAGGACTTCCAAGTCACATATTACAGACAGAAACCTACTGCCTGATTGGAAAAAAATATGCAAAATCCTAATTCCTACAGGGAAGGTGCATGTCCCAGAGAACAATTACCAATGTAAGAAGAAAAAAGCATTTCTAATGGATTCGTTCGTAGTTAGGGCACAGATCAAATCCAGCCTAATGAGCAAGACTGGAAGAAAGTTAGAAACGAAGTGCGTTACAATAAGGCAGAGTATTAGAAAGACAGGGGACACAAAATAAAAGATAATAGTGATGTGCACACGTGAAAGAGAGTAGGAATGTCTGCATATTGCAGAAAGTAGTAGTGAAATCTACAGAAATAGTGGTATGAAGTGGGTGGGAAATCTGGTGGAGTCAAGGAGTCAAATGGCTACTGAGACGAGCCTGATGAGTAGGGATTAGTATGGTGCTCTGCCAGTCTACAAGGTCAAAAATCAGTGTAAGCACTGAATCACCTGCTTTGTGGATGTGTTCAGTGGATGATACAGATGCAGATTTAGCCCCTTAGAAAACCAATAGCTTGGGAGTTGGTGAATCTCGTTATAGATGTGTTCTTGTAATACACTTTTTAGCATAAACCCAATTTTTCTTGAGAGTCAGGAAAAAAGAATGAGCAAGAACAAAAGCAAAGTCTCTATAAGACAGCACAGTGTACGTGTGCCCTCTATACAGTTTTGAACCAACAAAAGAGAACAAAGTCTCTGCAGTCCACTGAGGCCAGCAGAGCACTCTGAACAGTGAAGGGGGCATGTCCATGAAACAAAAATGCAATGTATTTTGGTCTCATAACTGGCCTTAAAATGAAAACAGTGGTAGGAGCAGGCACAGACGCTTCCATCCCTCATATGGCAATAATCTATATTAATTACAGCAAGCGTCCAGCTTCGAACAATGTCACTGCAGTGCTATTACTGTTGAAGACTATTGAGTTTCCAAGAAGGTGAATGTCTTTTTCTCTCTCTAATCATGATTACTTGGCTTAGAACTTGGGCTAAGCTTTCACTTAACCAAGATAAATGGATATTTCCAAAACGAGCGAGTTAACACTATGCATCACATTATTACTCTCTTCTCAGATTTCTTGCCTCGTGTGCTGTTTTACTCGGCTGCTAAACACAAATAGCAGTAAGAATCGGAAGGAGGAGCCGTGCAGGATTGCATATGGATTAAAGATCAAAAAAATAAATAAATCTGGTTTTGACTCATTACTTCATCTTATTCTGTGCTAGTATTTCCCCTCAATCCACATAACACAACAACATTATTTTGTTCTATAATTTCCCCTTCTTGAAATATGAGTGCCCACACCACATATTTGCAGACACCACCAGCCTATCCGACTAATATTTTGTTGTTTTCTGTTTGGACTCCCTGTTTATCATTTAAGCCAATACTGTAGGTTAACATTCAGAAGAGCAGATGGGGAATTGGAGGCAAAACTTCTGTCAGTGATAAGGGGACTTCCACGCTTCATTTCCTTCAGGGCACAGTGAATGTTTTCCTTTTCAACAGTGCCGGGCAAAACTGCCTTAAGGAGCCGGTGGCAGCAAAACTGCTCTGGCAAGACACTGAAGTTGTCAGAATGCAAGAATAGATTTTCGGTTGCTGGGCCATTTGTGAAGAAGTTGTTTTGTAGTAGCTCCTGGAAAATATCTATCTCGGTATAGAATTTCAAGTGCAAAATATCCAGCAAGAATTGCCTTTCTAGCAAAGTCAGTGAGAGGTCTGGTACTGAACAGCTTCTCCTACACAGGCAGGTTCACCTGCCCACGTCACTGCCCAGGGGTCCAGCCTTTGACAGCCAGGGCAGGCTGTAGGTCCAGGAGAGGCCCTCACTCAGGTCTCTAGACTCTGCAAACCCTATTATTTCAGCGGCCATCCTGCTCCCCACTGCTGGGGGGAACTGCAAGACTGTGCATGGGCACATTAGGGGTGGTGACTGGTTTCCTACCCACCTCCCACAACTCCTTACACAGTGGTGGTGCTCAGGACACGCCATGTGTCCACGTGTGTGGATATGTGAAATCCACACCTGTTGTACCCTTTGTCAGGAAAAAAGCTCTCACTTTTCTTGAGCAGCTCTGTGCACCATCCACTTTCACACGCTCAAGAGTTGCTAGCTGGTGCTTTGTGGGCTGGCACTTGCAATACGAAGGACTTCAAAAAGCACGAAGCAGTTCATCTGCGGTAGGCACACATTGTCAAGGAGCAACAGTGAGCCAAACATCCCATCTCTGTCACCCAGCAGTTGCTGGATGACAGGAACTATCAGGATCAAGACAAAATTCAATGCCCTAACACATCAAATGTCACACAGGTGATTAAAGGCAGATTCTGGCTGCTAAAATGTGCACTGAAGATACACTAGGGGCCTGTCCAGAAAGCAAGAGCTTGCACCTACCCTTCAGTACCACACAGGTGGGATTTGTTCAAATAATTACCACCAGATACAGCCTGCACCATCTTACCTTCTCTGGTCTTCTTCTGTAAGGCATCCATCATTTGGCCAGTTTCCACCCACCTTCTTCCCAACAACAAAAGGCTTTTACTAAGCATTTGGTACTGCCATTAACAAAATAAGGAAATAGATATTGAAAATCCAGACATGTGGGTTATGCCTATATTCTCTACATTTTAGGGCAGTTAAACAATTGCCTGTTAATTTTCACCCTTTTTGATACTTTTATGAAAGCTCTTCTTGCCTCCGTCTCTCCTAAGAATCCCTGAGCCCCAATAATCACGTGAATTACATTCAAATCAAAATGCAGAAAAGCTGCTTTTCCACATTGACCTTGAAATCTTGAAGGCCATTTCCACCTCCCACCGGATGCAGCGGGTGTGTGTCTCATTATAAAGGTGCTTTACAGCATAGCTTGTGACTGAGGAGGCAGTAAAGGTAAGCTTAACCAGAAATGGTTCTCTTATCTTGCAACTAAAAGCTGGTATTTGAACTCTTCTGTTTATTTAGATCAATTTAAGCAGACATACTTATGAGAAAGCTTGTTCAGGTACCTGCTGACACCAGGCAGGTGACTTGAGCTGGCCCTGTTGTAACGCTTGTGTGCCTCTTGCTGTAATACAGTGTAGTAGGTAAATAGAAGCTGGTCGTCTTGTAGTCTTCCTCCTAATGTGTTCAGAGGACTTTTCTCCATACTAATTTGACTGTAGTAACTGAACTCCAGAAAACATTATCAGAGGCTGCCATAATATGGACTGCATTTTTATTTCATAGGGTGTATAATGTAACTTTCACCCCCACCTGCTCTTCCTCCTTGCACTGGAAATGCTGTCATGAGTTCCACAGCTTGGCTTTTTTATTCTTTTAAAGCTAATGTACAAGTCAATGATGGCTATCATTTCAGTGCTCTTTGATAGGTACTTCAGAAGAGGCTGGGTACCCGATTCTCTTTCATTTACATCAGTGGCGTAAGGAGCTGAATGCAGAAGCAAGCGAAGGGGTAGGGCGATGCCACGGAACCTGTCGGCACCAGAGCAAAGGCATTTCTTCGGCTTGCTGCGGTCCCTTGGGAAATCCTCACAGCTGGACTAATGTTGGAAGAGATGTTCTCCTTAAACTGGCTGGAGGTTCAGTATCTAAATATAGTCCCTGCTGAAAGCATGTTCAAAACCTGAATTTTGGCCTTTTTCCAAACTGAAAAAGAGATTTTTCAGTATCTGTAAAGATTTAAAAAAAATTATGTGGGACATTGTGTCCAGTAGTAGATTTTTAAATTTCTTCATACTGTTTGTATTTATTTTTACCTTTTGCCACAATGGAAATTCAAGTCCAATATTCAGTTGAAGTGAATCATTTTATCACCTTTCCACTCAAATGCCTGAGTCAGATGCTTAAAATGTAACACCAGCAGCACTGTGAGTAGTGGATATATAACTACATAGAAAACCAACCTTTTGCACTATAGCCCAGAGAAGTGCCTTTTCTATTTTTATTTATCCTGGTGAAGTCAACTGCTATAGGAACATGTTACCATCAAAAGTAGTCTGCTATTGGCACCTTGCAGCTATTGGAAAATGTTGCTACTGGAGTATTTTGGTTGCTAGAGTGCTTCCCAGTCAGACCAGTTTTGCTGGTGCAAAGTTCTGAGCTCGTTGCCAACTGGGAATTGGCAATTTGCTTCCTCTCACAGGGGTGCAGAGAAAAGCAAAGTTTATTTAATCTGGAAAGTGGAAAGCTGGAGTGGAAGAATTACGATCACCCACTATCACTATGCCTCCCAGGAATTTTACTTTTCTTCTACCACCCCCTCAAAAGCTCTCGGTTCCTTTCAGCAGCCAGCTCCTCCTGGGACTTCCTAGTCCCAGGCTTGTTCTGACATGAAGGCGACAGAAGATGCTCATTCAACTCATTGCTACTGTCAGTCCTACCGCAGGACACCAACGTTGGCACCAAGGTGGTGGGAGAGGGAGGACTGAATAGGAGACAGCACACCCAGTTCTGTTTCTACAGGTTTTGATGCACAAAATGAATTCCTCTGGGGTATGCAAGTATTGAGCTTTGGCCACTGAGAAAAGATATCCACATGTGGGTTCTCACTGCATGTATCTTGCAGTAAATACAAACCAGTCAACTGAGCTGGAAAGTCAGGTTGGCTCCAGGAGAGGGCTGACCCTGCTTTCTGCTCGTCTCTGAAAGGGCATTGCCCCAAGTGTTAGCTTGGCAGTACTTGGAAGCGTACCAGCAATTACAATAAATAACTGACAGTATTTCCTAAGCATTTTCATTTCTATGGAAAACATGGAGCTGACCTAGGAGTACTTAATTTGGGAGCTGTAACAATCGCAGTGGAAAGCAGTGCTGGAAGACCACCCGTGGATTTCAGCAGATCAGATCCCCCGTAGTTAAACTAAATGTCATCACACTGTACGCGGCTGCTGATTTCAGGTTTGCTAACTTGTAAAACAACGTGAAGGAGATGCTGCAGTTGTGAGTGGAGCAGCTGAATTATAGGTACTTAGGCAGCACTGTAGGGATATGAATTCTGTTTATTGCACAAACCTGCCTCTATAATTAATAGAAATAGTAACATTTCCCTGCTCTGTTTTCATTAATTCAGACTGATAGCTTTGGAAGATCAGAATGGATTAGGAAACACATTTTTGGAAGAACAGGAGAGAACCAGAGGACTTTTTTAGCTCTTCAGCATCAGTCAAGATCTCCTTCTTCAATGTGCAAGGAGCAAAATTACTAGCAATGCTCTGTGTGTAACAGACCATCTGTCACCATAACTGTAGCTTTATCTTATTTTTCCCTGCTTCTGGGAGAAAAGATCCAAACTTCCCTAGCTGCCTGCCAGAACTGAGCATTATGGATTGTATTCTAAAACCTTGAGAAACAGCCGGCGTCAGCCCAAAGCCTGCTTAAACCCCAACAGCTCTCGAACACCTATGCCGGTACCTCCTGACAGGAACTGGCTTCAGGGTTTACCTAACAAGCTGCAAATGATCCAAACAACCGCGTCTCCTTTAGCAGGAGTTTTATAGGCCTTTCCCCTCTCTGTGGAGGCATAAACATATCAAGGTTTAAAATTGTGCTTTATTTATCTCAGTGGTATAGCACGATATTGTTCCCACAGAAGCACTGGTGATACTTTATCGTGGTGGAGAGGAGGGCACCGCATGAAGCAGAGCTGATGCATGAGCCAGCTTAGCCATGGATGGTGACAACTGAAATATGGCACAGGCTTTGGTCGGGTTTTATTTTATTATTTTGGATGCTTTGTGCACTGGAAGCAAGGGATTTTCAGAAACGAGCGTGCAAATCAGACCGCTGCGCAAGGTGCTTTCCCCCCCCAGCTCTGTCCCTCTCGGGGTCAGATCACAGAACAGGTATGTCAGAGATCACTTATTTTCCTGGTGATTCATTGAAAAAATATTCATCTTAATATCTTCCTAACACAGAGTACGTACTGATCACTGAACCGCTCTAAGGAGGGACTTTTATTGACATGACTCCTTAGCCAAATGTAATGCAATTAAACGATTGGATTTCATTACGTGTATTGCTGTCAGTGACAATTTCCATTCTCCCTATTATTTCTATAAATAAAGGCATCTGCCATAATTAGAAAATATGAACGTGCTAAGACCTCCATTAATTGTTCCCTATATTAATCTAAGGGCTGGACAGATGTTTATTAATACCTCGTTACACTGCGTTCATCAGCTGTTACCAAGAATAGAAAGGCTGAGACCTGATCTCATGCTGAAGGTTAGATAAGAGCAGATCTGGCTAAATCTCGGTTTCTGGTTAACTTTTTGACAATATCTTGGAGATTTTAATAAAAATGGGTTTTAAATATTTAACCTTTCTCTTTCTTCCCCTCAGTGTGCTTTGGACCACGCATGAAACCCAGCAGCGTTCCCCTTCCTCCAGCACTGAGTCTAGCTGCAGCCTGATGTCTGTTCTTCTTTCAATGAGCCAAATTACATCACCCCATGACCCGCCCTCTGCTTCTCCCTCCTGGAAGGTATTTAAGGACCAGCAGTGCTGGGTGAGGGCCCAGGTCTACTCCATTTGGTGGCAGGCACCTGCTGAGGGGTGCGTGGGGTGGCTGTGAGGAACAGCAGGTACAGACGGACCCACACCAAGCCATGATGGGTGCTGCGACCAGCCTGTGAGGCCTCACACTCCCTCCTGGGACCTTGTGGTTGGCAGGTTTCAGAGCTGGTCTAACCTCTGTCCCAAGCCATCTCCCACTGTCACCTTCACTTGGGTCTTCTGCCAAGAAGGTCCACAATTTGCTTGTGTTTCTGGGGAGGTACTTTTTTTCCTGTTTCTTTTAAATCTTGTGCTCAATAACCTCAGGTCACTTCCTGATCTTCCCTTTTCCTATTTGTCTGTCATTTTCTCTCTCTCCCCCCTCTCTGCTCTTTCTCACCATCACCTGGATCTGTTCTCTCAGCACTTACTGCCCGGGTTTGGTGCCCATCAGGGCACCTCCGCTGACTTCAGCAGTGCTGCACTGGCTTGTACCAGCAAAGCAACTGTCCCATGACCTCTGCAGTCACGGTCTCTGCTTGGCTTTGTGTCTGTGTGGCTGCATAGAGGAGCTCTGAGGTTCGGGCTGGTGCCAAACTCCTGCTTGCTGGCATTCCTGGTGCGCTCAGGCTGCCTACGGGGAGAGGAGATGCTTGATTTCTGGAATGAGTCAACAGAAGTACAAACAATGCTGATTCACATCTGATGCTCACCAAAACAGTACATAAGATATATGTCTGTTTTACTGCATAGGACTGCAATGGAGCCTATTTCCTTATTTTAGGAAAAGTTTAAATCTTTCTGGCAAAACTCAAAGAACTGTAGGACTCAGCCTTCCAAGCTAAACTTTTTTTTTTAGCAGATAATTATTGTAATTTTTTGCAAGCTCTTGATATTTTCATGTACACTGAAGCTGCTGAGATGAAATTGTACATGTCTTGTGACCTCTTTTCCCCAGAATACTGGGCTGTTGCCGTTCCTCATTTAAAGCCGAGCAAAACATGGCTGTTCACAACTGGTATTTGTAGGGTAGATGTAATGCACTGAAGTGGGTGAGGCAGCACTTGGTCTGAACCTGCCTTTGTATTTTTGGCTGGGACACACCTAAAATGAAACTAGAGCATGTTGTGAGTTGTCCAGGGCTGTAGCTGTCCCCAGCACTGAGCAGCTGGGGCTCCTGGACTTCATCAGGCCTTGAAGAAGAATTTAAATAATATTTTCAAGATAGGATAAGCAGGACCCGAAGCCTACCATATGGTCATCAGCCTAAATCCTGGACTGATGAACTGGTTGATATGTACTTTGGAAGACTGGCGGTGATGGCTAGCCCAGCCTCATCCCATCCCATGGTAACTTCAGAGGCAACCAAGGAAGATGAGAAGTGGCTCGGCAAATCCAACAAACAGGATTTATGTCAAAACTTCTCTTGACCTCAGAAAAAGAAGGTGGGTGCAAAATTAGACTGCACAGGCATGGAAAACACACGTATGGGGATACCCATGCTGCTCTGTTACTCTGCTGGGTTGATTTCAATACCAGTGCTCAGACCTTGTTTTGCAGAAATTAATTGTAAATTCACATATAAAAAAAAATTCAGAAAAAATCCAGTGTTGCTTCCACCACTTCTAGCCCTTGCTCACCTCCTTTCAGTGAGACGCTGCTTGCCTGTTCTCTTGTCTGCCATCTCTGAAATTACCCACTTACCTTTCACACTCTCTCTCCCTTTCTCGGAGCTGCCTTTGCAGAAATGCACATAAACAGCTATTCTTTGGGTCAGCATTTCAATTAGTTTCGAATTGTACATTTCTATTTCCTGGGTATTTACTTATATATTATTATTTATATTGAAGCATTTCCTGAGGGTTTGCATCAATTCTGATAACTCTGTTGGGTGCTTCTGTGTATAAATAGGTCAATAGCTTTTGGACTGCGCTTTCTGAAGCCATAGACTGAGAGGTTTGCTTTGAACTTGAAAGCTTTTGTACTGAATTTGTTAATACAGCCAGTTATTACAAATATATGATCCATAAAATTACTGCAGTCCCACACTAAAGTAAGTGGATTTTGTACCTTTTCTTCCTAGCCAGTTGCATTTAAGCAGTTGCCAGCCTTACACCTCCTTTTTCCATTACAGACACCCCCAGATCGCTGGGGAAAGGACACTTGGTGTCATGGTGACACTCCTTCCAGAGTTAATGGCGTTGGGTTAATTACTGGTCCTGGCAGATAAGGGGTGTGTGGATCATCCTGGGCTACTCCAAGGGACTAATCTAAAGGGAGGATCTGACAGGAATCAATCTCCTATCTCGAACGAGAGATGTTCCCTGCTCTTTAAGGGCAGTAAAACAAAACCTCCTCTAAAACCATCTAAATTAAAATCAGGCACAAAACAAGACTTTCATTTCTATTTCTAGCTTGGTCAAGGAAAGACCTTTTTGCACTGTCTTCCTCCAAGCCAATTTTGGACTAAGTAAAAAAAACGTAGTTCCACAAAAATCTCTGTGTGAAGCCACCAGGAGCACAGCAAGATAATAGTGTAGCAAGATAAGGGGGATTAAGATTACTTCTGGGCTTTTTAAAAAATAAGGGGTGAAAAAGTTAATGGAACGCTCAACTCAGACATTTCTGGGACCTGGAAAAAGTGATAGACCGACTTGGCTGGGTGCACAGCAGTTGTGCTGTATGAAACACCAGCCTTTTCCATGTACGTTGAAGCCTGCTGAATTCCACATGGATTATGGCATGGAGCCTTTAGGAGCTATGGGTAATGAAGCTGATCATTTCTGCTGATGTGTGCAATAACCAAATAGCTGAAGTATAATGAACTGGCCATTAGTGAAATGAGATACACAATGGCTGGCAATGCAATGGCACAATCGGCGCAAGATGGGTAGCGTGTCTCTTGTTGACTATTCATGGATCCCTCAGAGGATGAGCTTAGGATTCTTGTGTGGGGTCTGCCTATTGACTACACCTCCTTTAGTAAGGTCTGGTGTTTGCCTCTCACCCATTTGTGATTTTTCTAGGCCAGTTTGGTCCTTGTTTAATGCAGAAAACTGCTCGCACCGCTCCATGTTCGAGAGCAGCACATATTGAGAATTTGCTTGTATTGTTGTGGAAATTAGATGTTACTTTAATCACCATGGCAAGTTTGAGTGGACTATTCAGTGGAGACAATAACAGCAACAATCCAAATCCAGTGGCGGCCTGATCCAGCTGGTATTGAAGCTGATGAAGCATTTCTATTGTACTTAATGGGCAGTGGCCTCAGCCTCAGAAGAGTGCTCTTCAGATTGAACTTCTCTGCTTTTGCAGAGATCTTATTAGATTTGCAGAGTTGGTATTAGATTTGCTCAGTGGTATGAGAACATTACTATAGTGTTAAATTACTTTTTCAGTTAATAATATATTCTTTTCTACAAGGATTTTTCTTTAAGTCCTTTTTACCTGTTTGCCTTCAGACAGTCAGGGAATTCATTCTCGCTTTCTGCCTTGAACTACTACATACCATTAGCTTGCAGGATTAAACAGCTCTTGTCCACTTCCCAAATGAGTGCGCTGTATGCTAAACTTTATTTTTGTTCCTTGGGCAGCATGTTCCATTTTTGTTGGAGGAAGGAAAACAAGAAGAGCGTCATGAATTATGAGGAAACCTAAATCAAAATAGGTTCTTGACCCCAAGCTCTTCTAGGGCAAGGCTTAGCACTAACTACTGGGGAAGGTCTCCTTATTTCTGAGCCTCTTCTATCACAACATACAGACACACTTTGTGAGCCCATTCCTAATGAAACAGATCTCTGAAATCCAAACTGTATTATATTATATTGTAGTATTTACATCCGTAGTATCAGTGGCACGCTAAGTGCTTTGAAGAGATGCTTAGAAGACAAAGTCTCTGCCTAAAGAGCTTAATATTAATATTTTATTCAAAATAAAAAATATCCATACTTTGAGTGTGTAAGATACTGGATTAAAAAGGCTTTTTTCCTTAAATTAGCTCACAGAAACAGAACCCCTGAAGGGAGCGAAGGAGACAGCTGTGGAGGGAAGGGAGCCAGCTCTACCGAGTACAAAGCGGTTTTCAGCCACCTTATCCGGAGATGCGCTCTCAGCCCAGCCTGGGGTCCTTACAGACACTTTTATCGCTGGGAGCCCAGCGGGGATCAGAGAGGGTCCTATCCGCTGTGCACCCCTGCACAGCACTCCCCGTGCAGACGTGAGACCGGCCTCACTCCATCTGGGGTGGGCACGTTGCTTTCTTATCTACCTGTTCAAATGGCAGCCCTCACTATGAGAGCCAAATCGGATTGCTCTTTTGCCAGAAGCAAAGGTGTATAACGCAGTTTCTCAGCTCCGATGGCTGTGCACAGATACCACTGTTCCCGGTGTTTAGTCGCAGTACAATTATTTGCTATTTCTAGGCGCAGCTTATCACATTCTTTATAAAACATATATTAAATTATTTAAAACCAAAGGAAAACTCCACAATAGCATACGAAGAAATCTTTGGGAAAAGGTTATACTTCTGCATCAGGTATATTTCAGTTTAGTAAGAAGCAGGATACTTTTGCCATAATGGACAGCGAGAGCGAAAGGGAGCACCGTGCTCAGGAAGGGAACAGGGAACGCCACTCGTACATTTTTGAGGAGAGGCAGCAGACCCACCATTTCATGCTGACAGTTGAGAAGCAAAGCTGACAAGAGTTTTGAAGCCATAAGTTCCAGTTTGTTGTAGAATTTTAATTTGCTTCCACATGAGCGATATTTGGTTAGATATCGTAAGCACAGTACTGGAAATTAGGATTAGCAAATGAGTAAAACTAAAAATTGGGTAAAGAAGTTTAAAAGTAGATGTAAGTGCTTCAGTCATAATAGGCTTTGCCCTCCAAGGAATTTTTATTTTTTTTTTAAAATAGCCTGTCAATTCTTACTGGATTTGAAATTGTTTCCACTACAGACACTAGAGATTTTGCAAAAAAATCTGCTGGGGTTATAGAAGAATGGAAACAGAACAGCAACAGAAGAAATGTAGGTTGAAAGGGATTCGATTTTGCCTTAATGATCTCTCTTCTGTGAAATGCTTGTCAGAGATAAAATTTCTGGGCTTTGTTCCTGGCCACAACACAATGACAAAAACACTTAACACAAAGCTCGCTGGGCCGGTCCGGGTTCTTAAGAAAACGTCTGTTACACGGCCCAAGTCTTTGCAGGGTTAATTATTTCTGAAACCCAAGTGAGACACAAAGAAAACTGCACAGACAGAGGCAGGATATAAATAACTCTGGCTATTAGCTGCACAGTGGGGAAATCACCCAAAGGCAGCGGGCAGAGGAGGTGGGTCCGTGGTGGACTCCAGGGTACGCCGGCGTGCCGGAGCACCCTGCCAAACGCGCTAAGCTAAATCCCCTTCCGAACAACGGCACTTTGAGTAACACAGGAATCGGGATGCCGTGCAAACCAGCCTGCTGCTGACACTGAAATGAAGCAGACAGCTCAAACACAAGAAATGGAAAAAGCAATAAGCATTAGTAAAAAAAACCCAGCAGGTTGTATGTAGCACCAGTGACTCTGTCAGTATATTGTCTTTTCCACAAAGATCTGGAAGATATAACAATTCTTTATATTGGTTCTCAAGGAACGTTGCAAGAATATTAGGGATAGAAGAAGAGATTCAGAGCAGTCCGATAACTTACCATGATAGTACCTACCGAGTCAAAATTACATCCAAGACTTCCCTCTCCAATTTGTAAGGCTAGATCACGCTGATTTTATCAGCAAGGTCATTTTAGCACCCGTGCTTAATCCAAAATCTAGTCTGATATTTGTTTAGGAGATTTGAGTAATCTCTTTAAGAGAATTAACAAGCGCTGAAGTCCTAGGGAACAATCTTCTCTCAGCCCTGTCTGGAGTACAAGGATTTGAGGTCAAAGCTAGGTGAAGGGTTTCCTAAGGCAGTGTGGAAACCAATGAAATTCTCTTTAGAGCCAGTTGGGTTGTGGAGTACAGAGACACAAAGCCTGCACATAATTTTGGGTTGGTTTGGGGGTTCAGTTGTCTGGCTGCCCCAGAGGAACCCATGATGTGGTGCGTGATATTACAGTACCGATAACGCGATATGCAGAGGGGCTTGCTCCGACAGGTTTCCCCTCCGAGCCATGAACACCCGCAGTCAGCGGCCAAACAACAGGTGAATGTTTTGCTGCCTTTTCCAACCCTACCGTATGCTGCTTGTTGGTCCTTCACCACACAGCCCAGGCCCTGGAGCTGTGTGGTGGGAGCTAACTTCTAGTTAAGGGAGCGGATGGGAAAATTCCGCGAAACAGAGTCACTGATGCTCAAATGCCAAGCTGTTAAATCTTCAGTCTTAGTTCAGCAATCAGCTGTCGTTTTTTTTAACAAATAATTAGAAAGCTAATCAGTGGATATGAAGTCAAATGTTCACGTGAGGCTCTTGGGTGAAATTTTGGAAAGGGCTTTGAGGAATTGGCTTTGAATCCTTGCATCCAAAGCTACTCTCTGTGTTCTGGTTGTTGGATGGATCTAAAATAAACCATTTCTATGTGTTCTTGTCTGAGAATATGTGGCTGACATCACAGAAGATCAGCCCTTCTCTTGCAGATTGGTCCAAGAAAATAATGTAAATCCTACAAAAGCAGCGTTCCCACAAGACTTCCGTCATGTCAGGAAGAACAGTCACCTAGCAGCCTGCAGCGCTGTTGTACTATTAACCCTTACACACTTTTCCTTCCCAAAAGGCTGATGAATTTTTATCTAGATCCAGAAACAAAGAACAACATCCTGGCCCACGAGGATGGATGCTGCGGATGCTCATCTCAGGCACCCCACTGTTTTACAGCTGGCAGCAATGATAAATTTATCAGTCGTCTGAGCCAAGGTTCACCAGATGGAATCGCATCCCACTTAGAGGTAGTGTTGGACTATTGCAGCCTCAAGAGTAGAGGTAGGTTTGGGTGTTATCTCAGCTTCCAAGCTTTGGACTAAAAGAAAATTTGCAAAATAACTGGGAATCCTGAGGATAAATGCCCCAAACTAAGGAGCACATGATGCAGCAACTACACCTGGAAGGGCTACTACAACTCACCTAGCAGCGCAGGTTGCTACGGGAGCCATAAGAAGGTTGTTGCCTTTGTGTGGCTGATAAATTGCAACAGCAATGATTTTACTGTAAAAACAAACAAACCTCCAACTAGACCAGTGAGAAACAATATTAAATCTCATTCTCCTCCATTTGAGAAATATTTATATACAGGCCTATAAATATTTTGATATTTGAAGAAATGGCAGCTTATATGAGCAAATGGAAGCACCTAAAGTAGTGTATAGGCAATCTCCTGGGCAAAGCCTATAAAATCAAAAGTAAAAGACATATGGTGGGTGTTGGCTAAAATAACAATATTTGCACAAAAGACAGTAGAGGAGATGGGAAGAGGACACCATAAGACTGCCTGACCTTGGGCCTAGAGCGTGCTAAAAGCCCAACTGTAATGTAGGTCCTGACATGTCTCCTTTAAGATGAATGATGAGGACCTCCTGCAAGGCAGACCACCTGAAGGAAACGGTCAGACATATATCCAAAAGCCCGTGAAAGCGGGGTCCACAAAACCACTTTTTAGTCACTCAAAGATACGGTGAGCTGCCAAACTGGCACGTGGGGCTGGGTGCTCTGGTGTGAGTGGTGAGGCTCCCACAGATGGTTTGATGGGGTGCCTGGGCTGAATGTGAGCCCTCAAGGGTTAAATACTTATCTTGGCACTTGAAAACTTCAATAATAAGAGAGTTTTAAAAGAAAGAAGCCATCTGCTTCAGGAAAGGCATCATTCAACAATCAGCTTGCATTGCTTACCAAAGCAGCAAGATGGGGAATCAAACAAGATGGGACCAGGCAGCCAAAACCCTGACTGCTTTCAAGCTCCACGGCAGGCACCCAGCCCTTCCCATGCTTTCACGGTGATTTACAATTACAAAAGAAAATCTGCCTGCCATCCTTATGAGGATCCTCCAAATGCCCCAATGGCAGGCTGGAGCCAGAGGTCACAGCACTGAAAATGCTCCCATACCAGGTCCCTGGCTGGGGGCTCTGGCAGGCGCTGACCAGCAGCTCCCTCCGCTTGGATGACCGCCGGCGGTGCCTCAGACTTTTCTTTTTCTGACATTTACAAAACCATCTGTCAGCTCCTCCTGCATGGGAAAACGAAACGAGCCCCTAGCAGGGTAACAGAGGAGAAAGGAGGCACGCGGCATTTCCAGCTTGCTTGGTGCTGCGTGGTAGCTGACGTGAGACATGACCCCCATGGCTTAAGCCTTTAACCCTTAAATATTTCCTTCTACTAATGCCATGTGGAAAAATAGTCTGCAAGTGTAGTGGAAATACATTACAGGAAGGCATGCAGAGTTAATGTCATTGAATGCTGATTTCTTCAGTTCAGTACATCTCGATGTACCATTCACTTCAGCAGAAGTGCTACCAGCTCCCTGGGATCCATTCCAGATTTATTCCAGGACAATGCTGAACAGGTATTGCCCAAACTAAGGGACCCGTGAGGTTGCCAAAGAAAAACACTGGGGTAAGAAATACTGTCTGCCACTGCCCAGCTCAAAGGTTTGGCCTCAATTTCAAGAAGGAGCAGCATTGGACCTCCTTCAGACTCCTGGTCTGAAGATATGGTCACCATATCTTCCTGTGATCAGTCAGAAGAGCTCCAGGCCACGCTGGAGACCTTCAAGGCTCGATAAGCTCAGCTAAGCTTTTGGATTATTAACGAGAGGGAGCCTTAAATACAAATATATAATGTCTGTCAGTGTTAATGAAAGCCTTGTAATGGGCATCTCTGTAACATCCACACTTCATGGTAGCCTAAAAACACCTGGCCCTATATCAAACTCATCGCTATTTTCAGAAACAAAATCAAAACATAAAAATGTTGAAACAAATGTAAAGAAGTGAAAGAAGAGCTGCTACTTTGGCAGCTTCTCACAGACAACGTACACGAGGGTGTAGAGGGACCACATAATTTACAGGTGGAGAGTATATGGGTATCACATTCATACACCAGCACCTTTCGCTATGTAAGCACACCTAACTGGTTTGGTAAAAGTTAATAACCACGCCTTTCTTCATCTTCAACCACCACACCTGCAAATTAAAGCCTACTGCTGCCATCAGTACAACACATTACACACATAAAAATCTGTTTCTGGTGATAGTTTCAGAAATAACTAGGTGATTTAGTAACCCAGGCTTTGGTTGTACCATGTGAGGAGAACTAGAAAGCACTGATATTCAGAGAGCAGTATCATCAAGATGGTTTTGGCATGACATATCCTAATATTACACTCGAGCATTGCCAGGAGTTATAACAGTGTGGGGAAAAACCAGTGTTTTTCCTGCATCTGTTTGAAGGATTAGACATAATTGTTAGTACACAGTGTGTGCCTACTAGCAAGAGTGTTACTATACATCTCCTATTGCCAGCGCTTGTTATTATTAACTACTAACCTATATTTTCACATGCGAGCGGAAGCATGCGATAAAGGTGCTCCTTAGCCAGCTAGTGCAGTTTACTCTCCAGCCATGGCTCACCCCTTACCCCAAGAAGCAAAGCCCAAGTGACCCAGCCGTGCTGAGCACACAGGCATCGCGGAGGCAGTTCCTGTAGCAACACAAGTCACACAAACACATCCAAAACATCTCCTGCTTGCTGTCCCTTGAAGCTGTTGCTACATAAGTGGATGCTAAACCTCTCACCTGAATTTCAGAGGTACAATGAACAATGTCAGAGGTATCATGAAGCAAACCCTTTAGCTTGCAAGCAAGTTAACTTTTGCTACTGCCCTGACTTCAGGCATAATAGGAAAAAATAATAATTTTTTTTTTTTCTACTATATTTTCTTCAAATACTGCCTGGGCTCATCACCAAATAAAGGAAGCAGCTCCTAGGTCCTCAGCCAATACCGTTTGTTGTTGGGGATCCTTTAACGTTAATGAAACTATGGCAGTTTAGAGCAATCAGCCCAGGACCTGCTGGGTGTTTGCTGGTTCCAGGTGCTGACGATCACAGCTAGACTAAGAGCAGATAAATAGCTCACCCAGCAACACCACTGATTGGTTTGTTGGGGTGGTTCTGTGGGGTTTTGGGGTTTGGTTTTTGGATTTGGTGTTTGTTGGGTTTTTTTCTGAGATATTTTGAAGCAAACAGCTCTTTGGAGGTGTTGGACCAAAGAATTGTGAGCTGTTTGAAATGGGGAAAGATGTTTGCAAGCAAGGTAACGAGTGCTGTTTGTACATCCGAGGTATTGTGCTCAGTAGCCTGAAGTATTTCTTTTTTATTTGTGCATTGTTTCTTAATGTCTCTTTACTCCTTGTATTGCAGCCTTCTGTGGTAAAGTACGTATATTGTACTGCATGAAAATGCTGCCTTTTTGTGCTTACTGTAACCTAAACCACAGCTCAGCAAGGCTCAATGCATGGCTCTCCTCCTTACGTAGGCACGCGGCTTAAAGAAGAACTGGGCAGAAACGAGTGTATTGATTTACACCTATCGCTGCTTGACAAGAGCAGAAGGGGGTCTTGGAGTTTTAGTTTAGCTGATGGACCGTGCAAAACACAGCCGGGGTCTGTTGCTATTGCATATGAGTTATCTTTGATGCAGCCAAGTCACTTTTGAAGTATTGTAGAAGGTGAAACTGAGCCAGCTTTATAGGCAATAATAACAGAATGATATTATTTAGGCTAAAATGAGTCAACATTTGGAAAATTCCACTCTTAGTAATAAGACCTTGCCTGAGGGAGGCTGATCAGTGCTGCCTGTAAGGAAAGAGCCTGTGCCAGATGGGAGAGTGAGTTAGTAGCGTCAGACGGAGGCTGAGTGCTCCTGTGGCCACCAAGAGGCGATGCTGGGGGTGCAGCTTTGGGGGAACAAGGGCACAGCCAGAAGAGGAATGTGGCCACCAAGTTATCTGAAATTGGGAAAATCAGACATGACAAATAGAGCTTTCACTGCAATGTTGCACAGGGGACAAGTGCTGGTGGTAACCTGCTTGGTGGTGGGAGGGGAGGAAAGCTTGGTTATGGAGGCATAGGGTGAGCATGGCATAGCCATTTTTTTCAGTTAAAGGTGGAGGAAGAAAAGGCAAATTTAGAGAAGGTGTAAAATGGTAGAGATCTGAGCTATTGGGTGGTTTGTCCCTGGTAGCCCTTGATGGTGATCGTGTCCCCAGCTGGAGCCCAGCACAAGGCTGCCTGGCCTGCTTTTCCAGGGCTGCTGGTTCCTGCTGGGATCAGAAGCATGGGGTCCTGGCTGTGTTATGCTGAAACTTGTCCTATAAAACTGACAGCAATAATGAATGGTAGCCCATATTTCTGTAATATCATCTTCCTTGGAAAACCTAACAACATGCCATTGACAATATGTTTGAGGGCTGGATTGCAGCCAGCTTCTTGAATAGTTTGGCTGTGGCCCTACAACAGGGAGCTCCAGTTCTTAATGCTTATGATTAGGGGTGAAGGACTTGCTTTCCCTTCTCCTTACAGAAAGTCCTGTACATCCAGGACTGCCTAGAGGGGCTTTCAGGGTGTTAACTGAGCACCTAGCTGGTCTCGGCTCAAACTCTGAAGCCACCTCCCCCAGCTGAACAAGTGGGTGTGCTCTGGTTGGTGTTATTGGATGGCAGCAGCTGTCTGTAATACCAGGCAGCAGATCTAATGATATAATGTTGGAGGAGTTCTGGGCTAGACTATAGCAATAACTTATTAAATATAACTGAGGGAGCCAATTTTGCTAGTTTTGGAGAGATTACAAACAATTGACAAATAAATAAATCTTCTTTCTGTCCTTGGTACATTGCACACATCAGGACTTCTCTAGTTATTTGTGGGCTGAATCTGTTATTGACCATTGTATTCCTTGGCATGAACTGAAATTTCAGCCTCCAGGTTCCTGGCCATTAACCATGGTGAAAATAAGGGATGCATTTGTCTCACATGATGAGTTTGCCTGTGGAAGTTCATAGACTTATGGCTGTGGCTGGGTATTTGTGTCAGGTGCATGGCTGATCTGGAGTGGCTGTTTGCCATGATGGTCCCTCCTGCAGGTGCTGGGCACTTGGCTAGGAGCAGTGCTCCAAAATAGCCTTGGCTTTCTGGTGCCTTGATGGAATTTGCTGCTTCTGGGTTGAGTGTGTGGTTGTAAGGATAAAAAGGGGATGGATTCAACTCGCCTGATGTTTTATGGTGGGTTCTGTTTGAGCTTTTCTGCTCAAACATTTTGCCTTGTGCTCTCTGACCCCTCTGACGTTAGTTACTTGCCGATTGTTTTGATTCAACTATGTGAAATGGAGCAGTCACGATCTGGACTGCAGGAGTAAGGATGGGAGCTGAAGCTTCCAAGCGCCTTACACGTCTGCGAAGGGCACTATTGCGCTGGAGGCAGTGACCGCACTAAAGACCACTCTAAATCCTTGAGTGCAGGCCTGAGTGCTGTTTGAACAAGCTGTGGGCTTATGCAATTAAGGCAAAGCTCTGCTACTGCTTGAGCACTTACAGCGCTTGATGGAGATACAGCCGGGTCAGCTAACTGCTCGTGGCCCCCTCTCTAATCCCCAAACGGAGGGCGATCGGCACCCGTGCGGTCTGGGGGAGGCAGTGGGTTTCTGTCCTGGGCTGTGTAACCGCAGGCGCAGATCCTGAGGGGAGAATGCTGTTTCAGCAGCACCTCTGCTCCTGTTTGCTGGTGATGTTGCTTATTCTTATGGATCAGGAGGCTGCAATCGCTTGCAAAAACACTGGGGTACAGTTTGAGCCCATGACATCAGGAGTGGATGTGTACTTTGAAGAAAACACACTTTGAAAGAAGTACCAATTTTATAATGGCTGTAAAGGGTTGGCACAACAAGGGATTGTTTTTCCACTGAGCGAAACAAAACAAGGAATTTAAATTTCCAGATTCTGTTTTCACTTTCCATCAACCTGTGTTTGGAGGCAAACAAGCACCTTCCTTCCCTACTTTTGCCAACGGTAGACAGGGCAGAGCTGTCCCTGGGAACAGATGTGTCCTGTACACTGATGGAAAGCTTTGGTGAATGCTCCTATGGAGATATAAACTGATTGATCTGCAGTCATCTACGAACACTTGTGACATAGCTTTTGGTCTTGTATATGTTATTTCACTTATGGAGCGGTTAATATCTTGTAATGCACATCAAACCATATCTTAATGATTAAAAAGGGTCTGTTTTATCTGTAACTAGTGAGAAATGCAATTATTTTTAGTGTAACTTCTGTACCAGTCAGAAATGGTATTTAAATGGTTTTATTAACTTGGCTGGAGGCTTGTTTTGAGGTGCTGGAAACACACCATCCCTCTGATCAGCATGTTGCCACAGCTCTGGGTCTGGTGTGGGGGCAGTGCGGAGGGGCAGCAGCCCTGGGGCCCATGAGGTGGGGAGAGCTGGGGGGATAAGGCAGTCTGCAGTGTCAGATGTACTACCTCTGCCTGAGGGCAGCTGGGGAGGTAGAATAAGACCTGGGCTGGAAATCTAATAGGGGTGGTGGAGCTGGGGGACACTGAAGGATGGATATGTGCGGAGGGGGCTGGAGACAGGGTTGGGGGGAAGGAAAGGTCTTTTCCTTCCACACCAAGACCTTGTGTTGACAGCAAATCCCATCCAGGAGCAACCTTTGCCTCCTACTGACCTGCTAATCACTGGGAGGCAGCCTGCAGTGCTGAGACCTGACAGGTCTGCTGGCAGCAGCAGGATGCTTTCCATCATGCTCCCCTGCCTCTGAAACTTCCAGCGCTTCTCAAAACCACACAGCTTCGCTCAGAGCTAATGAACTGTGTGTTAGGGGAGACAGGCTGCGGTTCTAAGCAGAATAAACCTGACTGTGAGCATGTGGGTAGGACATGGATGGGCTTAAGGTATTTCTGAGATGTTTCATTTTTTCTTCCCTCCTAGAAGACATTTAGTCTCCCCTCCCGCACATTGGCAGCAGAGTTAAGAATCAGAAGCAGAGTAAAAAACGGACAGTTTTTCCCAAGCCTGTCACATTTCTAGCGTGGAGGGCTAACGTTCAATTCAAATAAACCCAGTACAGAAGCTAATTGCTGAGAAACAGTGGGATCTTTCAAAGCTCTAATTAAAGGCAATTTAAAATCTCCACTGATATTAGCAAGAGTAGAAAAAAAAAAAAAAGCTGCTGGACACATACCAGTTAGCAAGAACTGAGGGGTACAGCTGACCCGTTTCAGAAATGGGCATGGCTCTGCTGCGCCATGGGGAGTGAAGCTGATGACACCGTACGGAAATCTGGCCTGGTATCCCTCCCGCGTGCCCCTGGCAGTGCAGCTGGGAAATGGTATTTCTGAGCGCTGAGTGGCAGGGCTGTGACTGCTGAAGGGTGAGCGTGGTGCAAGTGAAGTTGACTTGAGACCCAGCCCAGCAAAGCATCTTGCCGTGTGCCTGAAGCACGAGGGTTGTGCCTGTGGGGCTGCATCAGGAGCGCACATCTTCAGTTCTGTGCTGGACTAAAAGCTTTACTCGTGACAATTAAATCACTGTCTGACTAACCCCATGCTTCCCATCTTGCCTCATTTCTGGTGGGACGCCTATTGAAATCACACTGCCTCATTTCTGTAAACAACCAAATATTCCACCCAGCAGTGTTTACCTGTAGGTGGGCACCCAGAATTGAGTGCCTGGCCACACGGGAGCTAGAGGGAGCTTTGCCACTGAGTTCAAACGGTACTAAAACTATTCATGTGCGAGTGCACTTCTACAGTTGCCCTGTGACAGCTCTGCCGTAGACCTCCAGTTAAATGCATGTTAAAGTCTAGGGTCAAGCCACCTGGTAGTAATTTAATGGTCCATAGTGCAGCTGCTGCTGTGATGCCTCTCTTGCATTAAGAGAGGCAATGCTGCTGTAAGTGGCTCGTGTGCCCGGAGTAATGGTGCTCGTGGCTTGCATCTGCACAGGGGAGGATGCTTGTTGCATTTAAAGAAGCCCAAAGGCATTGCTCAGCCCAAGAGGCACTGCAGAGCTGCAGTGTCCCAACAGGAGACTCTCACGGGAATGAGGACTTCTGGCATCTTCCCCCCACCCCATGCATCGTTTCAGGGGGATTCACACAGACCCCTTCACTGACTGGGTCTTGCTGCATCTGCCCTTCACCTGGAGGGGTTTTACAAGCATCAATATGTATCTGTAGCCTCTGAACACACATGCAAAAACAAGGAGGGTCCTCTGCTGCCACTGTCCATCTGCCAACACAACATGCACCTGGTTATCGGTATGTTTATCTACCAAATAATCCTTAAATTTAAAGTGAGAAATGGGTTATTCTGGACACATGCAATACTCCAGTCTTGATGTAGGTTGCCTCTGGGCTTTTGAATAGTTGCCTGGAAGGCAAGGTTCAGTTCTCAGCATCAAGGTCCCTCCAACACCCCGCTGCTTGGCATGCAAAGTGGCACAGAGAGAGGGTGACTTCTCTGGCTTCTTTAAAACAAAAAAGGGGAGTAGAAAGGGAAATAAGAGACATTTACCAGCTTTGAAGGTGGGAAGGGTGCTGAGGCCTTCTGCTTTCCTTTCCCATTGCTGTGCTCCTTGTCTCTCTTGGGCCCCATGTTGCAAATCCTATGCTCCCATCTGAAGAGCACTGGCTGCGGGCTCCCTCCAGAGCCCATTGACGCAATCTGGGTCATTCAGAGAAGCTCATCAGGAAGGATCCTGCGCCTCCCTGCTGTGCCAGCGCTGAGCTTTGCCTTCCAGGGTGTGTGAGGGGCCAGGCTGGTCCCCAGTCTGGCTCCCAGACCTGGCTCGTTCAACCCACTGCAGCCTCGAGACTCCCAGTGTGCCCCCGGGGTGACCGGCTGAGGTAAGGTGATGTGGGGACACAGGGAAAATGCCCTGTGGGATCCATCTAAGCACTCTTTTGGGTGGGGAGAAGTCAATGGCTGAAGCTAGCACAGAGTGTCCCTGAAAGCCAAAACCCACCTGCCCTCCCGGGGGCTGCTGGTGGATAAGGGGATCTCGAGCAAGGCAGCAAAGCCCTCCTGGGGAAAGGCAGGATCTCCTGAAGTGGGGCCGAGTGGATTATGACAGAGCTAATCTGTATGGCTGTTTCATAAGTTTCCCCGGTGCTGGGACTCCATGCTCAGCAACAGACGCTCTATGTGCTGAGAATAACTGATTTCTCAAACACCAAGTGAGAATACAAGCATGCAGCGGTCTGGAGCAAACTACATCTGTTTCTCTGTGTCTTAGTTTTATCTGTGACAAAATCTCTTCCCAGTTCCAACACCAGCTTAGTGCCAAGGGACCAGACATGCTGTCAAGCACCATAGCTTGGTGGAGACCACTTCCCCTGGCAGCTCGTAGTCCCTGTGAATCCTCACCTATTTCCTTGACCTTATTCTAGATACTTACACAAATGTTAGCAGCAACAAGCCTGACTCCAAAGCCAGTGTTTGGAGCACAGTCAACTTCCTACTCACTCACTGCAGTCAAACCACACAAGCAAAGGCAGGATGCAGGCACTGCTCCAGCCCAGGGACCACACCACACGGGGGGGACACACTGTTGGTTCCCATCTTCAGAGCAGCTTTGCTGCATAGCGAAAGTCATGAGTGATGGATTTCCAAGCCTTTGCAGGCTAATAGTTACTGCAAAGCAGTGGACGTGAAGACTTAAGTTTCTATCTGGATGCTCTCTGTTCAGCTGTGAGTTTTAATCCAAATGATCTAAACGCTCACTGCCTCAGTTTCTCTGTTTGTAAATCCCTGTCCTGTCTGCAATTCTTGCATTAAAAGCACTGTGTAAGATACTGTTCGTGTTCTAGCAGCTGCTGCTTATACACATTTGGGAAAAACAAACTCTCAATGCTTTCAGGGGAATATGGATACCCCAGATCAGCCCAAGGCTGGAACGGTGGCACTGTTGTGACACAGCAGGATGTTTGCAAGATGGGGAGTGCCTGGAAGTTTGTGCTCTGCCTGTGGGAAGCCTGTGTGCTTCCTCAGCCCGTGTGTTTTAAATGCAAATATATAAATTACTTCAACTGCACCCAAAGTGGATAAAGACCATAAATACAAAGTCAAATAAGACCCAAGTGCATGAAAGCTGGCAGCCTGTTTTAATTTGCTGCTATGACACCTTTAATCTGCCTGGCGTGGCTGGGCAGTGCAGCAAGCGAATGCTGTGCAAGCCCCTGCATGTGAAGTTGGAGGGGGGGACAGATAGTGAGTTACCCACCGGCTGTGAGCTGAGCTTGGGATTTCCTGACAATTTTTTTTTGTGATGCTGAAAGCAGCCTGCTGTCAGCAAGTGTTTCTTGTGCCCCTTCCCTACGCTGTTTCAGTCTATTGCAGCTTTCTGGAATGTTTTGCTTCCCAAATGAGAGGCCCGCGGTGTATTCAAGTTAGTTGTCCCCCTTGTACCAACACTACAACATGCATCACCGAAACATCACTGTGAGCCTCCAGCTTCAGCCCGCAAATGCTACCAGCAGCTAATTCATTCCTCAGATTAGCAAGTGTAATTTATATCATAAAACTGCACTTGAAACTGTTTGCCTGTGAAACGTCCTTCACGGGAATGCTCAGTTACAGCCTGGCTGACACCAGCGTCTTGTCAGGTGTAACTGCTCTAGGAAACATCTTTCCAGGGTGTGCTTAGCAGAAAAGCCTGAATTTGCTCTAACGCCTGCGTTAACCTTTACTCCCCAACACGTCCCGACAGCCTGGCTAAGCGCTCGGCACCACCCCTGCCCCAACACCCCGGCGCATCCTGCATCTTCCCCCGGTAAGGATCAGGTTTACCTTAGAAGCAGCGGAGCAGCAGTGCCCGAAATGGAGATTTCAATGGGATCTGACAGGGAGATTTTTCCCCCTCATCTACGCACTTCTGTAGTTTCCACCTTTGGGAAAACAGCCTATCTACAAGCAGAAGGTTTCCGTATATCTTGTCTCTTGATGTCTCTGAATATTTCTCACTGCTTTCACAGTTCCCAGGCAGTTTTAATTACTCTGTTTTTAAACAGAGGCAAAGCACAAGTGTTCAGTAGTTATTGAGAAACAGGTCACCAGAAGGAAGTGGGTGTGAAGACCCTCTGAATAAACTCAGCCCCAAAAAGTTGAACTTTCTCTCTCCGAACTTTATTTTGTGATGCTCCTTGTTTTCACCACCTTTATAAAAACTCCTCTTCCCATCCGCTCTGCCTGCGCATCCCCGGCTGCCTGGACTCCTTCGGCGCATGATGGCCATCCTCACAAGGGCAGGATGCTCAGCACGCGGTCGGTGCCTTCGCTGTCACTTGCCAGAATCCATCCCTCTTGCCTGCTCTTCAGAAGAAAACTGCAGAAGTGAGGCAGGAAAGCAGGCTCAGGGTTGGGGCAGTCCCGCTACCGTGTCGAGCCTGTGGCCGGCATGTGGATAGGCAGTACCTGGCCGTGCAACCGTCACTTTCCGGAATGCCGGGGCTGCGCAGAAGCAGGCGCGCAGCTCTTTCTCCAGTGCTTGCTCGACCCTGCGTATCCTTGCTTGTGCCGGTGTGAAATCAGGGGCTTCCCAGCCCTTCCCTCCGTCACCTCCATCAGACCGCTCTGTCCTTGGGTGCTATTTGCTTTTCAGAGTCAAGAGCGTGCCGGAGAGACGCTCCTGCTCGTCTCTGCCTGCGCACTGCTTTCCCACGCTCTGCGCTCGCTATTTGCTCCTGTGGCAAAAATAAAAGCTGCTTGCGCTGGTGTGGTCCACAGCTGGTTGTGCCAGGATCTTTGTTCCTCTGTTTTAAAATGTAAGGTCTCATGAATTAAGAAGCTACAGCCTGTCTAGATCCCATACCAGTCAGTCTCTGATTCATCAGAGAATCTCCTTGGTAACTAGCTGTTCCTCTCTGATGATTTGTTACAAAAAAGCTCTCCCAATTTAAAGATAAAATACAGTGAAAAGAGAAAGAGGAGCTATACCATACAGATACCTGATACAGGGACGTGTGCCTCGTGTGTGTGCAGCTATGCTGGATATTTTCCGATGTCTGTGGGAAGCAGCCTCTGTGAATCAGCGTGGCATCACCCCACAGGTGGGAAACATGTCCTGGCTGCCCCCTCTCTGCGAGAAATCTTTTCTGCTGCTCTGGGCCAGTAACCCCATCTGCAGTGTAAACAGTCCCACAGGAGATGGTGTTGGCATCTAACGAGGGGCTGAGCGGTTCATGCTTTAATAAGCCAGGTTTCTGGCCTTGTGTGGGACTGATGGCCAATAACAAAGATTCAGAGAGAGGATGACTTTCTGCCCGGTGTGTTTGATGCTGCCTTGTAGCTCTCCTGCTCTGGAAATGAGCCCCCGCTGCCTGACCCCCTCGGCACGCAGCAAAGCCCTGCCTGTGCTTGGGCAGCTGCAGGAGTCGGAAGGAAGGTGCTTGCTGAAGATCTGTGTGGTTTGTTTATTTTTTTCTGAGAACCAGCATTGCTGGAAAAGTTGATCCAAGGTGACGCTAAGAAAACTTTGTGTTTGAAATAGCTGGTAATTGTGTTCAAAATGTCAGTGTGAGTGGAGAGTCTGACCCATGAATGCCCAAGGCTGGGAAGCCCCGGGAGCTGCCCAGGGTCACCGAGGGATAAGGCAACGTCGCGGGGCTAGGAACAAGTTTTCACATTGCATATGTTACCTTCCTTTCTGTATTTTCTCGCTGGCCTTATGCCCTTTCTGTCCCGTGGCACTAATTCTTCTGAATTAATACAACAAACAGCAACAGGTCTGCGAGGTGTCTTTTATCTCTGCAAGAGGCTTTTGAGCTCACCGTGGAAGCTCGCCCACCGCCGGGGACAGCACAGCAGCCGGAGGAAGGCCCCCGATGGCAGCTCAGGCAGTCGGGCTATCGCGTACCGCAGGTGTCGGCGTTTTGGGACAAGATCTGTGTTCCCACAAGGTGCTGTGGCAGCTCTAATGTCTGGGCAGGAGAGACCCAGGATCGTGTATTCTGCCTGGGGGGGCCTGATCCAGCCCTACTCAGTTTCAGACCTGTGGTTTCAGGGTGTTTAAATCTTTGCAGGCAAAAGCTTGGGTAAACTTGCTGCCCCTGCCAGCAAAGCTTAAACTGCTCAAATCTCTATTTACCAAGTAATATGGCCAACAATGAACTGGTCCTGATAAATGAGGGTTAAGATGATCAAGCTCATTTTTGATGCAATTTATCCATGTCAAGAACATGACCTCCTTCTGGATAAGGGATGGGGTTTTAGATAATCAAAGCTGTAATAAGTGAGGCCTGACTGTCCCATCTGCCCCCCCAATCAGGGAGAAAAGGGGAGAGAGATGCTCATCCTCCCCCCATCCTGCTCTCCCACTGCCTCTGTGGGCGCTGAGCCATGGTCCTGACTTGCTGTGTGGCTGGGGACTGCTGTTTCAGGCCCGAAGGGAAATACAAAGGGAAGACTCTCCTCCGCCTCTTTCCTGCCTTTTAATTTCCTTTCTGAAGCTTGAAAGAAAGAGCAAAGCCTTTGCAGCTATCAGATCTCCATGCCTGTGCCTCTTGGTGGGAGGGAAGTGGAGAAGCAGAGGGAGCCCCTGATGGAAAGGATGTCCACGGAGCACGTCCCAGCTGGCTTTGTCTCCAGGCTCCTCCCGATGGAGGGAAAGATGGAGGGAGGTCAGGTCCAGCAGCACTGGTGGCTGGTGTCGGAGTCTCTAAGATCCGGTGCCATTCTGTGACCAGAGTGTGGCTGAAGCCACCAGGCTGGGAAAAGCAGGCTCGTTTTTGTTTTGCACAGGGGTATCAGGAGCTGCATCTTCCCCAAGAAGAGCATCAGGGCAAAGCCTCGATGCCATGTCCTACCGCATGACTCTCCTGGAGCAAGGGATGCTCCCTCAGAGCCTGTCCTGCCCGTGGAGATGATGGGCAGACCTGAAGACAGACTGTTTACCCTTGCTCAAGCTCTAGAGCAGCTGGAGGTGCAGATGTTAATTTTTACATTATACATTTTAATCACACTATTTTGACTTGGAGCTTGGCTTGGAGAGAAGTGGAAAAGTGTCGAAACCTGCTTGTTCCTCACCCCCAACCTGGTGCCTGCAGCCTTCCCTTGGTTCCCCTGCAGGTGCCTGCAGACAGCATCTCCTCAGCTGTATCTTGGGTGGGTTTGGTTACAAATTCATATTCATATATATAAAAAAAAGCTTATGTACAGTGTTTTGCTGTTTCTGTCTCCTTTGCAATGTGTTGCTATTTTGGGAAATGGAGCAAAGGTGGCTGCAGTTGTTTTTTATAGCAGGGGAAGGTGTGTGGATCCGGGCGCCCGCAGTCTGGGGTGGGCATGGGGCTGCAATGTGCCCTGCGATCAGATGTGGGTGTTGTGGGTTTTTTGCTTTTCTGTGGCTCTTCCGTTTTGTTTCAGTTGCTGACCTAATCCTGAATCAGGTTGGAACTTAAAGGAATGTCAGTAAAAAAAAAAAAAAAAGCCCAAATACTTGCCTTGGCGAATATTTTTTATGAATTGGATCTCTTGAGATGAAAGCTTCATTACTGTGAAACAATGAGCCCGCGCAACTCTCAGTAGTACAAATGGGTTTCATTTGTATTAGGAACATACAAGCTTATTATTTTTAGTCTGTTCCTGTAGCACCAGGAATGTTTAATGTGATAATCAATGTAATTGAGGAACTGAAAGTACAGAAAATTGCAACGCTCTCGGGGGTGATAATGACTACAACCGTAGCGCTGCTGAAGGGGCTGGGGAACCGGTACGGGGGTAGGAAATAGGCTGGTATCCCGAGCGTGGATGACCCCATGTCACACCAGGGTCTGTGGGAGCGGCTCCTGGGAGGGTGCCAGGCACCTCCAGCACAGCCCTTGCACCACGGGCCGGACCCTCCCTGGTGCTGGTGGGATGGACCTGGCCCCGAGCACCCAGCAAGAGGCTCAGGGCTGTGGGATGCACCCAGGGATGGCAGTGCTGGAAAGGCATGGGGAGAAGGAGCCGCTGCCTTCTCCCCACAAGGTCTTCAGGCTTGGGAGGGGCAGCGGCCCCTCCTGGGGTCTGGTGGGAAGCAAGGCATCCAGGAGCAAGCCTGGCTGCAGAATTCAGCAGCTACGTTAGTTTAAGCAGGTCTTTACAGGGTACTTGCAAATATTGATAGGTTCACAATTTGGCCGGTTGGGTGGCTTTTCCCCCCCCCGCCCCGAAACAGCAAAAGTCACATTTTTGATACCAAAACCCTCCTGCCAAATTCCCTGCTCCTCCCCCTAAGTACAGGGTTGCTAAAGCTTTTCAATTAAATGCTCCGGAGCATTGAACACGGCCAAAACACCGTGTTTCCTCTCCAGCTCGGGGCTTGGAAACTGCGAAGCTGTTCTGTGAAGCTTTCCCTCCCTAAAACTCGGCCTGCGGCGGGCACCCACCGTGAAGGTTTTCAGCCTGAATCCTATGGAAAGCACAAGCAGCAAACTCACTTGGAGGACCTGCCAGCTATAGGTGGGTCACCTACAGCACTTTGGCCACCGCTCGCACGAGCCCGGCCACACGTAGCTCCTGCTATGGGTTTGGGGAGCTGCTGGTCACCATGTACCAAATTCAACTGCCTGCGTACCTCCAGGCAATTTCACTGCTAATTTTAGACCCTCCATGACACAGTGGGTTTGTTTTGGGGTTTTTTTTGCTGTTTGCTGGTGATTTACTGTGTGCATTAGCCTGTAGCAGCGGTGGCAGGGAGGAAGGCAGCTCGTTGTCTCTGCCCTGGCCGCTGCCCCCAGGGCCGGAGAGGAGCCTGGGGTAGGGAAACTGGGCGCAGGGCGGCAGGAGTGGTTAGTGATGGGTGAGAAGAAATGTCTGGGACCCAGGAGAAATTGAATATATTTTAGATGTAGCCTCCAAAACTGCTAAATTCAGAGTAAACCTGGAAGAAACGGCAGCCCGGAAGGCTGCGGTCAGGTTTGTTTTCAGCCCTGTTTTAATTTGTTTCACTTAGAGGAGGGAAATTTTTTCTGTTAGAAAAGTTGCCTTGTTCTAGTGGTTTTCTAATAAATCATGGCTTCCGAGGCCGAAAGCTGTTTGGTGCCCTCCCTTCCGGGGAGCACTGCTGGAGCTCCCCTCCCATGCCAGGACGGGCTCCTGGCTGGCAGCGTTCGAAACCCAGGGAAGCCAGATTTGATAATTAAATGAACTCACTTAGCATACGCAATCGGTCGTGCCGTGAGCTACATTTAAGCCTACTGCAATCAGAGGGTCCTTTGCTGAGGGAAACGACTGAAGCCAGAGCGGAAGGTACGGCTTCGGTGATGCGCTGGCTGCGGCCTTCACGCTCATAATGCAATTGCTTACATTACAAAGCAATTATCAGGGTTTAAAATTCCAATAGCATTTTGAAGGCGCGTATGCCTGGGGGTTTTCCATTTGCGGAGATGTTTCTTTTATTGTACCTACTTGCCTAATAACTTCACTGTTTTAAACACATGGAGGTATTTCAGAAAGCTATTGTGATCTTTGAAAAACAAGGGCAACCCCACCGGCTCCTGGCAGAATACTTGCTCCACCGCAAGCTGCTCCTAAGGCCCCAGTTAGGTTTTGTGCAGGTTTAATGAGGTAAAACCTCCGTGCAGTGTTTTCTGCTCCCTTTCTTAATTTCTGGCAGCACATCCTTGTGCTGGGGCAGAGCACTTTGGTGCTGTCTCTACCACTGCAAAACCATCAGCTTTCCCCTCCCTGCCCAAGCCCTCCAGCAGCAGCAGTCGCGCTTGCAGTACATTGTCCCCCCAGATAACACATACGTCATTCTCGCGGCCGGTTCCTGGTGCTCTGCAGACAGGCAGGCTGAGGGGGTGGGAAGGGTCAACTTTCTCCATCAGCTGTTAAAAAGCAAATTTTCTGCTGGTGTTTTGAGGTGGTGCCGTGCTGGAGAGCGGGGCGCAGGGGCAGGGCTCTGGGCACCTCCAGGTCAGCCCAGAAGGGCCGAGAACTGAGCTGGGACCTACTGGAGGAGATAATTCAGAGAACCCTTGTCGCTTAGCAAGGGGGAGACTTTCTGCAGAGGGGGTGATGTCCAGACCTGACAATTCAACAACTCCCAGGAGTGCTACAGTTCCCTTAAACAGTATAATCGGACTTATTATTGTACAACTGTGTATCACATGCAAAATGTATATGAAACAGCATGAGTAATTTCCGTAGTAACCATAATCATAACCTTCCTATGGAGGGATTCCAATGTCAGATTGATGTGTGCTTGATACATACATACATGCCCTTGCATAAAGCATACGTTTCTGGCAGCCAGGGTTTTGTTTCTGGGCTTCCACTGCTTGGCTTATAAGCACCTATAGAACCTTGATTACTCATGTGTGAGACTTCAGCGCTAGACACATGCTTCTGTAATGTCCTTAAGGTTATGTGGTATTCTGTTTGCAACCCCTTTTATAAATAATAACACAAAACACTTGCTGCTAAATCTGGCTGTCAGCAAGCAAATGCCAGGAAACAAAATGATTATTCCTATTATTTGCACCATTCCAAAATCCATTAATTTGCTTGTTGTGGCGTTAGGTAATGAACACTCCTGCAGCAAGGTCACAATTCCGTTTTACATCAAATAACTATCTTTTCTCATGTATGATACATGAAGCATATTTCTTGCTTAGGGCATAATGTTTTATTAAAATTATTTTCCTTTGTTCTTTCTTACAGATTGTCTATTATGACTCTAAAGATTGCCTGCATGACATCTCTTTTTAAATTCAATGCATAATTATATAAAACAGAAATTCATCTGATGCTACATTAATAAACCTCTCGTGATTTTCTTTGAACACGGGGACACGCTGCTGTTATTTACCAGACAACATGGATTTAGCTAAGCTTTGTGGAATTTCGCAGTCACTGACACACGTATCAGATGTGAGCAGAGCAATGATGGAAATAATGTCAAGACGAATGGTTCAGCTCAAGCCAAAAAGACTAATGGAAGGAGTAAAAATAGTAAAGATATGAAAGCAAGAAGTACCGAAACAAACATCTGAGACGGAACTTTGTGGGAAGGTTCATTGCACTGCAGACGTGCCTAGCTGAGTGTCAGCCTGGGTTAATTTGCAAGGTGACAGATGTCTTTGAAACGGGCAAATGCTGAAGAAAAGAGCTGGTGTCCCTGCTCGTGGAGCTGAGCCACTCTCAGGTGTCTGGAGCATCACTGATTTACTGCAGCCCTGAGCTCTGGTGCTTGTGTTTAAGAATGATTATGCAATCCTACACATTTTTTTTCCCTCCTTTCTTAACTCTTTGGTAATGCCAACAGCCTCCTAGCAGCACAAATACAATTTTGATTGACGGACCCTATGCTGCTTGATCTGCCTCATCCACTTCAGCTGGTCTTGTCTCACCTCTGGCCCTTCCTTTGAGCCCAATGTTCCCTTGATTGGCTGTAACCACCTCTCGCTGGGCTTCCCAGCACTCCTGCCGGCCACCATGCCCAGGTGTCTCTGGTTCCCCCCCCAGCTCCTCAATACCCACCCGTACTGCTCTGAGAGGTGATTTCAGTCTCTTTGCTGTGGCTGGAGGAGTCTCAAGGACATCCATAACCTTTGTAGCACCCACAGTGCAAGGACAAAGCAGCAAAGTGGTCCCCGCACCCTAAACTTGACTCTGAATTTGCAGGAGGTAAGTGCTGCTGTTCCTGCGTTGTAGACCGAAAACCTACTGGGTGGTAGGTGTTAAGTGTCTGGCTCAAGGTCGCAGCACGTATCTTTGAAATCACTTGATAAGCACTTCATTCTCAGCAAAGGATGTGCTCTGGGCTGTGATCTTATCCTGTAATAAAAGCTGAGATGTGTTGCTCTTCTTTCATTCTAGTCCAGTGGTATATTTTGCTCACGCTTAATAATAAGTGGAAAATCATTGACTTTGCCTTCTGATATATGTTTTTAATTTCTTTATTCATAATGAGTTCATCGCTGTAGCGGCAGGAGTGAAATACGCGCAAATGCAATTCAGCATTAATTAATGTCCACTCCTTACACAGCGTTAGCAAGAACAGCCTAATCTTTCGGAGGCCGTTGCGGGAAACTCTTTGTTCTTTTCTAGCTGGCAAGAAGCGAGGTTTGTGTTTCAGCCTTTTGCTTAAAACTGCCTCTTAAGGGTTTTGGAGTGTTGTAAGAGAATTGAACGTAGCACCCTTGTTGTCAGACCCTGCGCCATGTAATTGAGATTCCAGTCAATCTACTTGTCTCTTCGTGTTTGCCACTTGCTGCGGGGATGGACACCTCATTTCCACGGAGACCACGATAAACTTTCTGTTAGAACAACAGGTCTGTCAGCTGTTATTTCTCTTTTAACCGCAGAGTTTTCGTTAAATGCACCGTGTCACTTGCTGCCACCAAGACTCTTTGCCTCCCCTCGCATGGGGTGGACTCCCAGGTCCTTGAGGTGCTTTTCCTCACCTGTCTGTTGCGATAACAATGTTCTGCAAGTTTTGTTGGTCTCTGGAGGATTAGACATGCAGTTTAGCAAAGCTGGCCATCCAGAGGTAAAAACACGATACTAAAATCAAGTTGCTATTTTTCTAGACTGTGAGACTTGCCTTAATACCATCTCTGCGTTACACCCATTTCTTCACAGGTCGAAGGGGATGGATGTACTGGTCTGAAACACTGAATATTTTTTTTGGCACACCTTGCTGCTACTTTGGGTGTGCACTGTGCATGCATGCATCCTCAGCCCTGCCTGGGCGAAAGGAGGGGCTGGGGGTTTGGAAATCCCCCCTTGTGGCTCTGCAGACTGGGGAGCAGCCAGGCTGATGGTTCATGGCTTATAAATGTTGTACAGCAGAGATCTCATGATTTCTTTAGGTCAGCAGCGGGATTAGGTAAACTTCAGGCCTCCAGCACCATACCGAATGCCTCTGTTGTGAGGATTAAAGGAGTAACTTGCTGCCAGAAGTCAAAGGCTGTTGCACTCTCTCTTCCTGACCCTTGAAAGTGTGGTGCAGCGTGTCCTTCAGTGTAGATGGTGAGCTGAGAACTTCATTAACGCACTGAGATGCACACAGGTTTAAACAAGAGATGCTGCTCGCTTCTCTGCGAGCCTCATGAGGCTGTGTGACGGTGGGGTGATGTTGCATGGGAAACTTGGGAACTTCGGCGTGACCTTGCTGCTAAAAGCTCCATCTTGCTGCACCAGGGGATATCACTGAACTTGTGCATGAGTTCTTAATTTTCGCTGTTCTTCGGCTGCTGAACGAGCAGCTGTGGAAACTAATGGGTTTGAGCACAGAGATTCACTTTTAGGTGTAATTTGCTACTGTTTTCTTTTTTTTTTAAAGGCAGGATATTTGGTGATCTGCACAGGCATCTATGTGGGGACTAGATCCTCCTTTCCAAGGCCACGTGGGAGTTAGAAACCAATCTTTTCTGGGCTCTGCGTGCTGCCTGTGTGCTTTCCTGTATTGCCACGGTGGCTCTGACCCCTCTCCAAAAGGGGCAGCTGAAATGTCATTGCCACCTGGAACGTGCTGATATACCTACTGCAGGGGGTTGAACTGGTTTTATGTAGTACGTCCTTTCCATTAAGAACAAAAAAAACCGTCCTAAACCATTTCCCATCCCTGGAGAAAGGGCATGATTTAGCAGGAGAGCGCTAAGGGAGCTTAAGGGCTTCACCAGCGCTCTCTCCTGCTGGCACCACGCTGTCCTCCCTTAGCAGCTCTGTGGCTCCTTGGACCCACTTTAAAGAACAGGAGAGCTCTGCGTCGCTGTGCTGGACTATGACCGATGCCAGCATTAGGGCAGATCGTAGGAGGTGGGGGAATTGTGGGAGAGTCCAAAGCTGTCCTTGGCTGGAACCTGCTGTCTGCTCTTGCCTGAATCTCATAATTTTGTACGCCACAAAGGGACCTCCCTGGATCAGGCAATGAGGACACTCAGCTGCCTAGCAGCCTGCGTGAAGGCCGGGTGCGTTGCTTGTTTGCTGCACAGTGCTTCATGTCAGACCTTACGCCCTGCATGTGTAGGATGGCATTCCTAAAGGCTCCTGCCATGGCCCAGGTCAGAAATTACCTGTCCTCAAAGACAGCCTGGGGGGTGGCCAGCAAGCTGTCCCCTGGGAAAGGGACAGCCTCGTGGCATGGAGGGTGTGCTGGAGAGGACCTGCTTCCCACCCTGTCCCCTTGGCCATTGCCAATACCTTGCTGCATGTGTTGTGGATCTGAGCTGGAGGAGCAGCTTTGCTGGCTGGGATAGATCTAGCTGGGGAATCCCTCACCCCAGCAAGAGCCATCACTTTGCTGCTTTTCAGCCTTCCAGCCCTGCTTTGCTCCACGTTGGAGCTTGCACAATGCTTGGGCAAAGCCAAAGTCTGGGGGAGTTGCAGGTTGGGAGCATGGAGGCACTTAGAACTTTTGTGTGTTGGGGATCCCTGAGAGGTGCTGCATCTCACCGCTCTGCCCCGGGAGAGCAGCTGGGGCGAACTGCTCCTCTCATACCTCTGCACTGTCCCATCGGAAAGGAAATTGGACGTGGCGGTTATTGCCATTTCCCATCCTTGCTTGGACATGGCGCTCATCGTTACAGCCAAGGCTGTCATCTCCTGGCCCAGCAGCTTTGGTGGGAGAACTCGGGGGAGGGATGTTGGATCCTGCCTCGCTAACTTTCCATTAGTACAGTTTCTTGCTTTTGTTTTGTGTCTAATTTGTAATGTGTGTAGATTTTGGTGAAGAAAAATGAACAATGAACAACGCTAATTACTGCACCCTGAGGGCAATGGCATCAGCCTCCCCCTATTGCATCTAATTTATTGGGACTAAGGGGGGCTAAATACAAACTCCAGTGGTAACACAAACACTCTAGAAGTATATCAACTCGCATATAAACATGCTTTGCAGAAAACCTCCTACTTTAAACCTCCCTCTTTGCTACACCCCCTGTCAAATATAGCTCTGTTCTAGTACAGCGATGTTTTCCCAAAGCTCCCATTGCATCTGTCTGTGCTGGATTCATATACAGAAGTTTGTATGAAGAAATGAATTGCGAAAATTCCTATTGAATTTGGTTATCGGAGAGGCCTTTCTAATAAAGATAATATATGTCGGCAGAGCTGGCAGGGTTTTCACTGGGGCAATTTTTCATTGAGTCCAGAGTAGATGTTCTTTGGTAAATCTTGTCAGCGCTGTCGCTCTTGGTCTTAACGGCACGAATAGCCGTTCAGCTTGCAAAGCAGCAGAGCCATTCAGCGGCTCGTGGGTTTTGGCATCATGTTCAAGTGTTCTCCAGTCTTTCCTGTCTTTTGCTAATCTCTGACTAATTCACCAACTTTTTTATAATGCAAGAGAGGCTCCCGCAATGCATCTATTAACCTCTGCTGTTCAGACTCTTATGGTGGATGTTGCCTACTTCCACTGCAGGGCGTGATCAACGCTGCAGTTTACCTGGCTGCATTATCAGAGAAGTGTAGATGGAGTTACCTTTTTGTTCTTAGAGCACCTGTGTGGTTTGGTTTTTATCCTTCCCTTTCTAAAGCTTTTGAATCAGACTTTCTCTCCAACTTTCAGAGCCAGCTGTAGCTCTGGACCAAACTGATATCTTCGAGATAAACCACACTCTGTATTTTTTGCACATAGTCTTGTACACCAAGTTCATTCATTATGGGGGATGCTGCTGCTTGCTGGGCCACCGCCAGCTAGTTGTGTATCTCTAGAGCATCACGGTCTGTCTCTTCGAGACACCCACAGCCTGAGGCTGAGAGTCCACAGCTGCAACGTTTGCTTCCTATCACGATGACAATGACCTTGTTTCCCTGGCTGGGCCTGAAGTTGCTGCTGTGTAATGCAGGGTGCATACCCTGCAAATGGGGACAAACAGGGAATTTGGGCACTGCTACCCTGTGCCTGGTACCTGGGACTAGTGCTTGTGTTCCTTCCCTGCTGCGTGCTGTGCAGGACCAGTGGATCTTAGTCCCACTCGGTCAGCCTCACGGCAGCAAGTGGTGGGAGATTTTTTCTTTATTTCTCCTTTTAACGTATCTGTTGCTGATGTTATACGTCAACAAACTCCAGGGTCTGCAGCAGAGATGATATCTTAATGAGTTGGTTAGCATCTGTGGAGATCTCGGCAGAAATAGAAAATGAGTAAACGCCATACAGTTTAGTGAGACCTGTGTATCGGCTTTATCTGATACTGACCTTGCAAGAAGTCCTTGGATGATGTGAACTGGCTCTTATTGCTAGCAGAGAAAATAAAGTTGAAGCAGTTTATACCAGCTGAGCACCTGGTCATTATACCTAATGTTGTAAAAGCTGCTGTGGAAGCATGGGCTGAAATGGCTATTCATCTTTGATCCCTCAGCAATATGAGAGACTCTAGTAATCTCTAAGATTAGGGTTACAGAGCGCTCAAATTTTATCTACAGCCTGCTAAACCCTGTTTACAAAATGTTTTGGCTCAAAGAGGAAAGCACTGCACATGCAGTACTGCGTAGGTCTCCCCTCCTTCACCGTGCCTCTTTCAGGCGTTGAAGTTTATGTGGTGCCTTGAAGGACTGACTGCAGCGCTGTGGGTGCTCTGAGCTGGAGGTCGGCACTGCTGGCCTCAGCAACTGGTATTTCCAGGGGAGGCAGCAGAGCTGGGGAGGGGGTACAGCGTATTTACCGAGTCGCCCATCCCTGGGGAGCAGAGATGGAGCCAGCCTGCATTTGAGAGGTGGTGTAAGACCAAGCTAGAGGAATATACTGTCCTGTAAGACTGGGGTTAGCTCTCTGCTGTCAGCTGGCTGTGTGGTGAAAGGCACTTCACATTTCTGAGTGGCTTTAATTATACCTCCTCTGCAGGGGAGGCTGTGAAATACAACTGCAGAAATAAACAACACGATCCAGCTAGTAGGAGGCACAGTTGCAGGCTCTTAGTTTCCAAAGGAACATACACCCCAGCCGTTGTTTCTAAGTTCCCTGTGTATAAATACATGTCTTTAAAAAATGAGAAGACTTTCCAATGCCAAAGTGGACAGCCACCAAGGCCAGGACCCAGCTTGTTTTGGCTGTCTTGGGCCATGCCTGGGAGTGTCACTCCATCAAAGCCTGGGGAGCAGTGGGCTTGCTCTGGGAGAAGAACAGCATGCCTGACCATCCAGAGAAAATACAGTTGAGACTGCAAAGCAAATCAGGGTGAATTTTGTGGTTTGCTTGCAAAAGCCTTGTTCTTTGAGAGTCTGCTCTGGTCTTAAATGATAACGGAACAGGATGGATATGGTAAAGGTTGGGGTGCTTCAGTGATGGACGGAAAACTGTTTTCTTCTCTCTCAACCTGTAGTAGTGACACCATGTATCTGTTCTGGAGATTCTTAGAAAACTATCTGCATTCTTCCTGCAATACTCAGTACCCTGGGTATCTCGGGGACTGCAGGAAATGTTTACCCTGTCTTGTTTGCCTTTTTGCCAGCAATGCATGTACACAAAAGACAGTTTGGGAACTATGTGCCTTTTGGTTGAAAGCAGAATTTTTTGCTTTGGGTTTTGGCAAATGGCTCACGGTCCCCAGAATGCTTTTCAGTTAACTCTCACTTCATTTGCATGACTAAACAGCGGTTCTGCATCGCTTCATTACAAAAGATTTGCAGAGCTCCAAATGTGTTTCAGTGCTAGAAAAAACTCCAGCAGCAAATCAAACTTCTGTGTATGGTTAAATCGCTTTAATCTAAAAATCTCGATAGCAACAATTCCTTTTATCCTTTCAGATGTGGTCTTAGGCAATCTGAAATGGTGAAGCTTCACACCCTAGAAGAATTTAGGTGTGGATGGTGGAAATGAAGAGAGATACCTTCGTTTAAGAAATAATCCTGGTTACTGTCAGTGCAATAATATGAAATGCTGATGATTTACTGTTGGAAGTTGCTACCACATCAAATTTCTTGCCATGAATTATTTAGCAGATCTAATTGAATGTTAATTTTGCTAGTGGAGATAAGTAGCCATTGAGCTTAGTCTGAAAAATCAGTTTATAGATGTCATAGTTCTGATATCCCTTAAAACTTGTTTGGAATCATCTACAGAGCTACCGCCTGCATCCTGTGGGTTTATGCTCTTCTGTTGGTGTTAGGGCTGTTGGACACCCCAGGCCAGACTGAATTCCCTGAAATTTTACATGCAGGAAGATGTAAATCTCCCTGGATTTCCAGAGTGGGGTGCATCTCTAACACTTCTTTGTCCTTTCGGGAGCATTTACAACATTTTTTGGGTGGTATGACAGAAAGACCTGGTTGGCTGAGTGGTGCAGGAGGGCTTGGGTTTGCTCCCTGCAGCTGACAAGACCTGCAGTAAGATAATGTGGATCTGCTGAGCCACAGTGGAAGTGAGCCAGGATGTAACAGAGCCGGGAAGTAGCTCTGCAATGGAAGCCAGGAGACAGTGTAAAGAGTAGGCTAAGAAACCTAGATTTGGTCTATCGAGGTCAACATCATCTACTGGGGATTTGGTAGGATCAAGTAATTAATGAAAAGGATAATTTATACCAGTTTTCTAATCCCTGCAGACAGAGTAGATGACACACTTCTGCTGTCGACTCTTCTATATATGTTTTTTTGTGAAGACGTGCTGGGAGGGGATGGATGGGCAACAGGCTGCAGCAGTTGTCGTTAATATTTCCTAAGTGCTCTCCTCTGCCAGCCCAGCAGCCCCTCTTCCTCACTGCAGATACCTGGTATGCCAAACTCAATGCCCGTCCTGGCAGCCACACCGCGAGGCTACACCAGCTCCATCTGAATCCCCTGAAGCACCAAGCAGCGCAACCTGTGCTTGCTCCAGCGCACCGCTGCTATGCCACGGGGAGGACGGTGATGCTGCCGAGTCAACTCTTTGCTGAAATTATTCCTGGAGATGACAGTGTGAGACAAGCCTCCATTGCTGTAGTTCATTAATTTGAAAGTAGCAGAAAAAGCAGCATCCTTGGGGATGCCCAGACTCTGGTCTTAACGATGTGGTTTGGCCTAATTGTCTCCGTGACTCACACAGCTGAGGTATTTGCAGGGGCACTGGGGTGTGACATGGCTGGAGCTGCAGGCTGGCGGGTCCTGCCGCTCTGCGGGAAGGGCTGAATTCCTAATAAGCCGATATCCCTGTTCCTAGTTTTTATTGTCGGTTATAACAAGGAACATGGGGAGAGGTATCTTTCTCTTAGGGTATACATCTGGATGACAAAAAATGCAGTTGCAGTCAAAGGTAAATTGAGCAACCAAGGATTATTTCCTGCAAAATTATCCACTTGGTTCATGAACAAATGGATTTGGTACCTTTTGAATCATATCAGGTGGATGTGTAGGTCTTGGCAAACTATAACTCCATTTGACATCTCCAGCAGTAGGGTTGAATGAGCTTTGTGGAATTTTTCTGCTTCAAAGTACTCAAACTTTTCACAAAAATGGCCTAAATTAGCGGGATAGTTTTGGCTGCAGACAGGAGGGAGGAGGAGGATGACTTCTGAAAGGGTCCCTGTCTTTGTTTCAAAGCTCAACACTTTCAAAAGGAAACTCTTGGATTCTGTTTTGAATTAGCTTTCTAGTTTAAAAATGTCTAATTTTTAAAAAAGGAAGATTTAAAAATATTTAAAGTTGAAACGAAATGTGGTTTTTATTATTTAAATGGAAAAATGTCCTTTTCGGATCAAGTAAATTTTTCCTCTCTGACCTGCCTTGTCCATCAGACTGGAAACTCCATTATTTGCCCACGTCTACACGAGGTATTAGATACTCAGGCAGTGGAAACGCTCATCTCCTAAAAGATGCTTCTCCTGCCACTGCCCAACCTGGACCTTGAGATGGGAGAGCGCACAGCCGGTTTGGCCATAGGAAGAGTTTGCAGCAGGGAATCCCCGGTGGGTTTTGGGGTGCAGAGGTGTGATGTTTCAGTACGCAGCTGCATTGCTCTTCCTGACATACCAGCCTTGACGCCAAGTAAGTAGAGCCCGAGTGCTCTGATGCTTGCAGTCTCGATACGGATACCAAAAGTTGTTTCCCAGAATGTTCTCGCTTTTATAGGACAAGAGGCAATGGGTTCAAGCTGGAGCATAGGAGGTTCCGGGTTAACATGAGGAAAAACTTTTTCACCGTGAGGGTGACAGAGCACTGGAACAGGCTGCCCAGAGAGGTTGTGGAGTCTCCTGCTCTGGAGACATTCAAAACTCAACTGGACACGTTCCTGAGTGATGTGCTCTAGGTGGCCCTACCTTGGCAGGGGGGGTTGGACTAGATGGTCTTTCGAGGTCCCTTACAACCTTTGTGATTCTGTGATTGCTGAAACACGACACTCCAAATTACCCGACTGCGGAGTCTGGAGCCTTCAGCCGCGCGTGAGAGCGTGTTCCTGGGTGCATGTTGGAGAGCTGTGTCTCACCCTGCTCCTCAGGCTGTGCACGCTGCTGCTCTCCTTGTGTTCCTGCTTTGGCTGGTGGCCAACAGCACGGGAACAGGCAGAGAGCGAGCAGGAGCCGGACTGCAACCCCTGTGCCAGAGCTGCAGGACTTGGAGTGGGGTGCTGCCACCCACTGCTATGGGGATGCGGAGGTCAGCTGGTGCCCAAAGCCATTTAAACTGCGCCAACCTTCAAGGAGAGATGGTCGTATTTGGAGGCAGCCTTGGTGTCCTGCTAGGAGAGGTCTGGCTATGCTTTCCTTCCTGCTCCCGTACTCGTTCTGTACAACCCGGGGCAGGTACCGTCTCCCCTGTTGTATGTGTATTGTCTCTTCTGAAACTGTCCTGGGAGTTTGAATTTTGCTTTGCCTCTGACATCAGAGAAATGGTGCACTTGTACCCTTTGAAATCAGTGTCTGAAATACAGAACCAGCATATTTGATTACACTGGATTTGGCCTCTGCGAGGCGGCAGCTCAGTCCTGTGCTGTGGAAACTGGCTCAGCAATACTGATATCAGACTGGCGTAACCAGAGTGGGAAGGGCTTCTGAAACACTGGTAGAGATAAAGCAGCATAATCAGATGCAGCCTGTCTGTCTGTTGTGGCACGTTGGTCACCGTGGCAAGGGCAGATAAGAAAGGCCTTGAGGTAGAGGGAAGAAAATAGGAAGCTGTTTCCCACTGCCTGTAGTAGTTTGTAGAGCACTACAAATTAAACTTTGTATTATTTTTAGCCTGCATTATTGTCGGCCTGTAGCATTTGGGAGCATTGATGACTCAGAACAAGTTTTATGTGCACCCTTTTTTGTCTTTTATGTCACTTGTGTGACACACCACTGGGGCTGCAGCCAGGCAAGGAAGCTGCCAACAGGGCTGTGGTGGGGTATGGAAACACAATGGGATCTTGTCCTTCAAAGGTGAATTTCCATTTCAAATGTTTTTCCAGCAAGACTAAGTCCTTTCCTCCACTGTCCTCCCCACCTTACCCACCTCAGAGTGAGCCTGAGTCCTGGGGAGCCTCGTGTTCCCAGCAAGACCTCTGCATCATTATGACCCTGGTCCTCTAAAGCCTTGTGCACAGATTTTGCGCGATATACCAGAGCACTCCTGCTCCTACAGCACTAACTGTGTATGGGAAGGTATGAGGGATGGCGGTGCAAGGCATTTCCTGAGGAAGGAGGAAGCTTTGCTCCCTGCTTGTGGGTTGTGCTCCCTGGGAGCATGGTGCACAGCCCGGGCTGGGGGGGCTGCTGCTGCCCTTGTAGGCTTGAGCGCAGGCAGCGAGCAGAGCCCAACAAGCACCGCCATAGCTCAGCAATGGCCGTTTGACTGGTGGCTGCTTGGCAAATTGTCCTGCCCTCCTCCCCGTTTGGAGGAGGTATTGGTTTTGCTGTGGGAATAACCCCAAGAGATGACTTGGTCCCAGCATTGGGGATTTAAGGTCAGTGAATTTGTGCGGTGCCTTACGGGCTGTTACAGCACTTCACTGTATGGGACCTTTACAGAGGAACGGGGCAGTCAGGGGCATATTCACTTTGCTCTCACTAAACTTTGTGTGGTGAAGTACTGACTGAGGATGGTGGTGAAGCTAACGTCAAAGCGAGAACAGTAGACCTAGAGAACATAAAACATGAGCAGTTCAAAAGCTTTGGGAACTGCATGTGGGCATCCAAAAGCAGAATAAAATGCAGAGGTTTTGCCAACTGAAGTGGCACCTGTTGAATTTGCAAAGAGCAAAGAAGGGAGAAGGCCCAAATTCAGTGGCACACTGTCAGGGGCTGGTGCCTGGGCCCCCGTGCCATAAGCTAGGTGCCACGCTGTTTTCTGTGGCCCTTGGGATGGGTCGCTTCCCTCATCCTCCCCCATGAAACGCCTCTGCTCCAGGAGGCTTTGCAGGCAGGAAACCTGCCCCAGCGAGGGCACCCAGTGCTGTGGCCACCCAGGGCGTCACTGCGAGCTGCAGGTGAAGGTCCTCGAGTCACTTAAAGATCACCACCGCCAATACCAAAACATGCGTTTAAAGCTGCTTTATTTCTCTTCATTGTTGCGTTCTCTGGGCTGTGCTTTCTCCTCGTAGCATGTGTACTGGAGGTAAACTCTACGCTGATGTGAATGTAATGGTTATTGAGCTGTAGACTGAGCGTCTTTGCGCCGGTTAATGGCACAATCGGCGTCAGGCGGCTTAGCTGCCCCGCAGTTATAACTGATTGAGCAAGGCAATGATGTTTTGATTGGAAAAGGGGCCCTTTTGGGATGTGATTTAAAAAGTTACCAGTGAAAGGAGGAGGGATGGATCCCATAAAAGCGAGGGTGCAGTTGGGTTGAGTTCTTTCCACCCACCCATTTGCACGGTATGATGCAGCAGAAATGCGAAAATGAGCAAATGGGCTGTGTCTGCTTCACAGCTGGGTGGGGAAGGGGATTGTTTTCTGCACATCTGGAATTCACTGACCCTCTCCTGGCAGCTGTTTTGGCCCTTGGGAAGGCTGTCCTGGGCTTGCCTGGAGGGGGTGGGCAAGCATCCAGAGTCTGGGGGGAAGAGAAAGGAGAAGAATTAGAGAAGGAGGGGCAAGAGGCTGTAACAGCCCCACTCCCTGACTTCATGGACCCGTGGTGGACTAGGATTGTTTTGAAGCGCTAATGTGGAGTTGGAGCTCCAGGAAATCAATCCACAGGAGTTTGTGTATTGATCTGTTTGGAAGCATTAACCTGAGGAATTTCTCCATCTACACTTGTTTTCATTTGGGTGCATGTTCACAGGGATTGATTTTCTTAAGATCTGGGCATTGAATTGGATGTTTTTCTGGATGTGCTGGTTCAACCTCAGCTTTTGTAAGAAGGCATCAGCTGAGATTTCACCTAATTTGACTTTGTTATTGAGATTCACTGACAGTAAACAGTAGGTTTCTGACTGCTTTTGCCTCAGCAGACCTTGAAAGGGCAGAGAATGCTTTTATCTTTAAGGCTTAACTGTGTTTTCACCCAAGTGCTGCAGGAAAGGGGGGCCAAACCCAGCTATTGCTGTGCAACAGGGTTGTGTGGTATGATGTGGGACTGAATTCCTAAACCTGCAAAGCACAGTGGCCTCTTGACAGGTAAAGAGGACACTAAAGTGTCATCTTTTCTTAGGAAAAGTAATGTATATAGATATGTAGGATGTGCGTGTAAATATGTGTGTGTGTGTGTGTATATTTTCTTCCTGAATTGCTTTGCTGTCCTCTGGCCATAGAGGAATGAGAGTGGAACCTTAAATAAAGTGAATGCCAGGTGGCCCTAGGTTGTGCAATTCTGGTGAAAAACATTTTTGGGGAGAGAAGGAAGTCTTGGAATATACCAGAGGGCTATGGGAGATGCAGCCCCATTACGTCTGCTTGGTGATGGTGCTGCCCATCTTCATGCTAATAATCTTCGGGTGCAACCACGCCTGCCCCTCGCTGTGGCTCTCGGCAAGTGCCAAGCCCTTTTAATAAAAGGCGCTGATATCTGTGCCAACGTTTCCAAAACAGGCATTAACATGGTCTTGCTTCCCCAGCCTTCACCTTGCCCAGGGACTCTCTGCATGCTCCTGCCCACTGCTTGTCACATAGCCCTGGTGGTCCCAGGATGGACTGCCCTGAATTACAGGGAAACTGCTCCAAAACCAGCTGAAAATGGAGCCACTGAGTGTTTACAGAAATGAAAGATGACTGACTTTGTCCTCTGTAGGCTTAGCACCTCTTTACCTCGAACCTGTGAAGAGCTCAACATGCAGGGGCGAAGCTGGAGTGAGATAAAGTACAATTCATTTTAGTGATATTTTGTATGCAGGGTCTGAGCTCAGATGCACTTTGTTACCGAAAGCTGATAACAAATAGATATGAAACACCTTTGAAATGTTAACTTATCCAGAAAAGCCCATTTCTTGAATACTTCTAAGCAGCACAAAGCTTCATCCTAGACAATCTGCTCCCTTCTCTCTATTTTAATAAGCACGGAGCGTAGCATATGGCTGGAAAGGACGTGACAAATATTTTCACATTCACACAGCTCAGGAAAGAAGGGATGTTGCAATACTTCAAGAAATTCCAGTTTCAAAGTACGGAGATGAACAGGCAGAAGAGAAAGCCGGGAGCGGCGAGGTCTCGGGCAGGAGCGTGCCTCTCCCTCTCGGCTGTACGGCCCCATCTTTTCCCGGTGGGCTGCAAGTGGCTGCGTAGGCTATGCCCTTCCAGGGGATGTTTTATTTTTGACCTGCATTGCAGGAGCAGCCAGAAGACTAGGCGTGCATCATGCCAGGTTCTGTTTAACGCAACACATGCCCGCTCTCCTCGTCTGCGTTTTCCCTGTGCTCCTTCTGAAGCTGGGTTTGCTGCTGAACTCCTTGTGTGGGTACACTGTGACCCATTTCAGTTCAAATGAACTAGGTTAGCTAAAGCCGTGTAAAATGTAGGTCTCTTGTTATTTTGCCTGGCTTTGAGTGAAATCCATTGGATGCAGAAGAGCGGTCCCTTGGCTGACGTAAGTCAATGTAACTCCTTTGACTTTGATGGTGGCTCGCCTCTTCGTTCCAGCTGCAGAACTCACCTGGCATCTGGTACCGTCTATCCTGTGTGGTGTTTATTTTAATAGCCTGATAAAACTATTCTTCTCAGAGGGAGGTAGTGGCTCGTAGCTGTGTGTTTAGCAAAAATCCGCACCCATACAGATTCCATAAGTATTTGCTTCAAAGATGTAAACACCACATTACCCAATTAAAGGAGTGTCCTTAATAATTTATCAGGCAATTAAAGTATTCATTGCCCTTTATCCCAGAGAGCTCCACCAGTGATGTATAATCTGAACTTAAGTTTAAATGCTATAATAAATGAACAGTGATGCAATGTATCAAACATAATGAGAACATTAAGGCAATGAAGGGTGGTTTGTCAAGAATGGAGAATGTAACACAGTTAGTGGAGCTAACTTAATTTCTGGAAATACCGCTGCTCTTGAGGAGTTGGGCATGGAGGGGGGATGTCTGGGGAAGAAATCTCAGCAATATTTTCCAGGGAAAATGTACCCATTACAAAGTTAGAGATGGAAAAGATCTATCTCCCCAGTCGTTATTAATAAGCCTCTTGAGAATGTCATGAGAAAGGGAAATGAGCAACTGAAAGAGAGGGATTATAGCAGAAGTGGCGTTTCAGCTTAGCTCTGACTGCTCGTCATAGCACAGCGTTGCTTCATACACGTGTAATGAAAAATGCAAAAGCAAAGGGGGAAAAAAAAAAAGGCAAATGCTTTTGCTTTTGTTACTGATTCTGGGTTGGATGTTTAAAAAATTACCCAAGAGGTTAGGAGTCCAATTCACACTGAGTAGTAATCACATTTGGATAGTTCGTTTCCCTTCCTAAAATCTCAGTCACAATTGTAAAAAGACCAGAGCCTCAGCAGTGCCGAGTCTCCTGTCTGCGCTGTTACCTCTGCTGCTGGGAGCTGCTTCTGGCAGTGTTTTGTGGTGTGAACATGTACCCAAAGATGTGCACATAACATAAACATACAGCTGAGATGTGTTAAATTGTGGGATGAAGGAGGGGTGATGGTTTCATCTTCCCATTTTTACATAGTATCTTGCCGTGGGGGGATGATTAAGGGCCGTTATTACTGTTTTTGATGAACTGTTCTTGAGCCGTTCAGTTCGAGATCTGAAAAGGGGTAAAGGGGTGGGATGGAAGTGAAGGGAGATATGAAAATGATGCTCCCACAATTCTCCTTTCCAAGCTCTGAGGACCAAGTGTGTTGGCAAGTGATTTGCTTTAATGGGAAAAACCCAAATGAGACTTGTTCTCTGACCAGAGTTTGAGATGAGCTTCACAAATGTTCACAGCTACTTTGAGCGTGGGCATGAACGTGCCATGCTTTGAAAACGATTTCCTGCTTTTAGTGGGTAAATCCTTGATCGTTTTATGGTGACACTCATTGTCTGCCAAGCTAGGAAAGAACTTCCCTGTTCAAGGCACTATTATTTGTCAGCTTTTATAGAACTGTATGATACCTACGGAAACTGTAGTCATTAATACCGGAGTCTTAGCAGAGCATCTTGCATCAAAAGCTAACTGACCAAAAGGCATGCCTTGGAGTCCACTGCATGCAGCAAGGACGAGGTCTCCACTCCTGCCTCAGTTACTGACTTCTGTCCTAACCTTGGACGCTCTGCGCTATTATAATTTTTCCTTTGCTTATTTGTTCTCTCGTGAACTCACTGGAGAGCGAACAGCTGCTTGCTGCGGCACTGCGCGGTGCTTAGCGCTGTTACGGTATGGCAACTCGTAACAATAGCAGGAGGGCTGTTGGATAGCGAGCTTTATATTAACTAAGTTGGAGGGGATTATACGGACTGGAACAGTGTAATTGAACGCAGGGCTCATCTTCTCCCCACCGCCTGCATTATACATTAACACCATTTATTTATACTGCCATGATGCAAAGGAGAGTCAGCCTCCTATTACAAAAGACTTTTGGGGCCAGGGTCTGCTCTTTACTATGTATTGGAAAGCTTTTGCAGTTGTTGCTGGTCTCTGGAAGAAGCTGCTTTCCGGACCTACGCGCAGCTCTGCCAGCCTAGCCTGCACAGCAGCGTCTGTCCTGCCGCACTGCGATGCCTGCCCTCCCTGGAGTAATGGGCTGGGGAGCTGGACACTTCTCAGCAATCCCCGTCCTAGTTTAAAGAATAACCACATCTACAGGGATAAAATGTTTTGGTTTGTCAGGTCACTTCAGAATCATCTCTTTCACTGGACAAAAGAATACATTTACATAAAAGCATGAGCCTCAAAATCAGTAGCAAAATATGCTTTTAATGTGGTACTTAAACCAACAAGAAGTTGTTTGTATTAAACCAGCCAGCCCTTAGTTCTTTGTTGCAGGTTACAGCAGGCATCTCCCTCTCTGAGGTTAGAAAGGCACAGAGAAAAAGCAGTATCCTCATTTCTGCTTAGGAGCCTGCATGTCCTTGTCTTTCCTTCTTACCTTTTGCACTTGGTTCCCCTCTTTTTGCAAATGAGCACTTGGAAGCCGTTCAGCCCGATGGGAGGCTACAGCTGTTCTTTCCCCCCTCATCATTCTGGTCATCTGGCTGACACTTCTGCTGTGTACCCAAACTTTCCCATTCCTGGAATCGGTCTGTTTATCTTTGAGCCCTTTTGAAGGGAGAGCAGTAAGATCTTTTGTATTTTTATGGGAGTAAAAAAAAAAATACCCAGACTTTTTAGGATGGTCATAACTATTTTCTCTTCACTTAACATGCTTTAAATGGGAAATGGTTGGTGTGGTTTACTGATGCTCCACCTCACTGTAGGGTGATAAGGACTGCTGAAGGTCCCTCTGCAGCTAGATGCTGCCGTTATTTCCTTTGTATAACTGCTATTGCTTGGCATAAAACTTAGAAGATGACCTGAACCAAAGCCAAAGATTCAATATTCTATCCTCAGAAACTCAGGGAAATCTCAGCTCTGAATTTGCTGTGAAAATATTTGATTTGTGATGAATTTCTAGAGGAAAAAAATAAATGCTGCCTTGCAGAAACCACAAGAATTTCAGTATCTTACAAGAGAAGTGTTCTTTTTGATGACTGCCTGAATCCTCCTCATGTCATATAATTTATGTTAATTAAATGCTGATGGAATCTGAATAAGCATATTGATGGAAGATGTATTTGAGATACTGTTATTAATTCATCATTCAGTAGCTAGTGCATGAAATAATACATTCCTAGGCTCTGATTTAGGACATTTCATTTTCAACAGTACCAAGATGTCTCTTTCCTACCGAAATAACCCTTTAATCTACCATTTAAAAAAACCCCAAAACACAACAACAAACAGCAAAAAACCTCACCTAAAAACCCATTGGAGGCAGCCTGGTTGAAGAGCTCTGAAGCAGTAATTATTTAAGTGCTTTCAGAGCTATAGCACGTACTGAAACACAATTCTCCAGGCAAACAGACAATAAAGCATTAATTTAAAAAATAGTTACAGCCGTTAAGTATGAGGAAGGAGAACCTCTAAACTCAACAGCACGTGCTTTATTGCATCCCAAGCTTACATTTTGGCAAGTGTAAGGAACATGGCAACCTTCCAGGAACTACACTTTGTGCCTAAATCCTCACCTCACTGGGAGCGAGCTGAAGGCAGGACTCTGCATCCTCCATCCAGCCTGGTGTGAACTGAGGCTGGCCACAAACTTGACCTTATGACAGGGTGATGTTGGCTTGATGCGGATGTCCGCTTGATGCGGATGGCCTGGTACTGTTCCAGCAGGCAGCTGGTGGCCTTAGGGATGGTTCCTGCCTCTGCTGAGCCTCTGCTTCTGCCAAGGTTTCCACTAGCACCAGTGCTTGGGAGTTAGCCTTAGCTGACCCTGACCTGCCACCAAAGGGACTTCAGCTGCTGAAAACATGGAAAAGGGACAACCTTGCCTCAGCTGTTGGCTCATCACCTCTCTCGCACAATGGCATAATTATAGGCAGCTAGGCTGGGTGAGACTATAGAGCATCCTAGTTGGTGCGTCGCTGCTGTGCCTGCTGCTGGTGCAGGTGCGTGACAAAGCAGAGCACAGTAAAGATGCTCTGGATACCTCAGACCCTCAGCTAGAGCTGAACTAGGAAGCAAACTTTACAAAACAGTAGGATGGGACATTTTGGAGTACAAAAGGCTAAGGAACAGTACCAATGATAGTCTAATACAAACCTGAAAGTTTGCCCTCACTTAAGGGGTGAGCTTCTGTGTATTTTGGATGAGGTTCCAGATGACCAGGGTGCTTGTAAATGGTCATGGATAGTTGGAGGAGGGAATAAAAGCATTGAGAGCCAGTTCATGATGTTTGCTGGTGCTGGAGTTGGTTTCACAGGTCATCTGTAAATGTTCAGTGGGTCTTTTATAAGCTCATTTGGGGAATCAACAGTGCCCAGAAACATAACTGCTTCCATTATCCTGATCTTTACTGGAAGAAGGGAGGCAAAAGTTACTGTTCTTTGCTAAAGGCTGGCTCTGTGACCTACACCACATGCTGTCCTTAACATCCCTGAGAAGAAGGACTGACACATGCTGAGATTCCCTCAGCTGAGGGACAGGGGAGGTCTACCCCCAAATCCAGGAGGAGTCTGATGGGAGGCTGTGACATATAAGTCCCCCAACTCTATAATGCCTTTAAAAGAGCTTTGCTCCTTTTGTGGGACCACGTGTAACAGGATCCTGATTTGTCTGCAAAGGTTTTAGGCGTTCACCCAAGGCTTACAGCTCTCTCCCCTCTATAAAAGCAGCATTGCTTCAGGAGGTGGGGAAGCGTTGATGTTGACAAGTGTTAAGTTAATACATGAGGACGTTCACGCTTTCCCCACCATTGCATTGAGCCCTAGAGATGAGTTTGGAAACGATGAGGAAACTTAATGATAAGCTTCTCTGAGACAATTACAAACGTAACAGGGAATGGAATGCAATTAAAATCATGGTGAAATCTCCTGACTGATTGAAGCTGAACAAAGTGTGAGTGCTGCTGGAGGAAGCTGTCCCATCCTCTGCTCCTAAGTGTGCAGGTTTTGCCACTGTCTTCACCCAATATCATCTCGTGGGTGGCAACTTGAGTTGTCTTTAGAGCTATGGGGTTAGTTTTCAGGTGGATCACTGAGCTTAAGTCAGTGGGAGATTTCTACTCGTGCTTAAGAAGGAGGAAAGTGGCAGCAATGCCAAACTGTGCTGTACAATTCAAAGAGCGTGGTAATGGGTAACGCTGTAGGTTGGATATATGGGCATATATGTGACAACTATGTGCTTCCTCTGTGGTGGGGAAATGTTGGCTTTGCAGTGCTCATAAGTAACTGGAAGTATTTATATGAGGTTTTAGCCTCTAGGGACCTTTATATTGCACTATCAAGAGAGATATTAAGATCTGGGAAGAGGTTTCTTTGAGCATCTGCATGGAAAGGACAGAGGTGCTCCAGATTGCAAACAGCCACTTTCCCCTTCTGTTCTGCGAGACTTAACACCACCAGCGTCATTCTGCGTTTTGCTCATAACCATTCAGACTGGTGAAGTCTTTTATTTAAATGTAATTCCTGCGGCTTCTTAAACAGCAGCTGAAAACCTTTCCTTGTGTATTGGGTTTGCATGACCAGGTTTTGGTAGCAGGGGGCTACAGTGGTGGCTTCTGCAAGAAGCTGCTAGAACCTTCCCCCATATCTGATGGAGCCCATGCCAGAGCAGGTTTGCTGGCAGGACTTGTGACCCTGTGGGGGACCCATGCTGGAGCAGTTTGCTCCTGAGGGTCTGCACCCTGTGGGAGAGACCCAGGCTTGAGCAGTTTATGAAGAACTGCAGCCCGTGGGAAGGACTCACATTGGAGGACCTGGTGGAGGACTGTCTGCTGTGAGAGGGACCCCACGCTGGAGCAGGGGCAGAGTGTGAAGAGTCCTCCCCCTGAGGAGGAAGGAGCGGCAGAGACAACGTGTGATGAACTGACCACAACCCCCATTCCCTGTCCCCCTGTGCTGCTGGGGCGACGAGGGAGAGAAATTGGGAGTGAAGTTGAGCCCGGGAAGAAGAGAGGTGTGGGGGAACGGTTTTTAAGATCTGGGTTTATTTCTCATTACTTGACTCTGATTTGATTGGTAATAAATTACACTAATTTCCCCACGTTGAGTCTGTTTTGCCTGCGACACTAATTGCTGAGTGATCTCTCCCTGTCCTTATCTCGACCCACGAGCCTTTCCTTATATTTTCTCTCCCCTGCCCAGCTGAGAAGGACAGTGACAAACCAGCATTGGTGGGACCTGGATCATCTTGTGACTCCACCAGGTGACTCAGGAAAAAGCACTTTAACCTGCTGTGTTTTGCTAAGGAGAAAGTATTATTCAGGTAGGTGTGACAGGGGTTTGAAAACTGCTTGTACAGAGCAGGAGCGGAGGCTGCTCACTTTAATTCCCAGTCAAGGCTGTGCTTGGGGAAGGCTCTGACTATCCCAAAGATTAAAGGTGTCTCTGTATATAACCTGCTTCTCGGCTGCTTTCTGCTGATGATTGTGTCTGGCCCAGCTGTTGGCAGCTGTAATACATGCACAGGTCTATGTAAGAGGCACAAAGCTGGAAATACTCAGGAATTGTTCTTTGCCCCTCAAACCATTTGAATTCCTGGAGGATTGACTGGAAAAGGCCCTCACGTGGCCAGGAGCTACCTGCATCTCACGGTGGTCGCACTCATGGATTTGGGCATTTCTATAGCCTGCAAACCTGTGCTTTTTCCTCCCCAGCCATCATTCTTTAGCGTTAGGATGTTTTCATGGTGGTAAGGCTTGTGACTATTGCTTGCTAGAGCTGGTGTTTGGTTTTGGCTTCTCTGCATCCCAGGGTTGGGGCATGGTGCACCATCTGCTGTGCAGTCTTTAGAGCAAAGCACAAGAACTTTTTAGCTTCTGCATCGCATTCACATCCTCTTTGTTTTTGCATTGCTGTGGTTTTATGTACATCCGCTTGCCTGGGGACTTGTCATCTTATTTGTAATCTATTGTTTTAATTATTTTCTGTGAAGGTGCCCAAAGACCTTGGGGTATTGAGGCACAAATACATTATTTATTCATTAATTATTCATTATTGCTAACTACTTGCTGCAATGTAGTCGTCTGCAGTAACGCGTCTGGGTGAACAGTCTCCCACGGATAAGAGGGTCGCTGCTTTATTTGCCAACTATTCCTTGGTCGGGGTAAGATTGCTAAAAGAATTGGGGGGGGGAAGAGCTATATCTGGGCAATAACTTTTTCTGATGTGAATCTCTAAGAGCTGATCTAAAAATCATCAGGTGGAATGATTAGGAATCCCTAATCAACATCTGAGGGTCATAACCTATTGCTGATTTGTCCCAGAATTGCCAGGAGAGGGATTTACCAGGTAGGCAAAAGGGCTTTAATTGCCTTGGTTATCACTGACTTTTCCTGCTTAAGAAATGTCTCCTCCTTCCTCTGCAGCTTCACCCAGGTCTGAATCTACTCCAGTTACCTCTGTAATTCAGTGCACACGTAGTCGTCTTCCCTGCATTTTGTTTGAAATGCAGAAGTAAACACAGAAGTGTTAAAAATAGAAATAACCCTGAGCTGAAATAATTTTCCCTTCCTGGCTGACTGCCTCGTGCACCAGACTTCAGTCATATTTCAGCTGAGGCTGTTGAGGCTGGAGCTACCAGTGCTAATCTTGGCAATGGTTTTCTCAGAGAGGTACTTGGTCCCAATTCTTGATGGGCTTTTACTCGTTTCTTGTCCCTCTGTGATGTGATTTCCATGATTTCCCTGGACTGATTGCCACAAAAGAGGGGCCTGCAGCAAACATCCAGATGCCATCCTGCCTGATTTCCACAGCAGGAGACGCATGTTCTCGGCCAGAGCGCAATGACTCCAGCCTGCCTTCCTTCCTAGCTCTGCAGGTCATTGCGCCCCTTGGTACCAGGGAATAATTGTGTGGTTTAAAACTCAGAGGTCTGAGCTCCGGTCCTGGTGTGGGCTGTGATCCTCTGCCAACCCCACGGCTGCACGTGTGGCTGTGGCCAAGTAGAAGGACACCCGGTGCAGCTGCTGCTGGAGGACACAATGCTTTGGAGCTGCTTAAATACCACCCTGATGAGCAACAGCTTTCAGCAAGGTCCTTTGCAACCTCAGGGAAGTTTTAACAGGCTACAGGAGATTTGGTTTGGTGTTTTGTTTAAAATAACTAATAATTGCTGAAGTTTTGATTTTTATCTTGAGGGGGAAACCTCTTAATTAGTTAATTGATTGGCAATGGGTCAGAGAGGTTGAAATACATCAGGTGGATTGATGAGACCAGACTTTCTGGGGGAGGAAAGACAGACTGGAGGGGTCAGACGTGGAGGAGAGGTGTGTGTAATATCTTGTGACAGCATTTTGTCCTCCCAAAAAAGCATCTCTTCAGGGACTGTTGCAGCAACCTGAATTTGTGTGTGCACTTCTGGAAATAAAGCTCCCCCACGCAGGAAAATCAATGCAGGCTGCCGGGCACTGTTGTGACTAGCAGGTCCAGTCAGACTGTCAGGAGAATTTTTTAGTGTCTTGAGATCATTTCTGGGAGCTCTGAAACTGAGAGGAAAACCTCTTTGGCTTCATAGTCTCATCAAAAATCCCCCTGGGACACTGTGGTTACCACCACTGTCTGCTCAAGAAGTGTTTTGCATCTGCTTGATTAGCGTGTTGGATTGCTATAGTAATCAAGGAAATTAAGTCTTTAGCGATATGGACAGATATTCTGACCGTCCTGGAGAGCAGAGAGAGGGAGTTTGGATAAAAGCATCCTGGCACTGGAAGGGTAAATCAAGCACCCAGCATTGCTATCAGCTGTTTAATGGAAGACAGCTCAATCAGCGGCAGGATCAATCCCTATAGACTGAGCCCGTGGCTATTATCAACTTCTCCCTCTGTCCTTGTAAATTTAACTCCACCTCTCAACAATTTTAAATGAAAGGCACAGCAGTGCGGCAGAGGAAGGGAACAGGATGCTTCCCTACCACGTTGCTTTTAGAGTACACATCTTCTCTGTACAAAACTTAGCGCCTGCCAGTTGTCCACGCAGGTTCGTAGCTTGGATTTGTGCCTCTCTCCGCTCTCTGCTGTGGCTGAGTGCAGTCATGGCGCGCGATACAGCTGGCGTGTACCTGGCTCTGCCCCTCCGTAGGAGGAAATCCGCTTTGTAAACACTTTGAAGAAAATGTTCTTGGGAGAGCACAGCCCATTACGCACAGTTGTGAGTCTCTCTAGCCGAAGGGCATATATTAAATGGTTAGCGTCTGAGGCGTTTTGCAGTGTAATTCTCCCTCTGTTGCTCTCTCCAGTACTCCTAGTGCTCCGACCCTCGTGGGGTTGTGTGAAAGGAGGACCTGAGTGTTTTCAGTCTCCTGCTGATCTACCTGGAGAGGTTTAGAAAGCGAGGTGGGAAAGTGACTATCAGCACTCTTGCTTGCACTTGCCAAAAGCTTTGGAGCCACGCTGCTCGGCTGCCACCTCCATTTGAGAGGACCATGAAAAGGGGCATCATAACCACCCCAAAGTCATTGGGGCAGGGACTGAGCGCTGCTGGCTCAGGTGCTGGAAGAAGATGGCCTGGAGCTGGGTTGGAAAATGACAGAAAAAGCTTGTCTAATGCAAGTTTCAAATTTGGCTGCAGGCGCACAGCGAGTATTTTTAGCTTTCACGCTCTCCCCGACGCTTAGGTGTTAATTTTATAGCACCGCGGTCTGTTTGCTTACAACTGTCTGTCTCGCACAGCCCTGCTGCCCGCTTCGCGTCAAACCCAGGCACGAAGCCAGTGGCTGGAGGCATTGGATATGGCAGCAACAGGAGCGTCCTGTGCCAAAACCACCTCCTAGGCCTGGGTTAATGGAATACTGCTCAAATGCTTGCTCAGTTTAACACAAGAAAAAAAAAAAAGTAAAAAAAGAAATGTCAACATGTCCTGGCAACTGAAGGCCTTGGTGTGTAATTGGGTGGAGACTAAAATTGTGCAGAAAGCGATAAACTCCAAGAGTGTCTCAGCATTTATGGGAACGAATACACCGTACATTATCATCGGACATTATCATATAAATTATCACTGTCCCTATACCTCCCAGTTGTACTATAATCTTTCATAGCGCTGCTCCTCGCCGTGCGAGAAGCAATGAGGAACCCGGCGCTTCACACTGCTCTTCATACGATCAAAGTGCAGCATTATTCTGACAGCCGTTCTGTTCGGTGCCCGGGTGCCTGCAGCACGTCCAGAGCCGCCCACCCCGCACCTGCGAGACAAGCAGTGCCAGTCCGACACTGCATCTGCCCGATGCTCCTCGTAAATAAAGAAACAGTGCAGACCGACATCTGTAGAAACCGGGTTTTACAAGCCTTGCTGCCACATTTATTTCAGTCTTTGCTCAAAGGAGAGAGACAGAAACAGAAGTCTGAAAGGATCCTACCTTTGACGCATGGTCGCTATAGGAAAACCAAACTTCTTCCATGCAAAGGGTGTGAGAAGGTAGAAGTTTGTGCTTAAAGCAAGTAGGTTCATTACAGGAAAAAAAAAAAAATAATAGCGGGAAGAGCCGCAGGGAAGGAAAACACTCCTGCATAAATTTCATCAGGGATGATGTGAGACAAAGGAGCCATGGAAAAAAGGCTTTAACACCTTTCAATTATGTTGCTTTCAACAGGTCTCGCCAAAGTCTAAACCCACAAGCTTTCAGGCAGAATGTGATAATGATGGAGATGGGGCTTAAAAACGCAAATGATGGAGACTGGATCTGATGCAGGGAGTTTGCTCGAGGTTGTTTTGAAAAACAGCGTTTCTCTCCAAATCCGACCTGTCCCAGTCTGTCAGGAAGATTTATACGTGTATGTGGGATGTGCTCAGCACCAGAAGTAGCAGCAGAAAGATCTATCACTGATGAATATAGAACTTTGTAGATGGATACCTGCAGGTTTGACACATAAACAAACCCTCTTTGCTGTAGCGCGTTGCTGCCTGTTGCAATCTTCTAGTGAGCAAAAACACGGTATGGAAAGCTAACAGCTTTTTGCCAGTAGGTTGTTTTCAAATGTGTAATTGGTACCAAGTTGTGACACTACAAAAGCTGGAAAATATTGCAATTGATGCTCAGAACGTAGCATTTTCCAGGGAGAAAGAATTTTCTCCCTGGCTTTATAGACCCTGTGAAGTTAATCTGCTGACCGCGTAGGGTAAACAAGCGCTGCAGCCGCTCTCGGCTCTCCTGCTCTCTGTGTGCATACAGCTGCCCTCCGCGTTCCCTCCCGTCTGCTCCTCATGGCTATTTTGATCCCGGGCATATTCTGCGAGCACCTGAGAAGATTTGCAAAGCGGTGTGACCCTGTCTCCAGCCAGGAGGGCTGTTTGCCTTCTCCGCCTGGCACGGGAGCACTGGGATGCAGGGATTGAGCTGCAAGGATGCTGCGTGGAGAGGTTTGGGGATCCTTCCGTTAGGAAAGCACAACAGAAACCATCCTCAGGCCTTTTCCCTGTATGAAGGCAGTTTTTATTCGGTCTCCCTATTTGTCACAGTATGCATACGAAGCCATCCGTGCAGGCTGTGTGCCGCTCGCAGTGATTACAAGGTCGCTTTATACAGTGTGGGGCAGGTCCTGGGGCTTTCACTCAGATATTTCTCAGCCTATATTTCAAGCCAAGGACCTCCTTTACACAAACCATCTGTAATTATAGCTGAGCTAATGTTTACACCATTCCCTCGGCAACCGTCTCATTTCCAGGTCCTCTGCTTCTGCCTCGCAGAGTGCGCCTGGCTGGGGACCTCATTTTGCCTTGAAGGAGCTTGGGGGAGGCCAAGGTGAGCTGCTGTGATTTGACCTGCCGCTAGCTGAAGTCCGTGCGACTTTTCTTTCTCTCATCCTAATCATCTAGTATGCATCAGGGTAGGGTTTTCCAGATGGTGACGACGTTTATAGTAGTGCTACGGCGCAGTAAATAAACATCCAAGCCCACTGTGCCTACTGAAAACAAATTTGCCCCGGTGAGCGCGCCGTGCAGGGCAAACATAGCTGCACTATGTTAAAAGGTGACACTGGATGTGAGGACCTGAACGTAAGAATAATAATTAAGAAACTCAGCTCTGCACGTGCATAGGAAGTTTCTGGTCAAAAGCAAAGCATTTTTTAGATTACGGAAATTATTTATGAAATGTATGTGGGGATTTTTAACTGGTACAATGAAAGGACCTCATCCTCCTCTCCCTGCAGTTTGTCCGTCTCCAACTTCTCACCTCCTGGTTGCGCAACTCAGAACTGGGCTTGTAACTGAGGAAACAAAATTTAGTCAAAAATATTTTTATAGAAGTGATCCGATCCCTGGGACTGGGGGGAAAACATTACAGCTGCAGTATTTAATATAATTTAAAAGCTGATTACCCTGCATGTGGAGTAAGTACTTCTCATAAGGCTTTCTACTACGTATGGTGTGCACCCTAATTCGTATTAACGGCTCCTAAGGAGCCATCATAGTTTATCAAGAAAGTAATATGCATTTTAAAAGCACTCAAATAGAGATTTACACGATAAACCTTAATGACTCCGGAATGCATTATTAGCTATCGTACACTCCCAGAAGCAGTCACTCACTTCTGGCAAATTAGATAATTCAAGAAACCATGAAAAACTTCAGCTCGGAATTAAGCTGTTGTTCAGCCTCTCTCTAGGATTTATTTCATGCATTAAGGGGCACTTTCCACTCAGCCTTTGTATGGCAAGTGGCTATTCTGTGCATAGGAACGTTGCTACGATCCCTTCTAAAGAAAACAACCTGTTAAGCTTTAAAGCTCATTATTTATCTTATAATGGCCTTATATCTCCGGCAATATTTCCCTGCAATTGTCCTGTCAGCCAGATGCTAAGTAAGATATCAGTATAAACTGGTTTCACAATATCTGTGAAATATGGCTGGAAGATAACAACGTTACTGAGATGATGTTTTAAAATCGTGACAAAAGCCAGCCAGTAAATTGATAGCTTCTGTAAGGCCAATGGAAACATCAGTGCTCTGGAGAAGTGGGGCTAGCAACGGCGTTTCCCCCAGCAAGATTAGATCAAAGCAACTGTGAAAATGAAAATTCAATAATTCTTAATTGTGCTGAAGATTAAGACCCCTGTGATATAAAGACTCGCATGGAACAAGAAAAAAACACGTCCTAGGGAATAACTATGTGCTCCAAGTAAAAGGATTAACTGACCTTTCTCTGCCCTGGTCCAGATAATTTTACTTTAAATGTACTTCTTAGTGAGACTTAGTCATGTCCTTAAAAACGAGTGATTTACACTTTTTTTCCACCTGGATTCTGAACTGACATTTTCATGCTGTCAACCCCTAGTTTTCCGGCTATTCCGTACTTGCGGTCATTCTCACGCGGACAGCCTCAGTCCCGGGGCCGGGCTTTGTGCCGTGGCTGGTGCTGCGAGCCCGTCAGCCTCCCGGTGCCCTCAGGGCATGAGCGGTTGCCTGTCCAAAAAAGGGAGGAAAGATTTAACGGCCCAGACCTATTGTCCGCATCAGCGTGTGGCCGGTGTGCTGCCGCGGCACTGCCTAGAGGGGGTTTGTTTTGGGTATTTTTCGGGTTTTCGGTGGGTCCTTAGACTTGCTTCCCCTATGGGCTTGCTGTACCCTAGGGTTTTACACCTTCTCTGCACCTTTGGAGAAAAGCTCTCTGGAGCACAGGTTGGGGGCGGTCTGCAAATATTTGCATATTCCGCTGCTGTCTAGAGAGATTTAATGAGAGCAGAAGAACAGGTTTTAAGTGCACCATACTTTTTTAGACACTTAGGTACCAGAGGATCTCAGTCAGATGGAGCAAACTCGGGTAGCTAACAGCTGCTGAGGCAAATTGTTCTGGAAGATTAAAAGCCTTAACTTCTCTTGAGTGGCACTATAAATGTCCACCTGCCTTCGCAAGGCATGCGCTGCGAAGGATCAGCTGCCTGCGGTGGCCAGGGGAAGGATGTGACAAGGGAAAATGGGATTGAAGGGGAGAAGGATAATTTTACCTAAATGATCTGCTCTTTACCCACGTCTCTGCACGACAGGATGGTGCGGAGAAGCGCGTGCGAAGGGGAATTATAGCTGAGCGGGGCAAAGCGGGAGCTGGCAGAAGACTGGGCTGGCTGCGTCAGAGCGATGACCAGCGAGTGCCCAGCAGTAGGTCTATGGCTTGCATTACCCAAAAGTTGTTATCTGCTGGACTGCAGAGCGATTACTATGGCAAAAAATCGCATCAGACTGGTTAGTGCAGAAGCAATTAGTGCAGTGCACTGATTGCTCCTCACCTGGGCTCAAGCACAAACGGGTCAGCCAGAGTGTGAGCGGTGGCCAGCCCAGTGCTGCGGGCACCAGTGCCGTGGTGGGGAAAGCTCAGCCAGCCATCGCTGGCAGCAGCAGCAGCGTCCTGCCCGGATGCCCAACAGTGAAGGAGAAGCTGGAAAAGGCTGGCTGGGGCTTTTGTGGGGATTTGCTTGGATGGTTTGTTGTTTTTAAAGGGCTGCATAGCACGGGCTGAAGGAGCAGGGTCAGCTTGCTGCCTGTGAGGAAGGGGATTGTGCCATCTTTGTTCTTCCATAGAAAAAAAACCACCCAAACCCAACTTTTGGGGAGTTCTGTGTATATTGTAGGGCAGTGATAACTGAATTACTGCCTTTGGAGCCCCTCTGCCTGGGCTGTTCTCAGCCCACGCACGAGTTTACTGCAGGGGAGGAAGGAGCCCTGGCCTAACCCTGGCTGACCTAAACTCATTACCTCTTTATAAAAAAGCCACATGTCCATGAATGCAAGGGAAAATCTGAGAAACTGAGCTGCCTCCAATCAAGCTGCAGCTGCCATCTGGGAAAAACGCCACACAGCTTTGTCTGGTGCTGGGGAGTGGAAAAGAGGAGGTCTGGGAAGCGCCGCACTCTGAGGTCTGTGCTGCCTGGCTGGGAGCAGTGCTCGTCTTCCCTTGGACAGGGTGGCCCTGGCACACCACAGTCCTGCCTCCGTCCTGGCTTTACAACCCCTTTCACCAGTTCGGCAGAAGCAGGCAGGGTCAAAGGCCACTTTTAATTTAGATCTGGTCCCTTCAAGGTACGTGTATGATCAGGTGCCCAAGAGAAAGCGTGTTCATCATCTTGGCCGTACCCTTCTCCTTTTTCGTCCGGTGAGCGCTGTGGCAACTGGGCTTGGGGTGGAGGAAGCCTTCTCCTAGGGAGACCATGGGAGGCAGCAGAGAGGGCAAAGGATCATCTGGGATATTTGGAGATAGCTGGAGAGGGAGTGGTAGAGACAGGTAAGGGGTGAGTACCAGTGGAGTGGATGACCTGCACCCTGGGGTATGCACATGAGGGAGGGAGGGAGGGGATGTGAGTCTCCCACTGGCACTTCTCTGTTGAGCAGCCACTCAAGAAAGTGAAAAACAGAGAATCTGGACTCATTTTCCTGTCCCTTCCCCTGACTGTCTCACTAATAGCTGCCTGGGATGGATTTCCAGCTGTGTTAATTACCTCTAAGTGGCTGCAGCTTTCTGGCCAGCCTCACCTCTGCCCAGGAGGTGATGGCCTCAGGGGAACAGGGGTGGTGTGATCTGAGGGCAGGGGCTGGTCCTGCTGCTCGTGGTCAGAGACCCCCTGCACATGTCTGCCCCCAGTGCTCCGCACTGAGCTTCTTTGGGCGTCTGAGCATCTTTAGGTACGCAAGAGAAGATAAATGTTTTAGCTCCCGCTAGTTTGATAGTAACTTTAGAAATACGCATATAAAAATAATGTTTTTTCTTTCAGCTGCCTGATTCTGCTGATATCCACTGGAGCATTATATGAGTTTCTGGGAGCTGTAAGGGGAAAATGAACCTTGAAAAGGGAGTTTAAAGTGTTCCTATAAAGACACAATGAGGTTTTCCTTCCCTTCTACTCCAAAGCTAGACTTCGCTTTGTGTGCTTAAAAAACCCCAACTGGTTAAGAGTTCTAGGTGTGTTTGGTATCTGTTTTTTTAAAATCTAAGGCTTAGCTGTGATGAGGTAAAAGTAAACCTGGCTTTATTGTTTCTCTTCCTCGTTTCAGTGATCACAGAAAGAGCAGCCCTAGCCCTAATGCTCAGATAGACTCCTTTCACGTTTGGTTTTTGCTTGTATTAGCGTAAGGCAGACTCTTTGAAATGAATTTTCTGCAAATTTGTTTGTATGAAGTTTGGCACAAAACAAATTTGAAACTTGGCACGGCAACAGCGAAGGGGAAACCGTTCAGAAAAAAGAGAAACAAGTCTGGCAGTGTTTCAACGTTATTTACCTCGATCTAAAATCTCACTTGTGAATACTAGGACTAGTAAAAAATATACCATGCTCCTCTCTCCTCCTTCGTTAGGCTGGCAGTGCTCATTAACTGACAGGCCTGTGGGTCTGGTACTAGCCCCTAACGTCTGTCACACAAAAAATTGTGCGAATTAAATAGGTAACCAAACGTTTTGGTGTGGGAGTGCGATTCTTGAGATGGAGTGGACATGTCTATGGGTAATGTGAATGCTTTGAGTAATAATATTTAGCAGTAATAAATTAGATTTTGGAACGGCCATAAAAATTCACGCTTCAAGGCTTAAAGTTAATCTCTGTCAGGATAAGACCTTCATTGGCATAGATTATCCTGCATTTACCAATTAAGGAATTTCTTGTAGCTTCCTCATAATACCGTTTCTGGCTGGTTTTGAGGACAGGATAGTGTCTACACAGAGCATTTGTCTTACTGAGGTGGCAGCTCTCACACCAGGTGTACTGACCCGGGGGATAAGGCAAAAATGGGTGCAATTCCAGGATGTAGCAGTAGGAGACATTAAGTGGGATTTAGTCATTGTGCTGGGATTTAGGAAACTTTATTTTTGGCTTCCTGTGTGTTTTTGGACAACAATATGTGAGTTTTCTGTGTCTTTGCTCAGCTGTATTAAAAGAAGAAAATACCACCCCTCTTCCCCCACCTTTCCAGTTGAAACATTAACTTGTAAATGGGTAGGGGTCAGTTCTTGCTATGGGCAAGGTAAATACCTGGCACCATACAATCATGGGACATGGAATTTGAGGGTTTTAATTTCTAGCTGTGATGCTGTTTCCACCCTCGATGATAAGGGTGACAGCTGTAGCTTTGCATTTTCTGAAGTTTATTGGTTTCAGCATTTGTTTTTATGTTTCATTTTCTTCTGTTAAAAACTACTTTTCACGCATAATAGCCTGTTTGTTCGATTTTTCAATTGTGAGGATGGATAGTAAAGACAATCAGGACTCAGCAGAAGGTGAATTAATTTGACAATATCACTAGAATCTGAATGAAGAAATCAGGGTTAATTTATGATAAAATACTTCTTCTGCAACACATGTTCTGTCCTATTCACAAGGATTTAGCAAAGAAGATAGCACGGAGCAAGACACATCTGAAACCTCAGGAGCTGGGGAGATGCTGTCAGATATAATTTGTAACTGTTTTTTCATGTCTGGAAATAAAATAAGTTATAGATGAAAAAGATAAGTTAGAGAGGAAAAGGAGCTCTCTTTGGATAAGCAACGTTTCCTAGTCATGCGCATGTGAAAGCTAGAAATATATAACGTAACACATAAGGAGGAATGGAAAAAAGATACTGTCCTCAGAAATGTGTGTCTGAGGATCTGAAAGGCAGATACGGCTTCGGAGAGGGAAGACTTGTTTCTGTATTTACTATGAAACCCATGAATGAAAACATCGTTCTTCTGGATTTATGATATACGGTGCAGTTTAATGGTAGGCAAGAAGCTCTTGGAAAGAAGAGCTGATGACCTGGTTCCTGTGATTCTGTAAATACACACACCCCCCTGCACCCAGAAAAGAACCAGCCAGAGAGAAAGAGCTAGAAAAGAGTACGATCTCTACCTTTCACTTCCCCAGCCAGACCAGTACTGCTCTGCTTCTCTCCTCCCCAGGATACAGGTTATCGTCCAGCCAGCCTGAGAGCTCTAAAAGAATCGTTCAGTACCTGCGATACGGCAATTCATTTGCAGCTGCTACTGTCCCCATCTTTCATCCCTCCCTGCTGCTCACACCAAACAGCTCAGGAATATGAATAAGGCTCTCCAGGAAAATGAGGCAGCCAGAGAGAACGTGTGTCTCCGTGTGTGTTTAGTTGCTGGGGTCCATGCAAGACGTGACGCTGGCTCGTTGCTCAGCGCGCTCCTGGCCTACACCCGGCGCTGGGTCAATGCGCTTGACTGCAGGGTGGCCAACAGTCTGCAGGAGCAAAGGTGGCCAGAGGTTATGGCTACCGTAACAGCGCACAGCATGTCATCTGGAGCTGGCGTGGTTCCGCTCGATGCACGTCGCTGGTTTGGCACGGTAGGTATCTCCACGTTTAAGGAACACGGAGTGGGCAGCAGAGTAATGCCAATGGTACGACAAACGTGGCCAGACGATTGCTGCCCTGCCCCTCTGGGGTGCTGGGCGAACACGTGTATAAGTGCAAAACTTTCACAGCAAACATGCATATGCTTGGGGGTTAATTTCTGCTGTGACAGAAATACCCAGGCCGGCCAGGCCGCCGTTGATTTGCAGCCCTGCTCAGGGAGCAAGAAACAGAGCGAGAATGACCTGGGTGAGGCTGGGGGGGCTCTGGCTGCAGCGGGGACTTCAGTCCTGCCGAAATCCAGCCTGGGGACTGGCTGGGGGTCACCATGTGGTGTGACGCTCACGGGCTCCATCCGCGCTGAGCTCATTTCCCAGCAGGTTCCCCCCCGTGCAGGACCCTCCCCGGCACTACTCCGATACACCTCTCCAAAGCCCACCGGTGCATTCAGAGGGGTGAGAGAAAGGGGTTTCCGCCTCTGCTCCCACAGCCTGAGCGACTCCCACGGGGCTGCCCAGCGCCTTCTGCAAGTGCCGCACTCACGTGCGACATCTAAATGCATTTAATTGGTCTTTATGGCTATAAGTTTGTCTTCCACCTGGCACTACCTCAGGCTTTAATCGGCTACCGTGTCACACACATCAATAATAAATATGGCAATTAGACAAAATTATGCTTATTAGTCCAGTAACTACTTTGTGTTACGTATCGTGCGTGAAGGCACACAAACATTGCTGTGCGCTAGCTGCACAGCCTCACCGACCGAGCAGAGCTGCATTCGGATCTCACGCTGGCGACTCGCGCCCGGGTCTCTGCTGGAGGCAGCTAACGGCGTGAGCGCTTCGTCGCAAAAACCGAGACTTCTGATATTAGGGGACACTGTTACAAAACAGATTTACGTGACCGTTTGCGACCTTGAAATCCCTTAACGTGAAGTTGCTTGCCCAGGTCACGCCTGTTTCCACACCCGTCGGAAAGGTGTGATGTCTGCTAGTTGTTCTATGGGGTCGGGCTGAAAGTGAGAGACCGATGTCCCTGCTCTCAGTCCGCAGTTTCCCAGGGAAGTCTGAAGGCGCTCTCGATGCCACGCTGCTTTGAAAATCTAGCCCTTAATTTTGGCAGCTCTTTGAAGATAAAGTGTTGTTGTTGTTGGCGTTTCCAGCTTTCAGCACATCCCAGATTTGTGATATTGTATTTCTGTCTCCCACCAGCCAAAATAAGGGAGTGCGTAGCCACCTTGTAATGAACACGAGAAAGGCAAGCGACTTTGTCATACCTCTGATGAAATACTCTATTTGATTTTGTATCGGCTTTGAGACGAGAATCAGTCTGGGTTTCGTCCAAAACAGTTTGTTCATCTTTAGCTGACAAACAGGACTAAACAAGGTCTTTATGCTCAGTTTCTGCCTGTTGCTGGCACCGTGCTACATAATCTCTTCGGTTGGGTTATCGAATGCCATCATGAAAATAGCCAGGGTTTTTTCCCCTCCACCACTGAGGGATACTTTTCGTATTCTAACCTCCTTAGGGTAAGGCGATTTGACACCTAATATAGTTTTCAAAGCAGAATGCATTATGAAGGCAAAATTAAGCAATAACATTTATTCTCTGATTGCCTTTATAAACTCCTACCACGTCTTGGCACACTGAGCTTTTTTTTGTATCTCTGGCATACGCGTAAAAGATGAAAGCTATCAGTGTAAAGAAATGCAAAACTGATTAAGGATGCTGTCACAGGTGACTATGATATTTATTCATGCACATCTGGGGGCTTCTAAGGTTTATAGTGTGGTTCAATAGAAATTACAGGGTTGGGGTTTTTTTTTAGTATTAACAGTTGTTAAATGTGTCAAAGCTAGTGAAGTCAGAGGAGCTTTACAAAGACAAATGTATGAACAGCATGACAGCTGGTGAAACTCATTGATAGATTCTAGTAAGATTGATTGGAAAGAATCACATCAACTTATCGTGTGTTGGTGGATTTTAAATTAATTATATTTTAACTGCTTTGGAGACAGACCCGGGAATAAATTTCTGGAGCCCAACGTAAGTGGCTGTTCAATAAATGAGAGAGGAATAGAAAAGTAATCAACATTTTAGCTGTGTACAGAATGAAAAAGAAATAAAACACTGAAAATATTATTACAATGCCATTAACATAAATCAATTGCATGCTGTATCCTCAGAATCTTTTTTCATTGCTGGTCATCCTATCTCATAAAGTCTTTAATGGATATAAAAAGAGTGCAGAGATTGACAGTGAAAATGATTACAGACGTGTAGAGATTTTTGTAAGAGGGAAGGCAATGTACTAGCACTGCTTAGAAGAAAGCTTTAGCTCCAGCAAGAGATTTGAGTGCCTCAGCCGCACCAAGGCAGGCTGTAGGTGCAAAATGTGGTCCCTTGACAACCTAACTCACCTTCTCCCTAAGCCTTGGGGTCTCTCAACCCCATAAGCATGTTGGGGCTTTAATCTGAGGCTCCAGAGGCTCATGGTTGTGCATCCGAGCGGCAGCCGTTGCTCCTGCCGTGGCTCACGGAAAGGCCCTGCAGCACCAGGAGGTATGTGGCAAGCGGGAGCAGCTCGCCCCTACCTGTGGGACTGGCGTGACCGACTGCAGCCCAGCCTGTGGCTCCTCCTGAGACCTGTGGTTGTAGAAACAGTGGAAATGGCCCAAAACACTATTTAAGAAGACACAGTTCTCTGAAAGACTGATCGAAGGTCTTGCCCTTGAGAGCTGGTTCTGCGGCCCATAGCCCTTGGTGGAGGTGGGATTTCAAGCCTTTCCTATCAGCAGCTCATTCAGGCACCTTGGTTTGGGGGGCATCCAGCACAGCACCCCAGCTGACTGAGGTTTTTAACTCCCTGCCCCCTCCACAGCCAATTGCTAAAATGAAGCTGCTGGTACTTCTTTATCATGCTAAAATATTTACCGCAAGATGCACGCCAATTGCTTAACGGGATTGAAAAGACATTCTAGAAATTTCTGTAGGTAAAGAGCGTGTATCAGTTTCACTGAGCAAGCTCAGTATTTTAAAGGATACGTTATCTCATGGTTTTAGGTACAAATCAAGCGTGCAGCCAGAGCAGGTTCGGGCAATGGTTCCCTTCTTGGCAGATCCCTCTGCAGCTCTGTGCCATCCCCAGGAGGACGTGCGCAGGCTGGTGGGATCCCCGGGCACCACGCTAACTGGGGTTCCCGCAGGCAGACGTCTCGAGGCGTTTCAGCAAAGGGGAGAGAGATGTGTCTTCCCCGGCACTGCATTTGGTGCACACAGGTGGTCCTGACCCCTCATCCTTTCTACCTTTCTCCTTGGCAAATGGAAGAGAGAAAAAACCCGTGTTTCGTAGTGAGATGTAAATAATGTTTAACAAGTGGGCCTTGGAGTTGTAAAGGAACTCGTGCACTTGTGCTTAAATCATTTTGATGGTTGATTTAGAGCCAAATCCTGCTGGCCTTACTTGAGACAATTAGCCTGATTATTGCCGGAGGGATACTCACCTAATTAAGTTGAGCAGTGTTTGTTCTAGTAGCTGACACGGTGTAGTGGTGCTGAGGCAGTGCGGTGACGGGCACCGAGAGAAACCATCAAACTCAGATGGAAACCTGATGTCTTTCAAAGGCGAGGGATGGATAAATGGACCATCCACCTGGCACTGCTTTAGGTGGAAAGCTAAAACCTGACAGCAAGAGACGTGTCCTCCCGTGTTTGCTCTGTGGAACTACAACTATTTCTTCCCCAGCCTCTCCAAAGGAGGGAACTGGCTAATTAGATCTACAATTGCCATTTATCAAAAAGAGCATCTGAAGCCTTCCAGTGCTGTTTTCCCCTCTCTCCCTGCTATTTCTAAGGCACCTATCAAGGCGGTACATAAGTACCATCTGGATATCTGGCTAGTGACCAGCAGGCTGTGATACGTGAGGCTGTGTGATAGCGACAAGAGAATGCAGGGTGGAAAGAGTAGCCAGAGCCTGGGAAGGGGAGGCAAACAGCATGTTTTAATGGAGGCTGAAGAGAGTGTAAGTGAACTTAGAAACAGAGGGCTGAAGAAATCCCTTTGCCCAAGATTCTTTGCTCAAAGAAGAGGTGGAGCACATGAAATCTTCCAGGAACCTCCCTAGGTACATTTAAATTGCCAGGGGAGCGTGCTTGCAGACCAGCAGGGCTGCTGCATTGCCTCTGTAGATGAACACTCACCGCAGAGCAGGAACACTTCTGCGGAGGAAACTCTAATCCGCCAGGAGAACCTCCATACCCTGCGCCAGCACCTATTTGCGTTCACAGCATAGGTGTGCTGAGTTTTGTTAAGGAAGGGCACGGCTTTGAGAAGAAGAGTGCTGACTTCCTTCCCCCTCACCCTGAAGTCAAGGAAGTTTAGAGTTTTCATTTGGTTCATAAGAAATCAGAGCAGCTTTACAAAACAGGAATTTACCTTTTTGATTGACCTAAAGAGTTTATGAATAGCCTGGTCGAAGGTTTTAGTGTAAAGAAACTCATGTCTTCTTGCTGATGACAAATTCACTCCTGTCAATAGAGTTTACTGTTTGTGTTAGCACCGTCCACTGTGTGGGTGCCTGTGTGTGCAGAAAATGATGTCTCAGTCTGGCAGAACATCATTGCGAAGAAAACTTCTGTGGTCAATTACTGGGAATTTTCCCTGAACTCTGATGATTCTGGAGCAGAGTTAGAGCTTCTGGTGTTACGACAGAATTTTTCAAGTTCTGTGATGGCTTTTGACAGTCCAGGTCCCAGCAGGGAAAGACTCCTCACTTGAAATCAATCAACTTCTTCATCATACAGGAAAAAAGAAAAAAGAAACCCGCCTAGAAACTCAAACCTAGTTTAAAAGGGGATCCTGCCTGACTGGGCTGAGTTACTGCAGATATCTCTACACGACAAGCATATTCATGTAGGGAACCACCTAACGGCGGGCGCACCTAACAAAGACATCCTGTTCATGCTTAATGCACCAGATAAATTGTTTTAAAATGCAGAGTTATTTTGTGAGTTCTTAGTGAATAAGTGCATCCACACATGCATCTCTGAAGAGATTTTTAATTAATTGCTTTCAGTCATTTTCTTTTTGTAAAATTAGAACAATGATGGAATAGACTGGCTGTGCAGTTTGGCTGAGGAAAGATTATACTAATCCACTTGAAATACGACTAAAACAGAAAATAAGAAGAGATAAAAGCAATTTTTTTTTTTAAAGCTTGTTTACCTGTGACAAAATCCTTCCAAATCAGCTGCACAGAAATTACTGGATCATCTTAATTAAACTCCACCAAAAAAGATTTTGCTGTGGACTTCTTGGGATATTTCACAACCAGACAATATGTCCTGTGATGCTTTTTGCAACATGGGGGAATATGTTTCATGCAATTAATAATTAGGAGAGCAGCAGATCTTTCAAAGAGCAGAGTGGCAGCACGATCAAGCATTATAGGGAAGCAAATGAGGAGGGGGAAATTGTCCGATGCTTATGCTATACCCTGATGCATCATTAACATGGATTTTCAAAAGTTGGAGGACTTTTCATTTGCAGATCCTCCAGTTAATAAAACGCTATGGTTACAAATGAACTTCCTTTGTTCCCTGCTTGGATTATTGTTCCCAATGCCTTGAAGTATATACCCTTTGTTGAAGGAGTTGAAAGACGTCCTAGTTGCATTGATGTTTTCCACTCAGGTTTTCTTTCTGAAACTCTTATTTCCTGGATCAGTAAACTTTGCCAAACCACAACAGTCCTCCTTACACCTGCCCTGCAAGGACTGTTTTTCACAGCTGAATCAATTCTTTCCCTATCAACACAACAGCAGCTCTGGAATTCAACATGTAAGCTTAAAAACTGCTCACCAATGGCCAGATGGGCCCTGACGGTCGAACCCCAATGAGTACGTACAAGCTGTTGTCCTCTTTTGCTTTTCTCTCTCTTGGGCTCTGCAACATGTTGCTGTGGTCGAGGTGTGTTTATCTGAAGCCTGTTTCTGCAGTGCTCTCACTGGGTCATTAGGACAGAGGAATTTAGGGGTGTTTAGCTGTGTCAGAAATGTGACTGCTCCTTGCTCCCCATACCTCACTCCTGGCTATGTTCTTGTCCTGCTTTTCTTAGACTAGCTTTGGTACTCATTGGCTCCTAACTGGTCTCTCTCAGCCAGCCAAAACCAAAGCATGGTTTCCTGGAGCTTTTGTGAGCTGATCTGGCTGCCCAGAGAGAGCCTGGGAAGGTGCAGGAGAGGGTGGCTGGGTGGAAATGGGAAGGCAACAGCAGAACAAGGGGCAATGCCAGCCCTGGGGCAGTGCAAGCTGCCAGGGCAGCCTGGCTGCTGGGTCCCCTGGGTTGTCACCCCCTAAAAGAAAACCCCAAACCCATACACTCCTAACGGAGGGCAGAGAGCCAGTCTCTTTGGCAGTAGCACTGAGGAGCACACCCGTTCTTGTGGATGGAGAGGGACACAAATCTCCAGAAAGATTTAATATTCCTTTGTTTCCTCTGACTTTGATTTAACCATGGGCTGTGATGCTTTAAGTACCAGATATTAATTAGAAGTGGTGGGGAATGTGTCCCAAAGGGACCATACTCCTGGTCTTTTCACCATTCCTAGTTTGACTTATTTCAAGTTATTGCTCTGAAACATTATTTATTCACTCAGGAGCCTGACGTTTATAAGGCCTATCTAAATTTGCAAATAACTAATGGTTGTCAGGAAGGAGTACCACTCTGTTGAGGTGGAAAATAGCTTGTCCGCAATTAAAATACAGCCAAGTATACCAAATGTTTCCTGCAACAATTCTTTAAGGCAGACAATGTTATCTTGTCCCTTCTTTGGTACCGCGCCTCAGCAGGCACACAAGGACAGTGTCGTCCAGAGGGTTCCTGCCAGGATGGTGACCTTGGACAGATGAACCACTCTGGGCTTCAGCAGAAACTGCAGTCCCACTCTGATCTCTGAGAGGGAAGTGGGGAAATGGGATGAATGCTCTTTTGTCTCTTCTGGTCTTCAGAACCTTTCTGGCGGTGGTTCATTTAGGACAACGCAGTGAGTGGCACACAGTGCAAGAGGAACACTGAATACGGACAAAATTGCTGGGTACATGGGGATGGCTGGGGTACAGGTCCTGGCTGCTCTTGCCCATCACATCTGCAGGCTTTTCAGTATTTTGGAGACACTTAATATCTACAGCTAGTTTGACACTTCTCCTTTCTTCTGAAGGACACCCTCCCCATTGCTTTTGGACCTATCAGTTCTCTGTGATGGGGAGCTGTGGTGCAGATTAGTGCCAAGGGCTCAGCAGGCAACACAGGCTGGTGCAGGCTTTGGTGGGGTTTTGGTCGGTTATGTGATGCGAAGGGTTACCTAAAGAGCTTATGCATTTACTGGAGTAGTTTTGAAAGACTGCTGAGGACCTCAGAGCTGCCAGGTCACTCTTATAGAAGTAGATGATAAATAAACAGTGGGGATGCCCATGTGCACTTGTGACTATGTTCCTGCCTCCAACCTTTCAAGGATCTTAGAAGAAGATGCTACAGCTCTGGGATGTTGCTGTGTGTCCCTGCAGGGCTTACCAGTGGGAGCTCTCTGCTCTCAACCAAGCGTCAGCGGCACCAAAGCACGGACCAGAGGGGCAAGCAGCAATGCGAACAGAGAGAGCTGGGGTTTGGCTTTTTCTGTTTTCTCTTTAAAAATTACTTCTTTAAAAGCGGTCCATGCAAAATTATCCCACTTGGCACAAGCAGAGATGTGGGTTAATGATGGGCAATAGGACAGCTTTACATTAAGAAAGAAAGAGTATTTGAAGACCTAATAGGAGTTTTAGTAGCATTCAGGGGGAGTTTCAAGTTGGGATTTCATTCGAGACTACGCTGAGTCAATTTTTGTCCTAGCAAAGATCCTCTGTGTTTGCTTTGATTTTAGTTCCTCTAATTCTTCTTGTTCTCTCCTTCTCCCCAAGCAGTATTATTCTGGCATTACACGTGCCCTGACCGAATGTGAACGCACGCGTATTGCCCACAGTGACTCTCACTGCGTGGCTCGCACACGGTGCTTGCTGCCCGCCACTTAGGCACGTTTCTACTTTTAGAATAAATAAGGATATCTAGGATCATTGGACTTTAAAATCATTGAAAAGGTAAGAAAGGCCATCTCATGGGGGTGCAGCAGTGCTGGTTGGCTCGGTGGGTCGCAGCAAGCCTGTTGATTGAGCACAAACCTGACTTGCGTGACATAGAATGGGAAGAAGTTGGACAGTACAGCTCACTCGGCAGGAGACCTGAGGTTTCCTCCTATGTGACATAAGTACAGCGCAAAAATAATTCAAAAGGCAAATATATTAATGTTCTATAACCTTTTCCTCCTCATTCATTTCTGAGTCAAAAGAGCTTGGTGTTTTGACAGCTGAATATTTTTTTGTCTCTGAGAAAACGTAGTTGACAGAAATTCTTTGCTCAGCTGATTTTCACTGCTTTTAAACTATACACCAGATGCTAATTAGTTAGTTTTCTTCTTATCTACTATTTTCACAACTCTTCCATACCCCCATGGCAGACCCCTGCCTGACAAAAGCTAAACCACGTCACCTCCTCGCTTGATTGCACCCATGGCGAGCACTGACGTAACGCCTGCACTGGGAAGGATGGGGGGCAGCGGCTCCGGGGCTTGCCATGGACCGGGTCTGGTAAGATCATAAACCTGGAGGTTAATGACCCAAATTTAGTGGATTCGTTGTTAAAAATTGTACTGGTGTACTTATGCGTCCACGCTGCGTGAATCCCTATCTCCCAACGTCCACACTCCGTGCGGCTGATCCCCCGCGGCCAGTGATCCCCCTTATTTTTCCCCTTTCAGTGTTTTCTCCCCTGCGCTCACTGTATCATCGCTGGTGCTCTGTTGCTGTCCTCCCTGTTGGCTCTCTTCATGTCATGCAACGTACAAGACAGGCACGACAGGAGAGGCTACAATGTGGAAAAATTTAGACGTTTCCATGACGGTGTTTCTTCCTTTTATTTTGGCTGCACAAACATTTTCCACAGGCATCGTGGACTTATACGGGCGAGCTAGGGAGCTCGTGGGGGCTTGGCAAACACTGTGAAAGAATGGCCCATGCAGTGGATGATGCTGAGTATTCATTTTAACAGAGCTGTAAGAAGTCAAACACTTTTCATGAATATTCATATGAAACTGAAAGCAGTTTAACCCGTCTCTCACATCAGCCTGGTGGGAGCACTTCAGTGCTTATGTGTTGCTCGTATGACTACTTGCAAGACATGAATTTTAAACGTGACTGCTCAGATAGTGATGGAAATCCAATATGAAACACTATACTTGGTTGTGAAATTTGCAATTCACTTTCTGCAAGTTAGCTGTACAAATCATCTAATCAAGGAGCACCACATGACTGAACTAAGCAACACAGTACGAATTTGCAAACATTTGCCATTCCCAAAAGATCTGTAAGCCAGGAGTTATTCGCTGAAGAAATTCCCAAATAATATCAAATAAATAAATTAGAAAACTGCATGAGCTCCACGCACAATTTGTAAGCAGAGATTCAGGGCAGAAAGTACTCGCTGAGCGGCTGGAGAAAACAGGGAAGTTGTTTCTCAGCACAGCGGATCGCTCTGCTGCAGTTTGCTTCATTATCTGCCGTACATTGATGGAGCAAAGGGGATGCCGAGAGATTTGGAGTCACTTCTGACAGGCTCGCAGATGAATGGATATTTGCTGCTGGCAGAAGTTTTTATAAGTGGCAAATTTGCCTGAAACAGTTTTGAAAGCAGATGTAGTTTTGGATCATGGGATTTGCAACATGTCTTATTTTACCGTTGAAAATGTCTGAAATAGTAACCTGCTCCTGCTACAAAATTTTAGCCTTGTGTTTTGCCTTATCCAGAGCTCTAAGGTCAGCCTCATTCGCTGTGCACCACCATCTGTATTTCCATTGCACCACCAGGGCACCATCCTCACCCCACTGGCCGGGCAGGACTGTTACCCGGCCCCTGCTGCAAAGAGCCCGGGGGACTTGCCCAAGTCCCCGGCTGGGCGCAGGTCGGACGCGGTCTCCCACCTCCTTCTGGTTTTACCCCTTCAGCCCCTTCCCTCGGAAAGGTGCTGAAGTAAAACAAAGTGAAATTGTCTAAGCCTCTGGATAAAAGTGAGGTGGAGAAGAAAAAATAGGTACTTGATTTCCAAAAGCATTGCTCATTCCTGACACAGATTTAATATCTCTGCATAGTATCTCTTTGATCCATACTGTAAATGGTTAGAAACAACTTATTTGGAAGAAAGTTTTCACTGTTATCATTATATACCAAGTAGTGTGTACAACACAGGTTGAAACGATTTTTTCCCAATCTGGAATGCAATGACTGAAAAGTTGTTGCTTGGATCAAATGGAGAACATTGATGTTATGTTTCTTAAAAGGGATTCTTTCTATTCCTGGTCCAATATTGTTTGTCTGGCACAATCTGTATTTACACTGAATGCATTTAGCATTTCTGTTGTTAAATTGTCATCAGTGCTTTGTTATTAACCGAATTATATCGCAACCTATTTGCAGTGTGATATAATACACTGAAATTCTCCTTAAAGGGAACATTAGTTAGGGTGAGTAAATCTAAATTACTTGGTAAGTCCCTGCTATATAGGATTCTTTTTCTAATGAAGATTTAATGAAAACAATCAGTCTAAAGGAATTTGCTAAGTTGTGAGCTTTTGACAACCGTATTGTAAAGTATGCTGCGTGACAGCCACTTAAAGTAGATTTAAGACGGCATCATAACCTTAATTTTAAAATTAGGCAGAGCAAGTGATACCGTACCTCTTACTGCAAGATATGACTCTCAGCTCCTTTAAGTGCATTTTTAATAGCTCCTGTGAGAAGCATTTCCGCAAGCAGAACATTTTATTGTTACTAAATACCACTCACTCTGAAGTCTCTCTGTTGTTTGGAGATGAAACTTTAATGCGCAAGGGGAAACAATTAATCAACACCGGGAACATCACACTCGGATCAAACGCACCATAGGATACGGATTCTGCATATGCACGGACATAAGATTGTCATGCATTAGTTTCCCGCTACTTATCGTGGTGAGGGTCATACGCACCGACAGAGATGCCAACTTGCAGCCCAGCACTGAGCAGGACCCCTGGCCAACCTCCCTGCTCTGGTTTGCCGTGCAGACCCCGCTCGTTGAGGTTCGGACATTTTCTCGTCCAGTAACGCTAAACAGGCGCATCGTAAAAAAAGTACATGAGGCTTCTAACTTTGCATGTCACCCCCTGCACTCCTGGCTGGGGAGACACAAGCTTTTCCAAGGGGAAGCTTTCCTGTTGTACTGTTGAGCGCTCGCTCCCCCCTCAGCCCTCGCTCCCTACCCTTTCAGCATCCAAGTAAACGTTGTTTACATCCTTCCCCACACTGTTGTTGCTCAGAGGGAGGGAGGGTGGCAGGGGGCTGGCGGGGGCACGGGAGGAAACCGTACCTTTTTCTGTCTGAAACTACAATTCTCATCCAGCAAAACAATGCCAACAGTGCAGAGGGAGCTTTGATTATGCAAAATGGATGGACACATCACGTCTTTTTTTGCAATAGGTTATAACCTAAGGAGTTCCTCACCCGGAAAATCCCTCCTGCCCCCCACCCTGGCTCTGTTTTCCCCTTTTCAAAT
>VWZZ01007444.1:652025-875810 GCA_013399095.1 Psophia crepitans | reverse complement strand
CCTCCCCACCGCCGCCTCGCCGCTGCCGACCGCACCTGGCTGCGCTGGGAAAGCCAGGGAGCGGAGAAGCACAAACAATGGGCACCGAACAGCAACAGCTCCCTTTGTTTCCCACGCAAATCCTACCTCCGATAGTTGTCACATCTTCCTCCGAGGCGAAGCCTAATTATTAATAAACAGAGATCCAGCGGAATCCTCCAAACTGCCACCGGTTGTTAAGTGCTGTCATCGTTCCCTCCTGGCGCTTAAACCTTTTTGGACCATTAATGTCACAACCCCTGCTAAGTCATAGCTTAGTACTCCCTGCTCAAAATGTCTGAAATAGTTTGGAAGGACAATAGGAATGACAGGCACACTAGACAGCCATGCTTGAAATTAGTTCTCTCAAGCTGACTTAAGGCTGTGTCTTAGTGCTTTTAAGGCATGCACTCGGTAGGGTTTATTCACCTAGGCTAGACATGCCATTCTTGCTTTTATTCAGCGCCGTAATAGGATGGCTGCTGGAAATGCAGCGATAGGTCTAACCCCATTCATCCCTCCGTAGCTTTTAAACCTCCCCAGGAGAGGAAATAGCTTCAGTCATCCTTAAACTTACTGAGGCTACTGTTTCTGCAGAGCAGGGTTTCACACATTGTTTGGAAACTAAGGAGAAAATCACTCCCGGGAATGGAAGGTGCCGTAGCTCTCACGACTGATGTGAGCGGCAAAATGAACGCGACAGCATCCGCCCCCACCGCAAGCCGAGGCTGTCGCAGGAGTTAGTGAAAGTAGTGATTGGAAGCTGAAAGTTCATAAAACTCTGTAAGGCGGATGTGGCACAAAGCGAGTGAGGGGGATGTATGGACCGCGCTGCGCTTGTGTTTACAGACGCACAGACGTACGCTACGCTTCCCCAAAGGGAAAACACAGTTTGCAGATAGCAGGGTCTTGCAATCTAAATTTGCAAGTCGACAGCACCCGGGATAACGATGAGCAGAGGAAACGTGAGTGATGCAGAGCATTCGCAGTGCCTGTGATGTGTGGAAGAGGGGTGGTGAGAAGATGCTATTGGAGACTGCTGTTTTCAGTAAAACCACACACATCTTCAGATCCCAGGGCAGAAAAAGGAGCCTTCTGCTGAGATCTTGGAGCCTTTTTCTTCTTGGTTGTCAGTTAATGATCATCCCGGTTCAAGATGCATCAAAGCTTGTTAACATCTGCTGTCAGTTCAGTGTTGCTGATCTCAGTGTGGTCCCTAGTGGACAAATGTAAAAGCCACCAGCACCGATGCGTCTCTGCCAGCAGCAATGGCACACGGGCTGGAGGACCGGAGAGGCAACCTGGTGCCAAGGCAGGCTGGGAGAGAGCAAGTGGGGAGTTAGGGATTTTGCTGCTTGTTCAGCACCTGCCTGACTTTTTGGTACCACCCAGTTCACAGCCCTTGGTTTAAAATGAAAATAGCATGCATGGAGACATCTCAGAAATGAACGGCCTTTAGAGAGATTAAGGTGGAAAGCAGATCAGGGTGAAAACCCAGCTGTGGCTGCCTCACGAAATGGGAATGAAGGGGTTAAGAGAGCACTAACGGCATATATGCATTAGGTTTTTAAATGATTGGGACCTGAGGGCTGGTTAAGGTGTGAGCTTTCCCTTTTGGGAAGCTCTGGTTTGGATTTGTCTTGGTCCTTTGCGCTGGGGACCGTTACAGATTATTTGGAAGTTGCCCTGGCAGGAGGGGAGGCTGCTGGTCTGTGCTGAACCAGCTGGTAAACTCTGCCTTGCTCCCAGGGGCAAAGCGGCCAACGTAAAACCCTCTTTTTCCACATAATTGCCTGCCACCACCAGACCAGCTGCCCACGCTGCCAAGGGCTTTACCCAACAGCCCGTCAGCGTGTGCGCTCAGCTGCGGTCTCTCCTCCTTCTGAACTGGCCTTCATGGGAACTACTGAGTGGTGGGAACTACTGAGTGATGGCAAGCTTGTTGCTGGTGCAAGCAAGCTGTAGATGCTGATCAGGACATCTGAGGCTACTACAAGCACGACATTTGTCCCCGAATCAATGTCGCTCCTCACAGGGCTGCCTTCGCGCTCTGTGCTTCCCCGCGCCTGTACTTGCTGTCACTCTTGGGCCCCCTCCCTTCCCCTTTTCACTCTCCGCACTTTACACAGTCAGTGTGTTGGAGGGGAGGTCTCAGGGCTTCAGTTTTGTTTCTCAGTTTACAGTAGAGGGATAATGAGCACCTTAAGCTTCTCCCAGAATTGGCGGGAGCAAATGGGACTTTAAATTTTGTAGGCATGATTGTCAGGGTGGACTATTACATGCCAACCGCTAGCACGGCTGCCGGAACAATATCTGCTTTGTGAATAATTTAAATAATTTCTTTCACTGTCACTTATCTAGTATTTTACATAAGTACTACATTCACCTTAAGGCAGAAAAACAAAGGGGAAAAAGGAAAGTTCTCGTCCCGAGCAATACATTTCTGCCTCACCACGGGGCTCGCTGTGCGATTGATTGGGAAGTGGGGGGACACAGCAGTTCAGGAGGCGTTAGATTCCTATTGGAGATACACAAGTCTGGGGGTGCTGACTTTGTTGATGATCTTCTGAGAGATTTCAGTACTGAACTGGACACAAGAGTGTTCAATGACAGGTTAAAGCAGGTGATCATTGCCACCCATGTCCACAGTTCACCAATTACATATGCTCAGTACAAGGTGGCTCATAAAAATGGGTGACTACCCCAGCTCCCCCATCCCCTATGCAGTGAATAAATTACCCATGGACCTCCCTGCCACCGTGATCCCAAAGGCTTCAATCCTTTGCAGTAGGTTAAAGTCATTCAGACTTGGTGGTCAACAGGTGATAACTATCTTTAAGAGCTGCATAATCCACTGGACAAGGAGATGTATTTACATTGGGTGGTAATTGAAAGGGGGTTTAAACTGTTCAACATATAAAATTTGGGTAACGGAGGATGATCAGAAGGGTCTTACAGGGGCTGATCAGCTCAAGCTGGTTCAGTCTTAGGAAGATATTCTGAGATACTCCCCCTTTCCTCAGGCTTTTCTAATCACTGAGCAGCAACAGCAGCTGCCATCAGTGCTGGGACTCACCCATACTCCCTATCCTTACCCTGGCTCCACTACTGTTGCATTTTTCTGACACACCAATCTCCTTCTTACTGGAAAGAAGTTATAGAGAGCGATGGAGCACTGATCTGATCAGGTATGGCAATTTTCTGACTTCCTGGACTGCATGAATGGTGCAAAGTAGGATTGCCCTGGGAAAGAGAGGGCTCACATGTGCTTTCATTCTGCCTTCCATCAGCAAAATCCTATTGACTTCAGCAGGAGCTGAGATTGCTGCTCAACTGTGCAGCAGTAGACCCTCTTTGAGAAAACCCATCGCTTGCAAAGGAGCTGCAACAATTTAAAATGGCTCTGTCTGCTTCTGACCAGTATTTGCTTAGGAAACAGCTACGGAGGATGAAGGACAGGAATGATTCAGGAGATTTGTAGTTTCCATGCTGACTGTAAGCCAAGCAATATAATGAATGGAGCAAATAATGCATAATTTCATTATCAGTCCTCCTAATTATAATGAGAATTTGATACATAACTAGAAAGTGTAACTATCTGTTACAAATACACATTTCTAATTGCACAGGGAAGTACACAATATAATTAAAGCTGCAGGTTACAAATGCAATAACCTTTTCTTCCCCTGTGGTGACAAATCCTCTAGGAACAGTATGAATTTGTTTTGAAGTTGCTACCTATCAGGCAGCGTTCTTTCTACCCACTTGCTGAGTCTTTTCCAAACAGCAGTGGGGAGTCCCACTAATCCACAGACACTTGGTGTGAATCACGTATTAGAGGAATTGCAGGAATGATCTGTCGGTGGTTCTTCCATGTTGGGTCTCTGTGGAGTGTCAGTGGTCAATGCAGTATTAGCCTGGCAGAGCTACAGACGTGACGTATTAAGTATGTGTATTTACAGTGTGAATGAAAACTAGTCTTAACAAGAAGGAGGATCCTTCAGTAGAGGTGAAATTCTGTCATATACGTCTAGATGCTCCCGGCCTTTGTGGAGCCTGTACTCAGAACTGAGTTTTGCAGATGACAGCTATGTCCTACAAAGGGTGTGTCCAGCATGGGGGAAGGTAAATTCCTAATGGTGATCTTGGCTGCATGCATTAATCCCACCTCTGTCTTTTAAATGAAAGAATTATCAAGAAAGCCAGTTGAAATAATTCACAGCTCTGGCTGGTCTCCCTTCTTTTCCCGTGGTGAAACAGGCAGCACCTGCATCTTCTACAACTTCAGAGTGCAATAGCTGTCCTGGGTGACTAGTCATAAACTATTATCCCTAGCATACAGTCAGAAATCACTTGTTTACTGATGGTGAAATGAACCCTCTGTCTGGCCATAGTCTTGCAGTCTCTCTCATGCTGAGAATCACAGGACACCCAAGTATCCTGGAAATCTGTTCATTTAACTGAGTTATATCACACCGACTAGCTAATCACTTCCACATGCTGCTTGATTATCCCCCTTTATACGCTGACTCTGGCTTTTCCTTGCATAGCTCTTTTTGAGCCACTCGCCTAGGAGAAAATAACTACATCTGGAGTGTTGTTAAATGACCCAGAAGTTGCTGCTTTGCAGGCTGACAGTATTTGATGCAAATAGATGGCTTCTTGCTGTGAAAATCTCCTTGGTTGACAATCCATTGGGTACTTTTGACGATAGTTGTCTGAGGAGTTAAAACACAGGCTCCTCTTTGCATATTCACACTATCATTCTTACAGAACTGCCGGTATTAAATTCTTCCCGCACAGTTTCAGCGGAGGCCTTTCTACTCCCCGTTTGTTCAACAGCTGCTGGTGCGCATTGCTCCTTCTCTTTGCCTTCAGCTTTTGCCATCTGCCATCATTAAGTTGCCCAGGTGTCGGAAATCTTCTTGCTCTTCTCTTGTAAACATTATTCTGCCGCCTTCTTCGCTAACTCAACCTTCATTTATATAGAGGCTGATAGATCAGGCTAGCTGTTCTCAAAACATCTGCCATATTTCATACTTTATGGGGGCGGATGGGGAACAGAGTATGTATACTTGCTGGCAAAAATAAAGACTGGTTAACCCTTCCTTCACTTTCATTTCCATCTTCAAGAGCTTGCTGTTTTCTTGCACTTCTAAATGTTCCAGTTAATTAATACTTGCCAGTTGAGATGTTACCTAGAGCAAATATATCATAAAGCACAGCTAATTTTCAGAGACATCAAAGCTTCCAAGTACTGCAACAGTGTCTAGTCCTCAGTGGTACTAAGAAGCAGCAGGGATGGGACATACCTGAGACAGTTCATAGAATCACAGAATGGCTTAGGCTGGAAGGGACCTTAAAAGATCATCTGTTTCCCCCCCCCCTGCCACAGGCAGGGATGCCACCTACTAGATCAGGTTGGCCAGGGCCTCATCCAACCTGGCCTTGAACACTTACAGGGATGGGGCAGCCACAGCTTCTCTGGGCAACCTGTTCCAGTGCCTCACCACCCTCACTGAAGAATTTCTTCCTAATGCCTAATCTAAATCTATCCTCTTTTAGTTTAAAACCATTGCCCCTGGTCCTATCATTATCTACCCAAGTAACGAGTCCCTTTCCATCCTTTTTATAAGACCCCTTTAAGTACTGAAAGGTCACAATGAGGTTACCCTGGACCCTTCTCTTCTACAGGCTGAACAACCCCAGCTCCCTCAGCCTGCCCTCGTAGCAGAGGTGCTCCAGCCCTCTGATCAACTTTGTGGCCTCCTCTGGACTCGCTCCAACAGGTCCAGATCTTTCTTGTGCTGTGAGCCCCAGAGCTGGATGCAGCACTGCAGGCAAGGTCTCATGAGGGCAGAGTAGAGGGGGACAACCACCTCCCTTGACCTGCTGGTCACACCTCTTGATGCAGCCCAGGACACAGTTGGCCTTCCAGGCTGCAAGCAAAGACTTCTATCTATCAGCATCTATCTATCTATTTGTTTATCAGCAAAGACATCAGAATAGACCTTCTTTCCTCTTCAGACTGCTGCTTCTGGTGCAAACTCCACTGACTTCGGTATGTTTTCTGCTCAGATACAGGTCAGGCATCCTCTTATGATTACCCGGAGGGAAAATGCAGACTCAAAGAGCATCTTTCACAGTAACAGGTAGTGTAAACTATCGAATTCTTTTGGCAGAGATGATGAAATTAAATGATTTCTGGTGTGCCCAATGCTCCTCAGTAAATCACTGAAGATTGATTGTAAGTTTGAACAGCAATAAAGCAGAATCCAACAAAACAGGCTGCTTACACAATGCCGCTTGCTGGGCCCAGTGAATGTTTACTGCTTAAAGGCTGGTAAAATATGTATCTGAGGATGCACACCCAGGTGCTGGGGCCGCTCTCCAGCGCGAGTGCTGAGTAATTCCAACAGGATTTCACGCCTCAGTGATTTTACTCTCCTCGGTTTGGGTCTCGGTACCTCGGTGTTTTCGAAGCCTGATTTTGTGTGCAACCGTTGGGCAGAGATGGTTTCCTGCTCTCAACAGTTCTGCTGAGCAGCAGTTGCTGCCCGCTGCTTTCCCATTTGTTAAGCAACGGATTACTGCTCAAACACTTGCAGCCCATGTTGGTCTAAGCGCTGTGTGCAATTCTCCAAATTTACTCCTCTCCCGGAATGCCATGATCAGAGGTTGCTTCTTGCTTGTTCAATAATTTCCCGAAGCGCTGCTCCAATCAACGCTGCCGTGATTTCCTGGCTCTGTGACGGATAGTGCATTGTGCTACTCACCTTTCGCAGAAAAACCAAATGGGCCACTTAGATGCTCTCTGATTTTACGTACAGCGCTTAGCTGTTTCTCCACCAACTCTCGATGGGCTTTTTTTTATCTCCACTTTCCTATTTCTATGTTAATAATACTTCACCAGCAACTTTAGCAAGATATTGCTAGATAATTCTTTCCTCGCCTGTTTCCCCCCCCCCCCTCCCGCAAATCATTTGCTATGCAGCGCTCTCCTTTCTCCAGGATTCAAGTATCTCCTTTAATCTGTTCTTCCTTTTATTCTTTACTCAGCTGCTGCTTTGCTTTGGTGTAATAGTCACTTCTCTGATGAAGCTCACGCTTCTATTTCTGTTCTCTCTCTTTTTGAAAGGTCTTTTGCATCAGTGAAATGCCTGTTTGGGTTTCTCTGATGATTTGGTGCTGTACGCGAAGCTCTGCACTCCAGGTGTGGAAGATCAAATTGTGGAGAGAGCGTGCAAGGGGGGCACGCTCCGTCATGCCCCGTGAGGGGAGTTTTCAATGAAGCAGTAACAGAAGCAGGTCGGTAAACAGCCTGGGAGTCAGGATGTGCACCGCAGAGGGGCCATTTCGTAGCACCGTGCCTCAGTTTCCCCAGTTGTGAGCCAAGAACAATCCTCTGCCTTTATAAAGCGCTTTGCGGGTGTTACTTGAGAACTGAAAGAAGACAACTAAAATTCAGTCTTATTAAGCTTATGCTGTTGCTGTCTTGCTGATAATCTTTAAATTCAGAATAGTAAGAACCTAAAACTGCCCGAGCAGCCTCCGTACTGTGCAGTGTGTTTTACGCCGTGTATCGCTGTCACATACGTCTGCTCCCGAACGCACAACCGCCCTTGCAGTGTCCTCACAGCCATCTCACTTTTTGTCTTTGGACTAACGGGCACCCTGAAGGAAAGGAGTTTTTTCCTATGTCCACGATGTCAGAGCCATCAAGGTCCAGCAATGCTGTCACAGCCTCCCTGACTCCACAGGCCTCCCTTGGTTTTCTTAAACTGAGGACAGCCTCGGGGTACTTGCTCTGGCGTTAGCAGCTGCCTTTTAGCTACGGAGACGTGCGGAGGCACGGCTGCGCAGGAAGGGCAGAATAACAACACGGAGGGCCCGTGATGGGCCCTCATCTCCTCTCAGGCTGTGGAGGCATGGTTGCCTCCATGCCAATGGCAGGATGCAGGACTGTGCATGGAGCCAGGGGTTTGCACCCTCCAGGATGGTTCAGGGTTGCGTTGGGCCTGGGAAGGGGGTGGAAGGAAAGGCTTGGGAATTTTTCTTCCCTTTTCCCCTGGTCCTATCTTGATGTCCCCTATGTTGATGTCCCTTACTCTTGAGTCCATGACTGCCATGGACACTTAGGTGGGATGGTGTGGGTGGTGCAGCCCTGCATGGAGGGCGAAGAAGGATTTTGGTGGTAGCTTCACAGCAGCAGAGGACAAAGAGGGACATTGCCCGGGCTGAGTTCAAAGCCCAGCCCGTTTGGAGAAACTGTGTGCTGGCAGGGACAGGAGAAACCTCTCACAAGATGCTGCTTTTTAATTCTATTGACCTATAGTCTGTACTCAGAGGGGCTGAACCTGCACCAGGACAGGCTGCTGCAGGGTGTGTGGCTACTACCACAGCTACTGGCAGAGGATTTACGGTTGTGAACATCAAAAATTCACCAAGGTTCAAAACCTTTTCTCAGTTTTCCTGTCTCAATCTGGAGTGACCAGAGAGATTTGATTGTATTTACTGAAGCAGAGTTGTTTGGGATTTATACCACTGAGGGTAGCATTTGGTCTTAAACATACATCTCCACAGATATATTGGTTTCGTGCAAAGTTATTTCCCCCCCATAAAAACTTACAGCTCCTGTACAAAGCTGTCACCTCTTCCCCATCATCGCAGCAGCTGAGGATGCAGGATGTGCTTATGGATACACGATTTGGGGGGAAAAAAAGGGTATTTGGAAACCAAGCAGATGCTTTTCAAGAGGAAAAAAGCAGAATGATAGAGCTTTGCCTTTAACACAGGCCACAGGGATAGTCCTTTGGCATAAACACACATTTTTTCATTGATAAAAGAAATCTCTTTTTTCCATCCTCTCTGATACATTTTTCAATTCTGCATATGCAAAAATATTAATGTATCATCAAAGGCTGAAGCGAAGAGGACTCCAGAGGAATTTAGCCAGTGAGTTATCTCTGTTTTTAATTACCTAACGCTATTTGTTTACATCCGTTTGAAATTATTTTATACTCGTTATGCCTACTGAAGTAATGTTTCATTATCTCTCCACTTTAGGTAATTTTAAAAACAGAAAAAAGAAAAAGGAACAACTTGTCCATAAATACACCTGTAATCTGACCTTTGCTCTGAGAAGTCTTAAGTAGATTCTCTAGATTTTTGTGCCTGTACTTGCTCTATTTTGGGACTCTTAGAAATAACCTTGACTCCAAACTGCGGATGCTAAGATAGGCACAGAAGATGCACTGCATCCCCTACCGGGATGAGGGGTCATATCCTTCGCAAAAAGCACTGCGTGAGGATTTGTCCATCAGCACACAAACCCTACCCTTCTCTTGCAGGGGCGCCCAGCTGGAGCTTCAGACCACAAAAACCCGCTGTTTTTGTGAATGTGAATAAAAGAAATTGGGAAAAAGAGTCCCAGAAATTTGCGGAAAATATTCTGCAAATAATGCCCCAGCTCCAGCGTGACCAGCGTGATGTTGCAGGACCGGGCTCTGGGGACGCATTTTGGCCCCAGCTGCCTGTGCTGAAAGATGAAAGCGCCCTGACGTGCCTCAAATACACACGCAGAGGCAGGCGGGCGCGCACTCAGACACACACGCCGCATCGCTAACCCTTGGCTCGCTCCTCTAATCCACTCTCCTCCCACCCACAGTCACCACAAGAAGGATGTATTTTCTTTGTTTTCGTGCTTATATTTCACATACCTCTTAGTGCCATAAGCGAGTAAAAAACCCCTGCCCTTGGAAATGCCGTACCCTTCGGGGGCAGCGCGACGGATCTGGTAGTGCAGGACCAGATATCCCCAAGGCCCCGTTTATCTCACACAGCATGTTTATTTACTTTTTTTTTTTTGGTTCCATACCCCCGGAGTTACTATTATTTTTGCACAGAAGACCAAACCAACTCTCTCCCTTCTTCGCCCCTGCTGCCCACTGGCTCCTCCTTCACCCTCCTTGCTGGCACTCAGCGGGCTCGCTGACCCCTGCCTGGCTGGTGGCTCCAGCCGCGCTCAGCCTCGGGCAGCAAGCTCTAAGGCAATCCCTCAGCAAAGCAAGGGCGACTCCTTGGAGTGCCTGCCTGGCTCCCCAGACACGTCGTGCTGTCTGCAGGGCGGGGGTGAAGAGCTGCAGAGGAACCACAGGCCTTTGCCTGTCTCCATGATGCCAGCTGGAGCAACAAGCAAAGCATCCGTGTCTCTCTCGACCCAGTGCAAAACCTCTGCTGCTCCGGTCAGGTTTAATCGCTGGCCGGTCCGGAAGGGTTGGGCAGCCCATGTGAGCTCTGGGGGCACCTGCCAAGCACGAAAGCTGCAATCTGGTACCAAAGCGTGGTTCGCTCTCTCCCCGCGGGTGTGCGTGGGACATTGTGCAGTGCGGTGATCACTGGGAGGATGCTGGGGATAGCAGGGATGGCCCTGGAGGGTGAAGCAGCCTGTGACAGGGCTCTGCTTTCCCAGGCTGCCTGCCTGAGCCTGGCGTGGCCTTTCCCGGCAAAGCGCACCTCGAAACCTCGCCCAGACCGCAGGGCGCAAGAGCCTCGGTGCATCAGGAACGGGCACCCGCGTGGCCTGCGGGGTTTAAAACGTCTGCGCGAAAAGCACTTCCAACACAGAGTAACTCGTCTGCCAGCGCGAGGCAGGGCTTGGCAGCGGTGCGGGCGCGTGCCGACGCAGGGTGGGCAGCCAGCAGCACCGGCGGGGGCACTGCCGCTGCCCCCCTCTTTTCTCTGTAAGAGAAGTCAGGGGAAAGCCAAGGCAGGGGCAGCGTGCGTATGTGAGGTCAGCGATGACATGCTTCAGCCTATTTGTCAAGGTAGGATTTCGCACGACGGGAAATTCAAATTACACGTTTCCAAGGGGTGAAGAAATGGAGACCCAATCCAGCTCTCAGCTCCACCGGCTCAAAGAGCAACTGCCCGGCAGTCAATAGAGCGACTCGTACCTGTGCCGGTGGCAATGGGCAGAATTTGGCCGTGCCGACCCCGGGACAACAAGAAGGATCGTTGGCCTGGAGCCAATTAGGAACCCAGCGTTACTAGGCTGGTAGCAAGCGATGCCTGTCCCACACACCGGGATGAGGAACGTGGCTCTAAGTCCAAAAGCTGAGGAGCAGCCTAGTCCTTCCTCTCTTTTGCAAAGAAATCCATCATGTGCGTTAATTCTTTTGGATGTCCTGGTCATTTCAGGGACTGCTCCATTGTGTCAAGAGCTGTGCAACCACTGAACAAAAAGACACTGTCTGCCCAAAGTTATTCATGTGTTTTACTTCAGTAGCCTCTTGATATTTTAGCTACTAGAATGTTCCTTGGCCCATATGAAATATTTGAAATACTGTGAAGAAATTTCATTCCATTAATTTTTAATATAAGCATTTGTAATGAAATAGAAGATCAAGATTCTACATTTATATATTTGGTTTGATATATATGAGATATAATCGCTACTGCAGAATTACTACTGTCTGCTATAATTCCTGACTCTACACGTACAAACATGTTTTACTCTTAAAAACTTAAATCCTGAAGTGGGATTTTGCTCTTTTGTCCGTTTAATAATAACACTCAATAATGTTTGAGTTTGATGGGACAACCACCTAAATGTAAGTATGAGACAGTAACTGTACTGTCAAGCAATATAGTTTTACAAAGGAAGTCTTAAACTTTCCTGAAGCCGTTCTGATTTCAGTGGGCTGACAGGAATATAAATGGGAAGGAAATTTCCCTCTTTGCTGGCATCTGATTTCTGAATTGGATTAATTATGACAAGAGCTTTTTACCCTGAATAATCATATTTCCTAAAATTTCCCTGCTAGGTTCATAAAGCTGTTTTGTGAAACAGAGAAAATTGTGAGGGGTTTGCTTTGCCACTAAGTTCAAATTTGTCTGAACTTTCAACTGGACTCTGGTATCCTATTAGTGTCTGTCTTTGATCACAATCATGTTTCACTTTCATTACTTTCTCTTCTAATTCCAGTCACTGACCATTCATTTTATTTTTTATAACAGGAGTAGGAGATTAATTGTCCATACAAGCCTGTTGGAGCGAAATGCCCTCATTTTTCTTAGTTTTCATTAACTCCGCTTTACTGTTTGTATGTAGTATGAAGAGTTAGTAAAATGCCATGTTGCAGTCCTGCACGGTATGGCTGGGAGGTCCGTCTCAGTAGCTGTTGAAACAGCCTTCAAGCTCCTACTTCTTGGCATGGAGGCTAAAAATGAGGAGGGGGTGTGAGACACAGAACCCTGGCCAAGGGCCGTGCTGAACGAAGGCGTAGTAAGGAGCAGGCGCAAGAGCGAACCATTGTGATGGATAGTCAGCCAAGAGAAAGCAAAAACGAAGCACAAAGATGTGGCATGACCTGCACAAGGCACGGCGTTTCTGGGACTGAGATCCCTCCAGCTCATGGCCTTCCACTCTCCTCTGCCCTCATCTTCCTCTCTCAGACAAACTGCACCTCTTGGGGGCTAATGATCCACTTAGGGCTTACTCACGGACTAGATCTAGGAAGCGCTGGCACTGTTTATTATCTGTCAGGATACAATCACATCTGGCCATCCTAAAGGCTAGTAACATCACCAAAATAAGGAGGGGTACCGAAGGTTTGAGGGGGAAAAGTCAAAAAGCTGCCCTGGCTGAGCAAAGAAAAAGAAATTCCTTGGTGGGTAGGATGAAGGGAGGAAGAACAACAAGGCAGAGAAAAGATGTTAATTTGAATAATTTGCTAACATAAATTTTGCACATCAGATCCCCAAATCCAGGTCCGTTTCCATGAGTGATTGAAGGACGTAGATGCTTAAGAATTAGATCCCCAGCCAGAAGGCTGCACCATCCAGAAGCCGTTGGATCAAACCCAAGCAAAACACAGGTAATATTCTCAATTTTATTTTCATTTCTAATTACCATCTTGTGTGCTCTTTGCAATTCTCTGGCCTGTTTTAGGGAACAGATTCCCTAATTGCCATGGGAAAAGATGCAGCATTTTGTTTCCACTGGTCTTATGGAAATACAGGACTTGCATTACTTTTCTAGAACTTGGCCTGTTTGATTCCTAAACCCCTGACTCTGTACTTTGACACTGTACAAACCTGATTTCAAACCACTTTTGAAGTAAAGAATATGGAAAACTCCAAACATCATAAAATAGAGAAAAAAAAAAGAAACAGAAAAGCAAGTAATCGAGGTTAGCTGCTCATCTGCTGTGGCTTTGCTCAAGCCAATACGTGGGGAATCTGTCTCCAGATGGAGCACTGCTCCTGTCACCCCTTTCTATAGTACTTGCTTAGTTTCTTTTAAGAGAAAAATATGATCGATGTGACTAAAGGCTGGTTTGTCTGACCTCAGTGTTACACAGAGCTTTATGAAGGAGAAGGACTTCTTTTTGAAGGAAAGAATGCAATACAGCTTTACCAAAGGTATATTGTGTCAGATGAATTTGATGATTTTATTTGATAAGATAATTGATTTTCTTGACAAAAGCAGTGCAGTAGATTTAATCTCTCTGGACTTCTACAAAGTATTTGACATAGTGAAAAGATTAGTCAAACTGGAGAAAAAGGGGATTAGCGGAATTGTGCAGGAAATGCCTGGAGAGTTAGGGAGAGTATATAAGGTGTTTGGGAAAGTTTGGGGTGTGGTGGCTGCCCCCGGAATCCCTTTAGGGTTGGAGGGGGAGGTTGATTGCGTTTATAATTCTAATGTTCCTGGCACAAAAGGGGAAGCTTCAACATTTGTGGCTGAGATGAAATTACAGTGAATTAGCACAGGAGTGGAGGTCCAGAAAACTGTATTAAAACAAAGGGATGGTCTTGAGGACTACCGCAGGAGAGATGGAAGTGTGACGATGGATGTAATCACACAAAAACCAGGCCGGGCACTGAGGGAATGATGACATGCATTACTTCTGTGAAATGAGGCCTATCTTTTGGAAATGATGAAGGAGAAGAAAGTGAAGTTATCTGTTCTGAGGTGTACCAAGGGACGCTGGAGAAGGAATCTGTGAACGTATGACGCATCAGCCATCCACTGTGAAGATCCCTGATCCAGGGCCTGATGAGACCCTACCTGGAGCACCAGGTAGTCAGTCCTGGCACACAAGCTCAGAAAAGGTCTGTTAAAATAAGAAGAGCTGCAGAGAAATGCAGCAAATGCAGTCTGTATTTGGCTTTGAGAGATGTGATTGCTGTCTGTAAATGCAGGGGGGAGGAGGGTTAACACTGGAGAGTGAGAAGAGCTATTTAAACTCAAGAACAGCATTGGCACGAGAACAAATAGGTATAAATGGGTCACGGATAAAGTTAGGATGGAAATTCTGAGGTTTCCAGCCACCACAAGAATGAGGCACTAAATTAGTCCTCTCAACAAAGAAGTGGAGGTAAAAACAAACCAGTTTTAAGGTACAGCTTCACTGCTGGGTGAAAGGGACCTTATAATACGGTGGCTTGTGAGTGCAGTGGATTGGGCTCAGTGACGCAGAACCCCCTCCCAACCCTCTGTTTTTTTTTTTCTGCTCCTGCCGGGAGATCTTTGGTGTTGCAGTGATGCTGTGAAATCCTACCCTCTGCCAGGCAGTGGCTGAAGAGGGCTCAGAGAAGAGACTTTGCACAAGTCAGGAGCATAGAAAACATTTACTGAAGGCCAGCTCTGTGAGCCCATGCGTGAATATCCCTGGGGTGCACGTTCGTGGGTGTCAGCATCTTTATGGCCTCGAGATAAAAGAATCAGCTCGCTCTGAGCTGGGCACTCAAGCCAGGCAGCATTGAGCTTGGCAGGCACAGCAGAGCGGCTGCTCTCTTGTTCCTGCCCCGCAGAAAAAAGAATCAGGCTTTTTCGCAGCTGAAAGATTCATGACCTGTGACGGAAACTTTCATCTATATCCTGAAAATAGAGCTGGTTTGATCCTCAGCTCCCAGGAAACAGCAGCAGCAGAAGGTGGAGCAGGCAGGCATCGGCTCAGCAATGGCAGTTCTTTTCCCCTTCTCCCTCCTCAGCCTCTCCTGCTAAATGACCTCCAGCGGCCGCTGCTTCTGCCGCCTTCATGTGGGGAGCAGCACTGACCCAAGCGGTGTCCCTTCGGAGGGCTGTGGCATCCACAGCGAAGCACGGGCTGCTGCAGGCAGAGCTGCTGCAGTATCGCTCACAGGCCAGCGCTCTCAGGACTTGTAGTCAGGCTCCTGCAGATAGTCAGTAGCTTGTTTTACCCCCAGCCTAATTGCACCCAAACCTGCACGGCTCTGCTTAGCCCAGTTCCTGCTGGTTGAACCACCAGGACACAGAGATGCAGCAGCACGTCAGGGCAGTGCCTGACGTACGGCACGGCTTGAGGCTGGCTGGGCACTTTCACCGGGCTTGCTCATGTCTGCTGGAAGATGCCGTAGCTCTGTGCCACAGTGATGCATCTCAGTAGGTAGTGGGATTACAGCAGAAGCATACAACTCTTACAGAGCACAGTGAAATACTCTCCTTCACCTGGCATAAAGCAGATGTCTCCTTAGCTCGTGTAGGAAAGGCTTGCTGAGGAACAGCATGGCTGAGATGTTGTTACCCATGAAAGTACCTCTTGACACATTTTCTTAGGAGTGACTGAAGCAACAAGGATGCCAGTCAAGGAATTGTTCTTACCTGAGCAAGCATCTCCTCAGCTCATCCTGCAACTGATCCTGCCTTCTGCGCATGAAGATGCTTGCGAAGTCCATAAATTTACTATCATAATCAAGTCAGGAGGCAAAGGGGATTCTCTGCTCCTGCAAGTGTCTGTACTTTTTCTTTTAGAAAGCTGAGGATACTGCACAGTATCCAGGCGGTATTGTCTGAAATTGAAATAGAAGTGTGTGACTGAGTGTCCAGATTCTATATGCATTTGAGAAGAACCTGGTACTTCAGGAGAGAAGAATGAACATTTGCTTTGGGGAAGCTTCTTTGTGTCACAGGGTTAAAGATGGGGAAATAAACCTAGATATGTAATCATTGCAGAGGAGAGAGTTTCACAGTGGTGAAGAGCTCAGACCAAAACTCCCTTCTTCTGGTGCTGTGTGACACCTACTAGAGCTTCTCCAGCAGAGAGATCTTCACTGAATCACTCCTGTCGTCCTTTGTAATTGGCACTGGTGTTTCTACAGCTTCTCTTTTTTACAGAGGAATTGAAAAGACTGTGTCAAATAAAGAGCACAAATCTTGTCTTTGACAAAAACAGCAGATAGAAGAATTAAAAAGACCCAGAGGACAGAAAATTAGTATTTAAAAGACAGAAAGACACAGGTCCATTTTTCAGTTTGACTGAGTTTTGGCTCACATTTTCTTGTACTTGCTGTATGAATGCCAGGAGCTCTTGGAGTTAGAGGGGCACTGTTGGGTCTGCTACCACCATCCCGAGTGCAGACACTTTGGGGCAGCTCCGGGGCTACAGAAGGAAGAGACTGGCTTTCTTGAAACTGCCCAAGATTTTCTTCCAATGATGAACTTCTTTAGAGAAAGGAAAAACTCTTCAAAAATTGCTCATTAAGGAAATTATTATGGATCTTGTGAATACCATTTGGGATTACTGTGGCGACGAAGGATTCATTTCCATCTTTCGTCGCTCAGCAATGTGTGTGAATGTGGATGCTGGTATTTTTCCCTGGCTTACTCCCAAGGGGAACGCAGCTAAAAAGGGACTGGCAGTCATAGTCTCTGTGGTTGCCGAATGTGCTGTTGACTTCTTGGGCAAGACTTTATCTCCTTGTGGTTTGGTTTGCTCGTTAGTAAAGCAAATATTTTTTCTATTGCTGAAGGTATTTGTAAAACCGGGTGGTGTCCATGGAGTGCTCTGAGACCCCCGACTCTCCAGAATCACCTGACTCCACTGGAGTGGATAGACTGCTGTTCCTCAAACCCAAGGTCACGCTGACCTTGATTGGTGGCCATGATTGAGCTGCTTTTTTTGGTTGCTCTTAAAATAGATACACTGAAAACAGTTCACTCACTGTTGCCATTTCGGCGGATTCCCTTTTACTCTGAGAGCTTGCTTCAAGTCAAATGGTCAAATTGTAAAAGGTTTCTGTCCATCCCGTAGATCCCTCAGAATGAGAGCATGCCAGCAAAGATGACACCACAGCAGACATAAGCTGCCCGAAATCAGCTATTACAGAAGACTCTTCCCCATCACCTCATCTGAGTACTAAATAGCTGAGAAGTAATTACGCCTAATGTTCCTGATGTCTTCCCTCTTCGCACATGGTGGGCTATTCTGTCTCTGAAACACTCGCCTCATGTTCGTGGCATTTGGCCTGCAGCAGTGAGGTTGAGTCCAGCCCCAGAATGTCTAAAACATTTTCTTCTAATAGATGGCTCACCATAAGCTGGAAATGCGTCACACACCAGCCAGTTATTTCCACATCATAAACTCCTAATGCTTCTTTAGACTGATGGGGTTTTGTATTTGCTAAGACCTGGGAATATGCCAAATATTCTGCCACGCATGACGCTTCTTTTATTTTAGCCACTGTTGAGTTAATCGCTGGGTATTTCTGGTGTTTGAAAGCCTCTCCATTTGCTCCTGAGTATTAGCTTAAAGCATCAAGCCACTCCGCAGCTAGGAGCACCCCGTACAGCAGGGACATGAAACATTTGTGCTGAGATGTGACCTCCCACCCTGACCACGGGGTTTGCATTACAGGCATTCCCAGGGAATTCCTGGGGCTGGGAGCTGAGCTGTCCTCATGTCCAGGCTCCCACTCGATGTACTCTGCGACTTTTTTTTTTAACCTCTGCATGCCACCAATCCTATTCCCCTACTTCTTTTCCTTTTTCACTCCTCCACCCACCTTCCCTGCTAAAATCCCAATTGATGCCATTGATTGTCGGTTCCAAGAACCAAAAGGCAACTCCGCTTCATTAATCACTTTGCTAGCTGGTTTCTAATAGTCTTACCAACATGCTTTGCCATCTGCAAACTGTCCCATCTTCAAAATGCTCAGCCTGCTCACCTCTCCCTTTAATTTGTTTCTTTTGCAGCAAGACTCTGGTAACTGCAGAATTTCCTCTTTTCCCCACTGACTCTAAGTCTGATGTGCCTTCCAGATTCTCCAGCTGCTCCACACTAGTTAAGATTGTGCCAACTTGTCAGTGATAAACCCTTCTTTATTTTTTTTTTCCCTGAGGCTTGTGTGTACAAAAGCTTGAAGCACAAAAATCTGCTTCAGTCCTGAAGCTTGGCAGGCAGCATCTCAGGCCAGGAGAAAATATATTTGCCAGGTTAAAAACAATGATAATACATTTGGCCATTTTTCAGTACTGAGAGTGTAAAAAATAATAGTTTGTGTGATGGAGGAGTTTATGAGCTTATTTAACTAAAATGAGTTTGATTTAGCACAAGGGTTTTGCAAGGGATTCATCCTCAATCCAGCCTTATTGCAGAGCTTTAAATCCCTCCTCTTGCCTCTTTTAAGGTTAATGCAGTTGCATTCACACAAAGATGAGAATGTATTCTGCAACTTTATACTTTCTTCTCCAAATGCAGCTGGGACCCTAGGAGTTAATTATATCCACAAACCGACTTGCATATGCACACGCATGCGAATGCACACAGGCGCATGCATGCACGGGTTGTTTTCTCTTTGCCCTTTCTCACAGCTCTGACCTTGTACCAACTCTTCCGTAGCTACAGGAGCTGCTCCTTCCAGAGCTCTGCAGAGCTGCTCTCCACAAGCAAAAGCTTTACCTCCTCGATGCGCCGCACAAAGTGTCTGTGAGCCACGGTTCAGGAATCCTGGCTTCCCAGGCTGACAGCAGACCTCACCGCATGGCGGGGAATCCTTCAAATGTCAGCTCCCCTAGGGACTACGTTTCAAAGGACAGCAATAATAGTAATGCTTTTCACTTCTGCCACGCTCCTCATCACAGGATGGCAAAGCATTTGGTCAGCACTAGGTCCTGACTACAGGCTTGGAATAACTTTGCAAAAGAGGGGTGTGCTGGCATCCTCTAGCCTAGAAGCAAAAAAAATCTCGATTTGAGAGCAAACCTCACCAGAACCGCCTGCTACGGCCGTGGCCTGCTTGCACTGACCCACCTGTAGCACTAGGGGTCTGGCCATGACCAGCCACGCAGGCAGGATGTCATGCCAGGAAGGAAGGAAGGAAGAAGGAACAAGGCAGCTAGAGCAATGAGATCCTGCTCCTGCCGAATCCAGACTGTGAATTCAACTGATGCAGCCCAAAGTGTTTTCAAGTCACAGCAAACTGCCATAAATCATAGTAAACATAAAAGCCTGCAAGATCACCTCTGCATTATCAGCGTACCTCCTTATATATAATCTTAGAGCCATCCCTGCCTACACGGATGTGTAAAGGTAGACAAAATCTCACGCTTCAAAATATATGAAGCCTCTCAACATTTCATGATGCCGAGAAAATAGTTTAGACAATGCAGTAAGTTTACTGTGAGTCATAATGCACAACAATTAATAACAAGAGCACAGCTCCTGCCCAAATCCCTATAAGCACAAAACAAAAGCCTTCCTGTTATAAACACAAAATCACACTAGATTGCTTAATTCCACCCCAAAACACTTCAGATCCCCAGTCCCACTGGAGAGCTTTACAGTTATCAAAAATCCAATAGACGAAACTAAAAAGGCATGGCAGAACCCAGACTGTCCAAATTAAAGCCTCTGAGATTCTCTGTAAATCCATCACAGTACATAAAAATCATTAATTTATCTCCCGGCTTCACATCCTCCTGACAACTTAGTATCCAAATGCGTTATCAGTGGCCATTCCTTTGTACTGATAACAGCCAAAGGAAAATCAGGAGCGAAGGGGCTCGTGGTTACCAGCACAGACCTGGGCATCACAGGAGCCGCACTTTGCCACAGGCTTGCTATATCCTCTCGGTCAAGTCGCTTAACCTTTTTATGCCCCGTCTCCCTCTCTGTCCTGGATAACAACTGCTGATTTACTTCACAAGGCTTTTGTGAAGCTCCATTTGTCAATGCCTGTGATGTATTATTTATTATCAAAGACATAAACAATCGCATCCTGAACATCTTCAGGATGCTGAGCACATCACCTGCATTTTGATTTCTGCCAAAACCTCTCTTCCACTTAGGGCAAACCCTTTCTTTCTCCTTCACTGGCGTAGTAGTCTTTTATTCAATGCCGATTAAGCGTGACAAGCCAATATGCATGTTTGGGGCCACGAAGTCAACTCCCAATTACCGACTTTCTGAACAGGGGAGGCTCAGGGTAGAGCCACTGGATTTGTGATGCAGTGGTGGCAAAAAGCATCGCTAGTTTTGAGGACTTTTTGGAAGATGCTTGCAGTTGGTGGTCCTGTCAGCATCTTTGGCAAGGTGTTACTCATGTCTGAAGGACAGCTTTTAGGGTGATAATATGCCCTGCATAGATGCTTGAAGAGCAGCAGGATAAACACATGTGAAGAAAAAGCTGAGCAGAGCCCAGATATAGCACATCCGTCTCTGTTAATGCTACACAGGGTAAATGTATCTGAGAAAAGGCACATAAAAAGAAGTATATTTTCTATAAATCTTGGTGAAAATACTGTTTTGTTTTTAATATTTTTTCTTCTGGAGACTCTGGTCTATGAGGCTCCCTTGTTCCTGTTATAAAACCTGATGACAAACTAGGCAGTGGCTAGATTTAACATCCTGACTGACCTTATCTAACTGACCTTGCACCAAAACAGCACAGTGTGCTGCCAAATTTTCCAATTCTCTTCAGTATCTGTAGTCTCAGGAGCTCCATTTCCTAAATATTTTTGTATCTGCTGACCTTATCGCATGGCCCAGAAACAAAACTGCCCGGCAGCCGGTGGAGGCATTTAAGCACAGTCACAAAAGGAGGAGCTCTGGGTGCAAAGCTCTTCTCTGAAAACGCAGAAGCGCTGGGCTTGCCTGGGTGATGGGGGTGTTGTAAATTACCGAGAAGAACAAGGTCTCCGTCGCTAAAATAAATCTGCCTTCCAAGTCCAACCACGAATGAGCGTTTGACTAAAATCCTGCCCCACTCTGGAAGGCTGAAGATGGTTTGAATGATACGAAGTGTTCTATTTCTGAAGATGCGTGGTTTCGGTTTAGGGAGATCTCTTCTCAACACTTAAAAATAAACAAGAGAAAGATAGGAATGTATCTTGTGACTCTCCAGAAGAGTTTTATGTTATGTCACTTGTTATGCAAGCCAAAAATGGGTTTAACAGAAAATGGCACTGGCTTTTCAATCATTAATGGCACAATCAACGAAAATACATAATCTGTTGCAATGAACACAGTGTTTGTAAACATGTGCAATTAAAGTGGAATAAGATTAAATTATAATGGGTTACGTGTGCATAATAATGCAGATCATGCAATTCTTATTAATTGGGCTGTACCCTGAGCTTGGTTCAGAAGGAAATGATATTGAAATGTGCTATAATGAAGAGGAAATTTTAATGAGAAGACAAGGTTGAAAAAATATTACTAAAGGCAAGAGGAATGAAAGCGTCCGGAGGCAGAATACAAATGACAGTAATACAAAGTCATTTGACTGTATCTCTGGCTTTATGCAAAGATTAGAAATTCACACTTGACAGCTGCCAGGAACCAGGTATGCAGAATTCATAGAATCATAGAATCTGTCAGGTTGGAAAAGGCCTCTAAGATCATCAAGTCCAACCATCAGCCCAACACCACCACGCCTACTAACCCATGTCCCGCAGTGCCACAGCTACACGCTTTCTGAACGCCTCCAGGGACGGTGACTCCCCCACCTCCCTGGGCAGCCTGTTCCAATGCCTGACCACCCTTTCAGTGAAGAGATCTTTCCTAATGTCCAACCTAAACCTCCCCTGGAGCAATGTGAGGCCGTTTCCTCTTGTCCTGTCACTTGTTTCTTGGGAGAAGAGACCAACCCCCGCCTGGCTAGAACCTCCTTTCAGGTAGCTGTAGAGAGCCATTTGCCCCACTGGTTGTCAGCAGGTCCGTGCTCTCTCTACGGATAAGCTCTCTACAAGCTCTGCTCATTTTTGGGAGTTTCACGTGGTGCAAGAATAATTTCGCTCTCAGGCTACGAGAGTATCCAGCTTCTCCTGGGCTGCTACTTTTTGGGTGGGGGCAAACAGTACTCCCAGAGAAGCTTATTTTAATTTATTTCCACTTTTTTCCTCTGGTAGTATAGACTTGTATCCAAGGTAGATATTATACACCTGATCTTTCCCTTTGTTTAATCATTCACAGAAGCTGATTTACTTCACATGAATTGCTTTAATTAAACATCACTAGGAGTGGGGGAAGACCGTACTACATTTTCTAATACACAGAAAATTCCTAGTAAACAGAGCCTTGGTGATACAGAACACGTAAGAGCTGATCTCAGCTAAAACATGCAGACCTTGTCTAATTCTGGGAACAGATAGCTCACAAACTACTTCACAAAGCCGAGTTGTAATTGGTACATGTGTGCAACAATGCAGGCTGTGCTGCACAAGGCTTTGACTTGACTTAATATTTGAGAGGTGAAAGCAATACAGCGTATGAAGTAAGACAAAATAAATGAGAAAACCAAGGTGCTGTGTTGCATTAGGCACAAAATCCTAAGGAGGCTGAAATCCTGCAGAATATCTTGTGTTGGCTTGGACAAGGCGTTAAGGATATCTGCCCTGAGCTTGTTGCTGTTGGCACAGAGCAGCTCCACTCAAGAACAGAAAGGTGCATTGCTGTGGAGCGGTAACAAGTGACTGTAAGCACGGGAGGGTAAGTTGGAAATTTTACACGGAGGAGGAAAACTCTGTGTGTGTCTGGTCCCACAATACCATCAAGCATAAAAATTCTCAGATGATCAAGGATAACAATGTCCAAGATCAGATTCCAAATTCTTCATTCTGAACAAATGGCCACTGGAGGAAATCTGAAATTATATGAAGGAAATTATACTGTCACCACAGCTGACAGTGAACAAGTCTCATACATTTTCATCCACTCATTGTGCAGGGGATCTGTGCCATTCCTACAGAAGGCAGTAAGGAGCACAGTGATCTTCTGGCTCTCCTGGGGGACCGGGCGATCATTTCCCGTTGCACATCATCTGGCTTTTTTGTCACTCTGACTTAAAGTGTTGCAACCCATAAGGCTTCACTTGTCAGGAAATTTTTTTTTTTTAATGTTTAGTCTGTTTCCTTTTCTTGCTTCTGACTCCTCATACTTTCTTTTACACCCTACCACGCGACTTAATTATTCCTTGTCTTTGGTGTATACGCTGTTCAGCACTAGATTGCAATGTCTCTCTGCAGCCATTTTTCTCTGAGTGACAGTATATTACAAATTCAGTTCTTCCAGCACTGATTTAGCTCCTTTAATCTTTCTTTGTAAATGAATCTCTCCATCCTCTTGATAATTTTTGTTGCTCTTCTCTGAACTCACTACAATTTTTCAATATCTCCTTGCTAATGAGTTTCCCAGAACTGAACACAGTGTTCCAGGTGCAGAAGCAGCAGAGCAGCAGAAAGGTGCTGTGAACCTGTGCTGCCCCAAACTGCCCTGCCCTTCTGCTGCCGTGTCTCATTTCTAACTTGGGTCTATCTTGTGCCCACAAGCTTTGAGGGAGTAGGTGGAACTTCCCTTACTGCTCTGTTTCACATACTTGTCAGGCAGATTCTAAAATGCTAAATGTGAATGTTTTTTAGCAAGTAATTTTGGGTGTGCACATCTGTTCTGGAGACTGCAGTCTGAACTCTAAGCAGCGCCAGCCATGTGGAAGTCAAACCCCTGCCTTATGTCACTAACTTAGAAAATATCCAAACTGAATGTGTCATTCAAAACATCCCATTTAGGACGGATGCTGAGGTGCAAGTGGGTTCTCATAAGTCTTCAGGCTAGCAAGATTCACATCTGCAGAAGCAGACATGCAAAATTATGAACCCAAACCTCCTTTCCTCCTACCAGTGAAAACTGACTGATCCAGTTTGTTCCAGTTAACGGGAAAACTGGTCAAATTCTCTTGTTCTGTAACCAACCCTGAATTCATTTTATAGCATATTGACCCCGCTGCTCCTCTCTCTGGAACTATTTGCAGCTTTTATAGAGGATTTTGGTTCCTACTAATTTCATCTCATCTGCATATCTTATTAAAATGTTGCTTCATCCTCTATTTCTAGGTGAACAGTAAGGATATTAAATAAAACTTATTGAAGAATAAGCTTTGTAGTTCTTCTATGGTCTCCCCATCTTCAACTCCATGCTTTGCCACTCGCTGTTAACCTCTCTTTATAGCTTTCCAGCCTGTTTTCAATCAAGAAGACAGTGTTCATCTCCAAGCTGATTTAAATTAATTTTTCTAGAAAGATTTCATGAGGCACAGTATCAAATGTACTACTCAGATGCAAATATATTACAGCTCCAGCGTTCCCTTCATCCGTTAATTTTCTGTTTCTATCAAAAAAGCAATCAACTTTGTCTGGTGAGATTTATTCTTGCTAGACCAACGCTGTCTGAGGCTTCGTGCTGCCGGAGCCAGCTCTCAGGCACGCCACACACCCACGACCAGAATTGCCTCCAAGGTAGCTGGGTTTGTCAATGTCTCTAAAAATTAGTATTTGGGGGCACTATTATGTTAATCCTGCACTGTGGGCTGAGCTAATTGGCAGTTCTGTTGTTTCTGTATCAGTGCAAGCCCAGGCAGGACTGTGATTTCTGTCCAAAACTGGTTGGGATCCTGCACACTGACCTGGGGTGCAATTTCCCTGGAGGGCTGCAGCGAGGGGCTGTGGTCCCACCACCTGCTGAAAGCAGCTGCACTTGTGTTGTGGCAAGGTCACCCAAAATACCTCAAAAAGCCAGGTACTGGAACATCTTGCTCAGCACCATCTGCAAAGTATCCTGTTCCCTTCCAGGCATCACTCCCAAGGCTCTCTGTGGTGGCACGATGCCTGGCCAGGATGGGGACCTCCTGCCTGGAGTCTCATGACAGATGCTGGGCAGCAGTGGCCTTTGCCACAGAGGGCTGCAGCCACCCAGGGACCATTGCAGGGACCTTTTGATGGATCAGGTCGCACCAGCTGCCTTTGCATTCCTCACTTCCACTGCATTCCACTGCAGATTATTTTAGAAAGGGTGAAAGGTTGATTTTCTGAAAACAATGTCTTGGGATCATTTATTTCTCCTTTTAAGTGTCTGTATACACTTTTCTTTAGTCCCTTCTTAGTCTTCTGCTCACAAATTAGGAGAAATAATCACGTGCAGTATAGCATTTTCAGCCCTTCCCCCAATAACCTGGGCTCATCTGCACCAGCTGATGTATGCATAGGCTCATTGTCACTCACATGTTACTTAGAAAAGATATTATACTGGTTTTTCCTCATTTTTGAATTGTTCCCATTTCTTTTATCTGTCTCATTAAAGATAGATTCTTGTCATCATTAGTTTCATACCCACCCTAGTTCACTAATTAGTGGACATACTTTCTCTCTAAGATTTTTGCTTGTCCTCCCCCAGTACTCATATAATAAGTGTCTTTTATATTCCTTTTAAATCCTTTGGAAGCATTAATTCACTCTGATTTTTTTTTTTTTTGCTATCCTTATCCATTCCCTGCTGAGCTTTAAATGAATCTGTATTCTTGTGTGATTTCCTTCCCACCGTTTCCTATTTCAGTAAAGGTTTTTCAACCTCACATCTTTGAGCAGTCCCTTGGGAAGGGACTGTAGCTGTAGCACATAACAAACTTCTCGTGCACGCTTATTAGTCATGCAGATGTGTGCATAGCTGACTGTCAGAGAGATTGGAGGGGGCACATCTGGAAGTGGCCCCTTGCAAATTATGGGTGCAGGGTCTGGGCCAGGACAGGGACCACACTGCCACTGGGTCTTCCTAAGCCACCTTTGTGGGTCATCCTCCCATGAGCCAGGCAAGATGAAGGTGCGTTCTCCCCCCAAAGCACCAGCCATTAACCCCCAGAGCAAGCAGCAGCCCCAGCAAGTTCAACAGGGTCCTTCAAAGGATCCCTGGGTACATCCAATGCGTGTGCTTGGAAAAGCCAGAAACATCTTTCTGTCAATAATTAGTTCCTTAAATAATTAGTTAACATTTGTATAGTACTTTGAAGATGTTAAGTGCTCTATAAGCGCTGATTATTTTTGGTATTTAGGGTCCTTTCAGTCTCTGCTGGCAGCACCTTGTTCTCAGCATTAACAAGTTACGTGACACTGCTTAGGGGTAGACGCCTTTAGCAGAAAGGATTAGTACCTATCTCTCCACACACTCTTTAAAAAAAAAAATTCAAAAAATCGCTGTTTGCTGGGAAAGGGAATATCTAACTTCACTGCCCCCTTAGGGCAGCAGAGAGCCTCATCCTGGGCCTCTGGTCCAGCTGAAAGTCTTTTGTCCTGGGGGTGGGGAATATAGCTAAACTAGCCTGACCCTTTCCAAGGCTGCTCTTAACAAGCTCCAGCTGCAGATCTTTCCTTCCCTCCTTCCCTCAGTTGTGGCTTGGTGGTGTAAGGTGAAAAGGCAAATTCTCCTCTTCCAGGCCAGGTAAACCTTTAGATTTTTTTTGCTGTAAAATCTAAAGTGATATTTTTTAAAATGAAAGTGTTTTTTTTTTCTTTTTGAGAGTCACTAAGAGTTCAGCGGGGACACTGGTGAAGTTATTCTCAACGCTGGGCTATCGGCCTGTTAAGCAGCCTCTTGATGTGATCCGTCTAAAGCAAGTGGACGTAGTGCCTGTGCTGGTATTGTTTATATTGTTCTTACAAACTTACTTAAAGCTCCTAGCTAATTTATTATTCTGGGAGCTTAATGCAAGGCAGCAGGTACTTACGGTTCCCCTGCAGAGTCTATTTTCAATATTAATTATCTTGCTGTGCGTTAAGTAGTTTTTGTTTTTGCGTTAAAGGGTTTATGAAGATTAGATGATTAAAATGATAAAAACTAATTTTCTCAAGCATAGCCACTCTGCAGCAGTCAGCTGGAAAAAGAAAAATATGTGCACTTAGTTGTCTTGGAGAAATGGCACTGTAACTGAATTATCGCATGGGGGGAAGGGAACAGTGGGGAAGGCTGGTTTATCACAAAAGTTTTTGCTGTCCTGCCGGCCACGCACTTGTGCTTGTGTTGATGTGTCTGCTGCTCATTTTCATTGCTAATAAAGCAGATTTTTTTAAATGAGAAATTCATTTCAATATATGACCCCAGAGAGGTGGTTGAATCGTTGACCCCGGAGATGTTCAAAAAACGCATAGATGCGGCGCTCCAGGACACGGTCTAGTAGGCATGGTGGTGTTAGGTTGACGGTTGGACTTGATGATCTCAGAGGTCCTTTCCAACCTTAGTGATTCTATGATTCTGTGACAGGAATGGCTATCGCTTGCAAACATACCACATCTGCTGCAAAGCTAAGCTCAGCGTGGCAGCAGAGAACCTTTTGACTGCTCTTCGAGGAGGGGGGCTGACCAAACGTCTCTGTGGCTGAGTCTGGTTTCACGGCATGAAGCTGGGCCGCAGTGCACGTGCCTCTTACGGGGGCAGCTGTTAGTAGAGGATGCTCTTGTAGTTGAAGGAATCTCTTTCACAAACGCTGCTACTGTGCCTCAGTTCCCTAGCTGCAAAATGATGAGGAAACGCTGAAGGAGAAGGATAAGTCACAGCCCTACCTTCTGTGAGACATTGCTATTAGCCTGCTAATGCTGACAGATACCTGGTTTCGCTCCTTTGCCCTTTATCCCCGGTGACATCCAGAGGGACCCTGCAGAGCTGTTATGGCTTATTACAATATATCACTAAATTCGGGGCTGTTGGACCTCAGCAGATCTGTTGGTTTTAATTTTGGCCTAAGAGCAAGTGAACTCTGATGTGAGGATCAGTTGGTTGAGAAAGATATATTGATCCCTTTCTCTTTGAAACCCATGGACTTGAAGCGTGGTCTGAGCGGCACGGCAGCAGAGACGGGCACAGCTATGGGAGCCCTGCCCTGCAGGGTGGTCACCCAAACACAGCCCCTGCGGCAGCTGGCTGCCCCAGCACCACGGTCACGTCTGGCTGCCCGCCCGCCCTCACCTCTGCCGCTTCCATCGCAGGACACGTGCCTTGCGGGAGGGATGGAAAGCCAGCAGCAATCCCATCCCCACAGAGTTTCAGATCGCCTTCTGTGACTCTGGCACGGACAACCTTGTTCCTTTCTCCCCCTCGTTATAGGTATGGTGACTTATAAGCAGCATAAAATGTTCTGCTATGGCAAAGTTTCCTGCCTGTCAGGTCGAGGAATCCGCACAGTATTTGCTAATGCTAAAGCCATGGGAATTAAAGTCGCTCTTATCATTAGCAGTAGTCCCCCCCCATTGCACGTGTGAGGATGAAACTGAAAGAGCAAAAGGTGCTTTGTGAGATACTGTGTAAGCCAAGAAGCTGAGGATAAGCAGGAGAATTGCTCTGATTATTTTTCATGTTGGATATATCCATTTTACGTGGTGGTTTCTGGAGTTTGGGCCAATTTCCTTCAAGGACTAGCACTCTAAATAGCATTTTTTTTTCCCTATGAGGCTGTTGTCGTTAGTGTTATGAACTGTATGTGTTGATATCATGCAGTCCTTTCAACGTCCTAGAATTTGTTATGAGCATTAGAGATGCCAATGTTTATTCATTTTACACCTTCATTATCTGACCCAGCCCCATCATTACTCCAGATGCAGACAATGGTATTATCGCTGTTGTCTTGTTTCATTACAATTCTCATTTGTTTAGTGCTTTATTTCTAAGAAATAATTTATTGGGAAACATGCTGAAGTATAATCAACCCCGATAGTATGTATGTTTGAGTCTCAGGCATCTGACAGAAAATGTCCGTGACTCGGAGGTGGCACGATGTCTGCTCTAGGCCAGCGTGAGTAGACTGGGCTAATGAGCACGCTTCGTGCCGGATCCTGAACAGCCTCCGAGAGCCTGAAATGTCTGTAGTGGATACCTCAGTCTCCTGCGCATCCACAGCAAAGCTTCCTCCCAGTGCTAAATATAATTGCTGTCCCCAGAAAATGAGGAGTTTGTCATCTTAATGTATGTCCCACCTACAGTAATAATGACTGATGTTATTTGATCTTTTCCTTCTACTTCTCTGGAACCGAACCTGTGTTGTGTGAGGCTCTGTAGTCAGTTGCAGAGAGGGGGAAGGAGGAGAGAAGGGAGGGGGGAAGAAGGGAAAAAGCAGAATGCAGCTGTCTCTGACTCAGATGGACGTAGATGTCACCCTGTCATGGTGGCAACTGTTAGATTTTTATGCCGAGAAGGATTTTAAGGATCAACCAAATAGAAAGGAAAGCCAAGATGAAAATGCAGAGAGGAAAGGGACCAGAGAGACAGCTGTGACATCTGGCACGAGGGGCCTCTCGGTTCAGGAAGCAGCCTGTCCACACCGGGCAGAGAAGGAGCACTCGGAGCCTAGGACAACCTGCTGCATACCCTGCCTGAGGGAAGGCGTTCCAAAAGCTGACCTGAATCCCTTTTCAGCAGTGACTGTTCTAACCAGAAGTGTTTTCCGGCTACAGTGAAGCTGCACTCGGCTACGAGCAGGTTCTGCTTTGCTGGACTCTCGTGATGTCCGTTCTCAGACATCAGCATAAGGTGGTGGGATGTCGCTGACGCTTGGAGGGAGAGAGCCTTGGCTTGCTGAACACCCTTACCTCTGACAACATGATGCAGCTCGTGGCAATCTTTGGCCACAAGTAACGCAGAGTTACAGGAGGCCTTGCAAGAGCATCTGCTGCAATAAGCGCAGATAATTATGTCTGTATTTAGGGAGGCCTACAGTGGGTCTGAGTTCGTAATCCCAAACATAGCACTTCACCCATGTCGAAGGCTGGAAAGGAAAAGCCCTAGTTTCTTGCTTTTCGAGGTGTTATTAATAAATCAACCCATAGAAAAAAAATACCAGAAACAGTATTTTGGAACAAATGACATGATTAAAAAAGTGTATTTCACCCAGCAAGTAATTATCACACCCGCTGATATTTCTTAAGATATAATTCAGTGAAAAATAAAATATGTGTTTCTGCTATGAATTCTGGCTTGGTTCCCACAGATACCAACCCTCAATCTTTAGCCAAAATTTGCTGAGGCACTGTGTGACACAGAAAATGGACTCTGAGCTCTAACATAAAACCTAATTACAGGAGGTACTGCAAGACAGGGCAAGGGATGATGCCTGCAGCGCTGAAGAAGACAGCACTGTGTCTGTCATCATCTGGTACCCACTCTTCTCCAACAAAAAAACCCCCATGTATCAGTAACACTGCATTAAATTCAGAATGTGCACACAGACACATGCACGTGCCGGTGTTGAAAAGCATAAACTGCCGTCTCTCCTCTTCCCTAAAATGTCAAATGCCTGCAGGAATATCAACAAATACCATAAAAATTAGAAATAATGTTCCAATTAGCAAAGCAAGAAAGCCGTGGTGCGTGCACGTGCACAGGGGAAGCACGAGGATGTGGCTAATAGGTAAGAAGTCAAAACTGATTCTATACAAAATCATCTTTTGAAAGCCTATCCGTCTATTCCCCAGGACCCGCCTTGTGTCTGGGCAGTGATGGCAGCTGGGTCAGTCACTGCAGCAATGCCCACCTAGGGACAGCAGGATATTGCGGGGGGGATATGTCTCTGCAGGCATTAAGACCGCTGGCATCAGGGCTGGGATTCCCCAGATGCCCTTCCCTGCTTAGCACTCGGGAAGCTGCGCTTTGCTGACCATTTTGCCTGGAGGCTGTGTGTTCACACGGATGGGAAGTTTGCCATAGGCTGTATGAAGCGGTGTAGGCATGAAGGAGGCTGGCAAAGGCAGGTTAACAGCACGGCTCTGAAATAGGCTGGAGGGAAAGTGCTGCAAAACGGAGCCTCTCAAAACCAAAGGTTCAGCCCACTGTGGCTATAGCGTGCCGGTTGTAGGATCAGTCAGGAGCTGTGTTCAGCGAAGCTCCCAAAGGGTGTCCAAGCGTGGGCCACGGGCTGTGCATGGAGAGTGAACACAGATACCTGTTCTCAGTGTTTAGGTTTTGTCCCAACTACGGCAGTGACACGGAACAAACATTACGACATCTTAGAGAGAAGTGAGAAGCAGTGCATCTCCGTTCTCCAGCAGGTGCAGGGCATTTGTCTACAGCTCTGTCAGGTAGGTGCTATAGGCTGTACAGTACCTCTGCTCCCTGCTGGTCCTCAAGCCCTGTTTCTCATTTGGGACACAGTTTGACATTGCAGAGCAGCGGGTAGGACCCATTCCTTTGTGGGTTTGTCTCCCTGTGGTGCTGTTGTCTCTATCTGCCCAGAACCTCCTGTCTGCAGTTCGATATTCCCACTGCTTTTGTCGGCTGGATTGCCTGGACACTGGGAAGTGTCTGCGTGGTTCCTGCCAGGGACTATTTTCTACATATGGCAACTAAACATACCAAGGCTAACAAGGCTTTTCCTTCCCCAAGGTATATGCCTCCTAGGATCACCTGGGTTGTGCTGTGCTGCAGAAGAGCACCTTCCAATTGCTCCCATCGCCACACATTACCATCACACTCTGCCACCCAGCTAATTCCCACTGCATGTCTGAGCCCACCCTGTTCTACGAGCAGCATCACATAATCTCACACGTCAGCATGCACCAGCCATCAGAGGTCACACATAGGCATTAAAGGCATTTGCTGAGAGCAGGTTCCCAGATGGGAAAATTAAAAAGCCATCCTCCGAGGTGTGTGCCTGAGCACGCACCATCCCTTCACTAAGATGGGATTAAAATTTCAAAGGGAATAGTCTCCCGTGACCACTTCCAGACAGGCTCCATGAATCAGCTAAACCAGGGTAAAAACAGGTTACACAATCTTTTTGCTTCTTTCTCTCTGCGGCAGGTGTAGTAACAAAGCCCCTGTGTGTGCGCAGAGCTGTCAGCTTCAGCTGAAGTCTGCACGTGCTGGTAGGGACGCAACGTGAACTTGGTTAGTTCTCATTGTCCAAGGACAGCTAGACCTCTTACTCGCTTTCAATGCTTGCAGCTTATTTGTGGGATGGTCTTAAGGGCTGATCTGGCCACAAAGAATTCAGGCCATATCCTGCACAGCACGAGATATGCCCAAGAAAACACCGTGAACACAGCATCTCTTTACTGGTGGTGCAACAAAATTGCCTGCCTTGGCTGTCCCAGCTGGGTAATGAGCACCCTAAATTTGCTTTCCCTGGGGAATCAGGAAAGGAGGAACAACACCTCACCTAAACACAAGGTGAAAATCAAAGTATGGCAGTGAAGGTGAAAACTGAGGTTGCCCTCAGGAAACAAGGGAATGTTTGTCACTCATTTAGGAAACAGCAGGACGAGACTCAGACTTGTTAAATGTCTGAGTAAAGTTCCTAGAGGAAAAAATACTAACGTGTTTTAGGGTACGTGTTCTACTTTTCCGTCACTGGTCAGTGCATTATGGTGGTCATGACATGCTTTGTGAGAGTGATCAATATCTAATTAGGCAAAATGTTAATTTGTTAATGCCTGAAGCTTTAAGCCTCACCTTCAAGCCCCAGCCCCATATGCATTACTGTTCTCTGTGACAAGTCACTTGTGTTCTTGACCCACCAGGGTTAACTCCTGTCGTGATGATGCCATTAGCTCAGTTTCGCCTCTTCTTTTTCCCTGTGTGTGAAAAGCTGAACTGCAGCTGTGGATGTGATGCAGAACGTGCTGCTCAGGTTTATTCCCTCTGCTGCAATCCCTGCAGGAAACAGTTGGCTATGGACAGATAGCCTTGCCCTGTGTGTTGGTTTACACAGGAGTGAAGAAGATGCTTTTAAAAAAAAAAAAACAACAAAAAACACTTTCTGGTCATCCAGAACTGCTGCAGTTTCCTCCTGCAACATGAGGAAGCGATCTCCATCCCTTTCCCTTTCCTCCTGCCGGGAAATCCATTGCTGGTAGAATAGCAGCACCTAGAGGCCCTGGGCCAGAGGCAGCAGGCGGCAAGCGGTGGGGGACAGCCCCTGCCCCGAGGAGCCTGCAGCTGGGGGCACAGGGGCAAGGGACGGGTGCTGTCGGGGTCCCAGTGAGCGCCACCAAGTTCTGGGGCTCAGGGACAGAATGCCATTTTCCTAGTGTGCCAGAGGATTTGGGGATGAAAGCAGAATGGACACAACCTTCCTGCATCTCAGGATCGTCCACCCCCCCATTTTCAGACCCAGACATACCAGAGCCGATTTCTGGGGGGAACCTTCTGAACACTCGCCTTCCCAGCAGGTATGAGGAGGGGAAAGCTCAGCCAGTTTGTACGTAGACATATGCCTCCTTTTCTTGTGAAACCAGAGGTTCCCTGTGGGCAGTACCTGCTCCTGCAGCCTGTCCGTACCCCTCTCCCTGCCTGCACCCCCGGCTGCTCTGCCTGCTCTGTTCTCCTGCCTGCCTCTGCCGTTGCTCCAAGGCAGGGAGCTCCCAGGATCTTCAGAGGCAAGTTACCCTAGAAAAAACCTGCCCCATGGAAAGGATCTCTGCATAGAAGAGGTCACTGCCTTATCGCTGCATAATACCTCTCGCTACAGGGTAGAGCTTCTTCCAAGTAAAGTTTGGCTGGGTTTTTTTTCTTGGTGTTTGTCTGTAGATCTTTATATAATACAGCTAGAACTTCTGTGGGGGCTGGGTTTGTCATCTGATCCTGACTTGGTCCAGGAAGGGAGTATCTGCTGTCGATGCTGACTTGGTTAGTCGTTAGAAGAAGTTCCCCTCACTGCTCACTGGAACTCAGCTGGCTGCTGCTTCTGCCTGCAGAAAAGGCACTCTTTTCTGAACGATTAAATAGTTCTTTATGCCTGATATTTTCCTCTTCCTATTTTTGTGTTCAAATTAAGTCACTTCTCTGCCTGCCTTTAGCAGTTATATAAGCTAAGAAACAAAACTGTCCTCTACAGCCTTTTGTCATTGCTATGGATCTGAACTGGCTTTGGTATTTAAGCATTCATGAGAAAATATGTGTGCTAGAAATAGTGTAGCATTTCAGTATAATGCTATATATGGAGGTAACAACACTTCCTTCAATTAGTCTTAATTTCCTCATTAATATAGCTGTGAAGCTCAGCCTGCCGTTGGTGTCTGCCTTGGAGAGATGCTCATTTTTACTCTGGGTACGGCAGGGAAGCTCTGAACAAACGGGTGGAATTAGGGGAGGATAAGGAGATCTGAGGAGAGTCAGGTCAGTCCAACCCTTCAGAGGGGGCTGGGGTGTGTGGCTGATGTCTAAGGTTGTGGCTAGTTTCTGGCCAAGGAAAGAGGTCTCAAACGTTTGAACAAGGGGATGGAATGGCTGCATGCCACCCGCTCTCCAAACAGAGCAGTGCTGCTCTGCTGGGGGACATGAGACGGGATAAGAATGGAAGAGAGAAACTGAGTCCATTTTCTGGGAGAGCTGATGAGCACATGGAGACCTTGCCTTGCCTCTGCTTATCACTGCTCAGGCCAGCGGTGGGTCCATCCTCTGATCCCGTGTGCTGAGCCACTCCTGAGTTGCATGGCTCCTGCAGCGAGGGCTACGGCAAAGCTGAGCTGGTGGAAGGGCTCTGCATGGGGCAGAAGGGTAACATCCCTGTAAACCGATACAAGTTAGAGCAGACCAGATTTCTGTGTGCACACAGGCTTTTCCAACCCCTTCTATTGATCTTATTTTAAGCTAGGCCTAATCCTCGCATAGACAGAACAGCACTAAGGACAGAAACATCCCTTAGACGGGGCTCGGTTCTGTGCCACGTCCTGCTGGCTTTCCTTTTCACCCAAGGTTTTCCCTCTGTGGCTGGTGGCAAGTGCCATTACAGTGGTGCCTAGGAGGTGCAGGTTCGTACTCCCTTTGCGCAGGATCTCTGACAAATGCATGAGTATGTGTTAAAAGACAGTCCTGGAATCAGATGGGCAAATGGACAAGAGGGACGTAACCAGAAAGAAAGGAGGATGAAAGTAATTTTCATAAGTGCGACAAGTCCCTCGCTGCTGCCCTGCCACAGAGACGCCTTGCTTTTTGTGCTTTCCTTACAACCAGGTGCTTTCTTTCACCCTGTTTTTCTTTCCTTCATCTCCCATTACCTTCAGGTGACACAAGCTGCGGTTGTGCTTTGTACTAAAGCTTTTATGCAACACAGGTATTGTGGAAAGTGTTTTCACAGTGTCCTGCCACCAGCACGCTGGCACACTAATTCATCACAGCTTTCCCCGTGCCTGGCAAGCTGAAAGGTAGTGCCTTTAGATGCCAGTGCTCGTAACGGTGATTGTATTTTCACTTGCTGGTTGATAAAGTCCTGGTCACCCACCCTAAATGAGCAGGGAACATTTCTTACTCCTGCAGCCATTGCTGAATTATTAGCCAATCTTCCTGGGTACTTCTGGCAGCTTCTCGCCGCCTCCATAAAGGGTTTTTGGCTGCAGGGGGCCCTGGGGCGGGCTGAACGTGCTGGGTCGCTCCCCAGCACTGAGGGGCGAGTAGTGAAGGAGAAGGTGCAATTGGCCTCACTCTCATGTGATGGGCAGCAACATGTGGAGATCTACAAACTCTTTGTTCCTTAATCGACACCTGATATTCCAGCAGGAAGTGGCTCGTGAAGCCGAGCAGGATAGCAGGACTAGCATAGTAATTAAAGCATACCAGCAAACAAACTTATCGTTAGTACTCATGGATAAGAGTTTGTGAAGGTGGAATGCTTCGGAAAGAACAGGAATGTACAGGCAGGCCCGAGACTGTTGCTTTTTCTCCCACTTGAGCAGCACCACTGGGAGCCCTCTTTCTTGTTCTTGTGAACAGCATAGTGCGGGGAAGGATTTATCTCTGTTCCCAACTTTCAAAATATAAAACTGGTAGAGCGAGGCTTTGATTCCCACTCCCTGATTAGCTCCACTGCCTGGAAAACCTGATCTCTGTGACTGGTTGTCTCTTTCTGGGAGAAGAGAGGTGGCTCAATCCCACCTTCTTGTCCAGCTAGCTCCCCCAAGGCACATTAACCCGAGTTTTCCTTACCACTGTACCCACAGTGCCAGCACCTAGCTGGGATCCTTAAATGAGCATCTCTGCTGCTGCAGCTATTCTTAACCCATCATGAAAAAACCCTTCTGTACTCTTAAGTCTGAGTCCGGAGCAGGATGAAGAGGGACGCAGGAAGATATTCTCAGCCGAGGAAGTTGCATAATTGCAAAAAAAAGCACATTCTGTGCAGGCCTAGGCATTGATCTACAGAGAGGCCAGCTCTGGGAGTAACTGTACTGACGCTAGTAAATCAATAGGAGTGCGTATAAGATCAAGACCTCTGAAACCTGATAAAGGCAACTAGCCAGCTGGTGTGTGTCAGTGTAACTCCACAGAATTTGATTTGCACCAGCTGGTCAGCTGCTGACCATAAGGCCATGTGTGCCACATGGTGTGAGCTGCTACAGAGCTCCGCTCACCAGATGCCTTATGGAGTCCATCAATTGCTTAAAGAGCAGACGAGCTGTTTGAGTGTTTCCTCAGGAAACACGGAAAGGAGCAGAGCATGGAGTGGAGTTTCACAAGCTTGTCAGGGCAGCCATGGGCAAGCAGCTGCTGGACAGGGCAGTGGGAGGCAGCAGAACAGACTCTGCGCACACCACTCGACATTAATCATACCTGTTGGACTTCTGCACGCTCCTTCAAAACTTCTGTGGGAGATCAGGCACTACTTTAAGTCTTTGAACTGTGGTAGTGATGCTTGCCTAGAAGCTGTGCTAACAGGAAAATCCACAAAGCGTGTCAGTTTGTTTTCCAGACTGTAGACAATCTTGTCCAATTTTTTAGTAAGTATTAGGTCTGATGGTGCTCTCCTTATTTTCAGTGAAAGAGGCACAAGTAGTAGCTGTCTTGCTCAATGTCATGAATGACTATTGAAGTCAGTGAAATCAGCACTGGCTGTGAGAGCCATTTCCCTCCTGTCCTGGTTTCAGCTGAGAGAGAGTTAATTTTCTTCAAGAAAGTCAGTATGGGGCTGTGTTTTGGATTTGTGCTGGNGTTTGTCTTCCCAAGAAACCATTACGCGTGACGGAGCCCTGCTGTCCTGGGGATGGCCGAACACCTGCCTGCCGTGGGGAGCGGTGAATTAATTCCTTGTTTTGCTTTGCTTGTGCACGCGGCTTTTGCTTCACTGATTAAACTCTTGTATCTGAACCCACGAGTTTTCTCACTTTCGCTCTTTCGATTCTCTCCCCCTTTTCCGATGAGGGGGACTGAGCGAGCATTTATGTGGTGCCCAGCCAACGGCTGGAGTAAAACCACGACACCTCCTTGCATTAATTCTGGTGTGCAAGATTTCATTAAATACGCCAAAAGAGATGTTGACTGAGTGTTGCAAAGCCTCTTCTAACTCAGTTATTCCTTCGTGTCTTTTATAAATAAATGGAATCCATACCTAGAACTGCACATGTAGCAATGCACTTAAAATCGACAGTAACCGATTTCTTTGCAAACTCACAGATAAGAATGATTTAGCCTCCAGAGAGGGAAAGGTGGTATTTCCCATTCTAAAGGTGGAGGTTTGAAGACCAAACCTTGCCTAGGGTCTCTTCTGTTACCTGTGTAAGAGCCAGGAACACAACTCAGATCTCCTGTACTCCAGCCCAACCCTGTAACTATAGGGCTATTCTCTAGTCTCTTATTCCTGCAAGCCATTGCTCTATAAATGTGATAAATAGACTGGTAGAAGTGTTTAGCATTGAATATTTCTAGAGTCTAATCATTCCAGCCTCCCTTGGCAGCACGAACATTACTCTTATGGGACACCGTGCTTTGTCCAAGCCTGTGGGACTGTTAGGATCAGAGTCCTATGGCTCTGGACTGTGGCCCCAGGTCAGTCCCACAAACTACGTTGCCTGTCAACGCCAGCTACTGCCGGTGAATTAAATAATAGCTTAGTGGAAGAGGAAAATTAAGCAGTACTGGCAAGGGGGACAAGATATGCTTTTCAATGAGATTTGAAAATTGAGACAGAGAGTTGATTAGGTTCATATCACTTTGCGATCTAGAGATGCTAAACAACCGGCTATCCGCAGCTACGCTGGTGGCAATATTGACCAGATGGAGTTGCTCCTCCTGAAATGTAGTAACTCGTTAGTACTGCGGTGCTGCTTGGAGGGCGTTATTTTGTCGTGAGAGGAAAGAAACAAACCTTTCTTTCTCTGACCCCCAAAGTCTTAGGGAAACCTGTGCGCAGCAACATGGTACGTAAAATTTCTTTGACTATTTTGCAAAGAGAGTGTCAGAGAAGCAAATGGGGACACAGTGGAAGAGAGAAAGTTTATAGGTAGCAACCTTGCTACTATCAGTACAATGAACACATCTATACTGTGAGGCCACATCTCTGTTGTGATGGGACGAACTGCAGGAAAGGTAACATTTGAGTGTGCTGAGCCCCAGAGCGTCACCGCTCCTGTCCCCGCCACGTGCTGCACCTTGGCTGTGGTTCAGATGTGCTGGATGGAGGAGAGACCAGGAGGCAACACAAACGGTCTGTGCTGCCTCTTCAGGTCCTGTGGCTGAGTGACTGTGGGGCACATCAGCTGCACTCTATTTCCAGGGAATGTCAGATGACAGCAGCGGGGAGTGGTCTTGACAGTAGGCTGAGAACTGCGATGAGCTGACAACTGGTACAGCAAGGTGAGAAAGAGACGGGGGTGTGCGACCGCCCACACGCCAAACTTGCCAGACACAAGACAGAGGGAGGACTATGGATGCTGAAACTTTTGGAATACTAGTTTTCCAAGAGTGTCTATCTATGCTATGATGCTCCCTCTCCAATTACATTATTAATGCTTTGTTACATGAAATCTAGTTCCAGCTGACTGATGTACTGTATCAGACAAGGCACATCACGAATTGGTGTGTCAGCCTGGTGAACTGAAGGGGAAAAAAGTAAATCCCCATTTCTGAAAAATCTCTTTAAAAAAAATAAATAAACTAAACCATACACAAACAAAAATACCCATCAAGTTGCCTCTAAGTCATTGCTTACAACTGTGTGACTGAAAGGTGAGGGTATGCTGCTGTGACAAGGTGGTGAGGGTCTGGGCAAGGTGGAGAGGCTAATGTTATTCCCTGTCCTAACGAAGTCTGGAGGACAATGCCAGGCAGCAGGGGCAGCCGCTGCTCTGTACTCATGCATGCATCTGCCTGCCAGTTCTGCCTGACTTAATGGGGCACCTGGGGTCCAGGAGGATCACCCCATGGTTAATCCTCTGCAGGCCTGTTCCCCTCTACAGACCGTGCTGCCGCTCAGTAATGGCCTGGGAGCTGAACAGACCTGCAATGCTAATGGAGGTTTGCCCGCTCCTTTCCAACCTGGTAAAGTACATTTTGTTGAAATGGAAGACGCTGGGGACTATTTACAAACATCCCAGCTTCCAAGGGAGTAATGGCCTGGTCAACAAGAGAGTTTTTTGTTGGTTTTTGGGGTTTTTTTGTTTGTTTTGTTTTTTGTTTTTTTCTTCTTCAGAAAGGTCTGCCCCAAAGCACCCACCCTTCCTGGAGACTCGGTCTGCCTTTAGTGCTGTTACAATCCTGTTTCCCCCATGATGGTTAACCTGCAGAGAGCAGAAGGGCTCCTTGCTCTGCTTGCCTGCTGCCAGACATGCTCTGGCTGACCAGGGAGAAGCGTGGGCTCTGGGAGCCCTGGCAATGACTCTGTTCGGAGGACCGTGGGTGGCCGAGGGGGACATACCCTGACTGCCTCCAATTCCACATGCCACCAAAGGCTTTCTGGAAAATGAGCAGTGTTTCTGGATGGCTGGGCACAGTGGTGAATTTATAGGGCTCTTCTGCCTCAAAAAGGAGCAGCAGAGAAGCAGGGGTGAGGGGGGAAGGATCAGCATTGATTAAGCTGACAGTTCTGCTAATGTCACTGTGGACACAGCCACTTTCCTTTTCTTTGCCAGCAGCAACTTAAATAATAAGATGCAGAGGGAGAAGGAGGGAGTGTCAGTGCTGGGCTACTCACAGCGCTGTTGGCAGTATTTAGATGAGAAACTGGGGGTGTGATGGATGGCCGTGATGCAAAGATACATGGTGATCAGCGCTCTGGAAATGCAGGCAGATTAAGTAGGACTGTGCCTGACTAGTCTGAAGGTGACTCTACCAAGAGCCAGTTCTAGATGCTAATCGCTTTTTGTCCCTCACAAATAATATATGTACTGAACTCAGCTGTGGATGCAACAGCTCCTGCAAATATGCTGGCAGATGCTGCTTTTTCATTTCGGACTAGATCTGCAGACTGTGCTGCTTGCCGGGCTCTAGGGTTCACAGGCAGAGAAGAGCTTGTTTGGTCCTGATCAGAGCGTGACAAGCGAAATTGCACTTCAAGCCTTGGCAGAGCTGAGTGGTCCAGCTGCCCTGTCCCCACGCCCCTGGTCCTGCACCCAGTGCCCCTGCTGATTAGCCAGACTGGCCCAATGACACTCTTGTCACATCATGGTTTGAAGATAAACCCAGTTCTCAAACTCTATATGAGTCTTTTCCCAAATTTCACTTTCCTTTTGGCAGTCAAAGCTGCTCTATACAGCTCCAACACCTCTAGCTTCATGACCCAGCGTAACGCAGCATGTGACTGGCTGGCCTGGGACGTACTTGCAAGCTGTTGTGATATGGGATAGTCTTCATCATCTTCAGACACCAGTGGGGGCTGGAATGAATAGGGATAATCCCCAGGTAAGAAACATGACCATGTCCTGTACCTGGCTTGGTGACTGAAACTAAATCTTGGACATCCACTGCTTTAACCTTTAGAGAAAGGGGAGGGGGATATAGGAATAGTGTCTAGACTGGCTGCCGTACGGTGTGCATCACCATCAGCAAGTGGGTCTGTACGCTAAGAGTTCACAGCTGGTTTTAACTGTGTTTAAGGACAGTGTCCACCTAATCCTGTATTTCGCACAGTAGCTCTAAAGTCTCATGTGAGACTGCTGGACTTGGATTTAGGTCTTATTCCATCCATTTCCATGGACGGATTCAGTGCAAGTGAAGTCTGTTTCTGGTTTTATAAGCTTGATGTGTATTGCATACAGTTAGCTGTGGTGAGCAGCTCAAGAATCATTCGTATAAGTACCCAGTTATCATTGCTTGGATCCGTATCTCCCTGGTCATTATGAAGAGGTAATCTTTTGACATCTTTCAAAATACCACATTAAGCTATTTCCAAGGAGGTTTCTGCATGGAAAGGAGTATAAAGCTTTACTTTTAATTTTGTAGGAGTTAAATTAAATGTTAATAACATCTCCAACACTGGACTTCACATATAGTACATTATGGATATCTATCTAGTGTTTCCAATTAACCAGGGGCACTGTCTCTGCTGCCTGTTTCATCCAAGGACAAAAGTAATTTGTTAGGATAGCAAATTGCCTCCCACTCTTGCAAATTAGCATTAGAGCATCACTATAGAAATAATCTGTGCTATCTGGATTATGGCAATGAGACTGCTATAAATGAAAGCTGTTTTCAGAACTAATATTTAGAGAAGATGAACGAGAGATATATACATGAGGGGCATTACTAAATAGATTTCAGTATTTATTTTTCTGAAAGAGGTTCTTTTTCTCCTGAAAGGGTGACGTACATCTATCTTGCAAAGAGTTCCCTTAGAGGGTTTAAATGAAGAGTGAAAGCTTTAAGAACAAAGTGAAAATGGAAGAAGAAATACACTGCCATGGGAAGCTCAAAAATGAGACACTTGGGGTTCAGGGAGTTATCATTAATCCCTTCCTGCCCTGAGGACATTCCTGTGTGACCATCAAAATGATGCACGTGCAGCTGCCTGGCAGTCTGCCACGTCTCTGGGTTTGATGGACTTTGCTCTGGGTACAGCTAAACCTCCAGCTGTTCAGAAGGGTGGTTTGTTTTCCTTGAAAAACACGCTCAGATGTTTATCTGACTATCTGAACCCACAAAAGCAGATTATAAATTGTTTCAAATGTCTTTTCAACACCTTTTCCTTACCGAAACCTGGAAACACAAGAAGCCATCAAAACCTGAAAACCTGCCCTGCCTGAGCACTGCTTTACCGTTAGATTCTGACCGATAGTTACACAAGGGGCCTGCTAATATCGTTGTACTTGTGGCTTAACAAAACACGTCACAAGGTGCACCTTATCCACACACGGGGAGGAAAGCCCAAGCTTGCGTCGCTCTGGCTTGGCGATAGAACTGCACGGGTCACACGTGCCCCCAGCACAGCGTGAAGCAGGCACTAGCTGGTTCCCTGGGGCAATACAGCTCACGTAGTTACGTGGCACAAGCATGTACTTCGAATGGGCAAAAGGAGGCAAAGGCTGAGTCAGAAATATACTTCAGGAGGCAAAGTGAACTCCTCAAAGCGAGCAGGAGCTCAGTGATAGAGCTGAGGGTGTGATGGAGAGGCATCAGCCAGGGGCTCGGGCTGGAGAGCGAGGTCTCCTGGGAAGGCGGTGTGTTTCTGTGCTGAACCGTGGAACAGTTTGGTTCAGATCACCTCATCAGCTTGGGAAATCTCTTAAATCAAGAGGTTTTCAGCACTGAAAAACAGTTTAATAATAACTGACAAGGTATTAGCATTGATTTTGAAAATGCAGCACAGGTATGGTAAAAAAGCAGGCATGTGATGGATGGCAGGTAACTACTTGTTTGGCTTTGTTCGGTGTTGAGTAAAAGATGAGAGAAAAGGATCTTCTAATAGTGCTATGAATCTTAGTGGTGTAAGACACACTCAGACCACGTAACAACACTCAGCCTCCCTTCCCATCCTACGCAGCAGAGCACTGATACAGGAATGGTTACTGAGACAGTATTGGATGCTTGAAGACAAAATGTTTATTTGCTTTTATAAAAAAAGTGAGTTGGAAGAACAGCTCATGAGTGCAAACAGGGAAAGACGACAGATCTTTCCAAAGCTACTGCCAACCCCCTTACATGGATATGGTTTGACTACTGCGTGTACTTGAGAGGGACCCATGACTCAGCGCATGAGTCTGACCTGAATTGCATTCGCAGGTTTCGATTCATTATGACTCCTAAGTCCCAAAAATAAGAGCCTTTTAAGAAATTTCTTTTAAAAAGAGACCAGGGAGTGGTTTTAGAAAAACAACAGTAAACAAACCCTCTGAAATAATGAAAGCAGCTGCACATATTTCTTAGCAGTGAAGGAACCAAGATACAGGTCTTTTCTGACACAGATAAATCTTGAGTTTCCCGGGTGTACAATTGAGGCTGTAAATTAGGAGAAAGGCTGTTGTGGGAAGATGAAAGTTCTCTTGCTAGATGAGGACTTGGCTATTCTTGCTCAACTACACAGGTGTTTTCAAGACTATTTGCTATGTGATAGCTCTAAATCCAGGTCTTTCAATCTCTTAACAAAACTCTTGAACATATTAAATGCATGTGTAAGAGGATTCAGGGAAACTGAGTGTGGGTGGAAAAGAACAGCACATCTGCAAAAAGCAATACCAAGGTGGGATGTCTAATGCACTCAGGGCAGGAACACACTAGTTGTGGGTACCTGGAGTAGGTGCAGCATGACCTGCGCTTGCAGAACTGGGCTTGGAGCCATGGTAAATCTGTCCCCACACTGTCTGGCTATTCAGTTAGTGCAGAGGAAGATATGAAACATTTTGGCTCTTCAGTTGTTTAGCTGACCAACGTATGCGACTTTGAGACTCCGCAGTGCAGCAGAACAAAGTTGAGTCTGGTACGGCGGGTAAAAGATGAAGCTGTGGTATGATGGGAAGATGATGATGCCTTCCTGAGCTACTTGGCTCGAAGCTGATGCCTCTGACTGTGGCGTAGCTGCACCCCAGGATAGACAAAAGGATATAGTTAGTCCTCTGTGGTGGAGCTCAGCTTTGCCTTTGCGGGGTTTTTCTGGTGTTTACTTGGCCCTCACTCAAGCAGGGCACTGAAGGGGCTAGTTTTGCCAGATGTACTCAGAGATTCAAACTTTGTTTTGAATTTCCATCTGATTCAGATTGTAAAAGCAAATACCAAAAATGCAAATCAAACCTAGACATAGAAGAAAATACTAAAAAAAACCAAACAAAAAACCAAACCCCAAACCCAACAACCAAACCATTGGTTTGGGTTCATCTGAAATTTGGTCTCCTGAGTCTGCTGAAACCAGTGGGTAGCAGTGTTCCAACTTGAAGCAAGGCTTCGGAGGAGGAGAGGGTGCACAGGCTGCTGCCTGCATGTCCCTGGGACAAAGCAGGGAAAGTAGGGCCCTAAATGTGCATCAGGGGCACAGGGAAAGCAACTGGGCTTGGACAAACTAAATCCCTGCCTTATGGCTTAATCTTCCTGCTGAGGAACAGCTTTTGAAAGAAGCCATTCCCCTCCCCCTGAAGTCAGTGGGACCTGCTGCTGTGACTGATGCCTCCCAGTGCAGGTGAGAGCAAAGTCGATGGTGTTACGTCTCCAGCACAGCAAGGTCTTTGCTCCTTTTCCCAGTGCTACCAGTATCACCCAGACAGGTGCTGCATCATTTCCAAATGGCCCACACACCTGAAACTGGTGACCCCAGTAGACTGCAAACAGGCAGGGCCAGGATATTGTCAGAAATTCAGGGTTAACTGCATTCACCTGGGTTGTGCTTGAACACACTGATACCAGCCTTTCATAAGAGATGGAAATTCTCAGGGCTCAGCTGGAGGATAAGGTCAGAAACTGACAGTTTTTATTCTAGTTTTTAGAAGTTCTGCCTCCAAACATACAGATGAAGTCTGCTCCCTCACTTAAAAGTTCATATTGTGATAACCATCCCAACACAGCGGAGGAATACATGTCGCTTAAACGGTATCACAGACTAATGTAGGCAACTGGGTATTTTCTAAAATGCTGTAAACTGGTTAGTGTTTGCATGCACAACTTTTCTTCTGCTAGGAAGGATTTCAGCTTTTCAGATATCTGAAATCACAAAGACCGGCTGTGCGTGTAGCCTGTTAGCTCTCTTCCAGAGCTGGATGATTGCTTGTAAAATGAAAGCAAACACTCCAAACTAGCCTCATCTAAGGCACCTTGCATCACTTCTGTTATTTAACGACTAATACAGGGCCAGCTGTCTAGATAGTGAAACAGAAGCGTTCAGTTAGAGAAATCACTGAAAATGGAGACTGGGAGGTCCCTCTAAGGTCACCTGGTTCATCTGCTGCCCTGTGGCAGGTTCAGCTTTATCTGCACCACAGCTCTCTGGTTTGTCTAACTTGTTTTTCAAAACCTGCAGTGACGGAGGTTCCAGCTACCCACAACTAAATAAAAAGATGTGCTTCGTGAAAAAGAAAACTGTTTAGCTAATAGCTTCTCTCTGAGGTTATTCGAATGTTATTCATCCACTGCTGAAGTATCTGTGTGGTTTACTAAAGCTTGGAGGAAACACGTGCTGATCCTTTGGAGACATGCACATCTCAGGACTGGAAAATGGGAGACACATGCTAACTTTTGCCTGTAAAATTGTTATTGGTACTGAATTTTGGCTAGATTGGATTTTTGATCTAATGTATTTGTGTGGCTGCCTTTAAGACCTTAACTTTAATGAACGTGATTAGCCTACAGCTCTCCAAGAGAGGCTGCACTGTGGCAGGGATGGGAGTGCTTCCAACCTACACAGGCCAGACAGCACACATCACAGAATCGCAGAATGGTAGGGGTGGAAGGGGACCTCTGGAGATCATCTAGTCCACCCCACCGCTAGAGCAGGATCACCTCGAGCAGGCTGCACAGGATTGCACCCAGGCAGGTTTTGAGTATCTCCAGAGGAGGAGACTCCATATCCCAGCAGAGGATGCTGCTGTCCCACTGGCTGCTTGCATCCTCATTAAGTGTTCAACCTAGTCAGTGCTAGAGTAACAGAAATAGGTAAGCATTCCGTCAGCACATTATGGATTTTTTTATTTTTAATATCAAATGTTCACATCTTAAACCCAATCAAAATAGCTGAACTCCTAAATATTCTTGCAGGGACTGCAAGTGGGTGGAAAGGAAGAATTTTTGTAAACGGGTGAGATAAAACAGTGGGAAGAGGTTTTCACAGAAGAGGCAACTCGGAGAGAATCCCGGGCTCTGCGCGTGGCAGTCTCTCTGCGTGCCCTCGCACTGACTGATGAAGAGCAATTGACTCTTCGACTTTCCCATTTATGCAGTTTCTGAATTGTATTGTTTTAAACATTTTTTCCAAATCTGCATACTTCACGGGAAGATGAGGGACAAACCGGCAATGGAAAGGAGCGATTGTGAACCAAGTAACAGGCCTGTCACTTATATTAAGGCTGTATAGGTAAAGCTGTTTTAAAGTAGCTCTAAGGAAAGTGAGAACCAACCCTCTTGAACTTACGTTGTCTTGCACAGTCAGAAGAGCTAGCACAAAGCTTGTGTTCCCTTCTTCAGCTCATGGAATATAAATCGGAGAATATTAAAATTTAAAGAAATAATTTGGAATCTGCTCTGCCTAACACTGGGAAAATCCGTGATTCCAGTGATGGAGAGTAACACTATAAATAAAACTTGTTTCCTCATATGGGGTACTGCAGGTTTTACCATCAATTCCTGACTTGCCAGCAGCTCTGTACCTCAATAGGACTTTCTTCATATTCCAGTATTTTCCTAGCCTAAAGCTTCCTAATTTGCAAGATATAGACTGAAGTTGACCATACAAAACAATTTGTTCTCTGGCAGATCAAAACTCCCTGTGCCCAGAATGCAGACACACACACACACATATTTGTATATATATATATTTTACTTCCTAACCCAGGTCTACTAGAGTTTGTCTTATGGTGTCACCTTCTGGCCTCACTTAAGAAGCTTTAAAGTTAAGAGAAGGATGCAAGCCAAAAGATTTGAGGCTCTGAGGGGCTGCAGGGTGTTTGTTGTTTGTTTGGTTTTTTGCTGGGTTTGGTTTTGGTGGTGTGTGGGTTTTTTTGTGGTGGTGGGGTTTTTTTGTGCTTTTTTTTCTTCCTTTTTTTTTTTTTTGTGGGTGGGTTTTTTGGGGGGGTTGTTTGGGGTTTTTTTAACCTTATCCAAAGTACTTGAATGTGGTAGAATTAGAGACAATGCCAAATTGCTGGCCTACCACTTGTTTTCTTTTTATCCTCCTGTTTGGTAATTGCTCTTGTTTGAGTAGATTTGGTTGAGGACAGCTTTTGTCTGGGTATTTTAAATCCCTCTCAGAATGAGGTCCCAAAGAGATACTTGAAGAAGAAATTAGGAGGAGAAGTTCCTGGGGGCAGAGAAATTGAGCTAAAATCCTACTCTTACGCTCAGAACTTTCACTGATGCTTTTTAATGTCTGCACATGTATCCAGAAGGACAGAGGTAACAGAGGGTTACCTTTGCCAATATTTCTCAATAAATCACCATAAGCTTTGGATAAGCAGGAAATGCTGGATGTTTTTTCCCCTTTTTGAAACATCACAGTATAAGCAGAAATAAATACATTACCGTTGGTTTCAACATAGCTTCATACTGTCCAGGAAATAAGGTGGCAGAAAAAGCTTTCAGGTAAAAGCAGAAATGTCATTAAGAAACAACAACTGAAACACTTTCTTTGTGTTCAGATAACACGTAATTTGCAGTTCAAAGACACTTGTCTTTCAAAAGGTCTGAGTTCTGCTTTGATTCCTGTCAGAGGCAATGATATATAACATGACATTCATCAACTAACTCTCAACATAAAAAGATGTGATGATTTTTCCCTAATTGATGGGATGGGAAAGCAAACTTTTTTTTTAAATGAGCTTGAGAAACAATTTTAAATGGCTGTCAAATATCCAGCAGTGGTTAGTAGATAACTGGATGGAAGATTTTCAAATTCAGTTTTTGCCTGTTCCCAATGTTTTCCTTTTGAAAGTATTTTACGTTCTGACATTTCAGTTATTATCTATAGAAATATTTTTTTTTCCTGGTTTTAAGATATTTCCTGTTCAAATTTGCCTGCTGACTTCACTATGCCATTCTGACAGCTTTCTTTGGGACCAGTCAGCTCTTCTGCAGTATATTCCAATTGAGAGGTTTCAAAGTAGTTTTGTTTGATTTTTTGATCTTTCTGTGACTATCAAGTAGTATGCTGGGCTGCTTTTTCCTAGTTGGTTGCTCTAGTGTTTCTTTTTCTTTCTTCTCCACTGACTCCCAGCGCATTTTTATTTTACAGGTGGGTATTGGTTTTTTTTCTCAGCCTGTGCTTCTACCATTATTATGATTCTGCCTTTTTATTTTAGAAATTCAGCTAGAATAACTCAGGGCAAAATGTGTGGAGCAGAGGGACTTGAGGATGAACCACTCACAGTCTGTGCTCTAGCTGAGGGTTTCCGAGAGAAGGGGTGACTGGTCCTACTTTACCCTGAAGCACTGCAATGTGGCTTTGATGACTGCAGCAGGTTATTTTCATGCATCCAAAACCTGCTCCTTCAGATTTTACATGGGCTGTGGGCAGCATTTCAAGCTGTGTAGAAAGAAACTGAAAAGTCAGTAGAAACACTCACTGGTATAAGTGAGTTTAAAATCAGGCTGTGAAAATAACTATACAGGTTAATAATGATCCTACATTGCTGTTTCTTTGTCTCTATCAGTGGTTTAAGGTGATAAACATAACCCAGGCCTGTCTTCTGGGTTTGTTTCTGACACAGGATGTTCTCTCCTCACTCGTTACCAGCCTGATAGCTTGGAAGTATGACTGCCTCTGTTTATGTCTCAGTACCTCATCTGAAAAGCAACCATCTGCAGCAAGAAGCATATCGGAGGCCTTGGTGGAAGAGGAAGAACATATTTTGGAAAAGCGTATGTTCAAAGGAGCCATGGCTGCTGCTTTGGGCAGAGTGACTCAGCTCTCTGGGCATGGGTTTGCCAACATAAATGTAGCTTAACTCGGTGTTTCCATGAAACCAGAGAACTGACAGTCATACTTGGAGGTCTGGTACTGCCATGTAAAAACTTCCATCAACTTTAGTGAACTTTTTGCTATGGAAAGGGATGCATAGAGCCAGCACATTTGATTTATTACCTGTGCTATGCCGCTATGTAAGGAAGAGCGAGACACTTGAAAGCACTGTATGAACACCAGTCAGGGAAGGACCCTGCCCCAAGCACCTTTGGGTCTATGTGAGAGAGGAGGCTACGCAGAAAGAGAATGGGAGAAGCCAGAGGTAATATGACCAACAGAAAGATAATTTATATGTCCCCAGTTCAAGGTTATCCCTCTCTAACACCCTTGCAGAGCTAAAGTACTCTCATGAGTCACAAATCCTTCATGCACCAAAATGCAACTCTGTTTTTTGGTACTTTGCAATATGAGGGAGTACTGTGTCAGTCAGTTGGAGACCAAAACTGTACCATAGTTGTGCATTCCAAACTGATGTGACTTAAGGTTTGGTATTGGAAGTATTCACTGAACAGTACAGAAAAAATTTTCATCTCAGTAACTTTCAAGATACTTAAAAATAATTTAGAAAACAGAAAGAGTTGTCAAGAATATTTAGTCTTTTATTGCCTGCTCTTAATGCACATGTGGAGTCTTGTTTGGACACTCATGCATCTCTAAACTGAAATATTCTCCACCTTTGTACAACACAATAAAGAAGACTATTTTCATCCACCCAACTGCCAGATATGACATCCTGTGAGTAAAAGATCTGCATGTCATCAAATCACGTGCTGAGTAGTTTTCCTTTAAAGACACCAGTTTCCATTTATCTCAAAGTCCAGCTTAGCTCGGAGTATCTCTCTTACGCCGGTACCACCGAATTGTATAAACATTATAGGATTATGAAGTGGGATCACTTACCCTGTCAACTCTGGCTTCACATTGATACTTCCAGCAGAGCAGGTGCTATATTTTATTAGTTACAGAGATTCATTGTGCATCCAGAAACTGCCCTCTGCACCCTTCTTTTATAATGGGATTCAGTACAGCTGAGCAAATACAACCTCTGTAATATATATGAAATACAGGAAGATAATAGGAGCAGGATAAACCCTCTGATTAGGTACAGTGTGCACAGTGAATCAGAAATACAGACACGCTTTGCAAGATGAGGAAAAAGGAGGAGGGGAAAAAGCGTTTAAGGTCTGTCATGAAGGCCCGGGAAACCCTGCTTAAAGGATTTCAGTCCTAACTAACGCTGTAATCCCTACCGAAAGCCTGAACTCAATTACAACTTCAGTATACTTCCATGCTGGACTTTAGTTAAATTCTTAACATTACAGTCAAATAGGGGGAAAAAAAAACCAAAACAAATCCAATGTACTAATTGTTAGTAACCTCCAAATAATGAACTGACAGCAATTCCCCAGCTCAAACAGCTTAATCCATTTGTTTCTACTTACCTCCATTTGTCTCTTGGATATTTCAAGCAAAGGCTCATTTTGTGCTGCTGATTCTGTGCCGCTGCTCGGTATTATCTTGCCTGATCATAAAAAGGCTCCTGACCAAAAGGAAGAGGAAAGCAAGTCGTAAAACAAACACGGAGGCCCAAGAGGAAAGCTACACCCTAAAGACCGGCACTAATAGCAACTGTGAGACAGGGGAAGAGGGAACACTCCCAGTTACTAACTTTTTCCATTGATACATCTGTTACAAAACAATTTTGCTGCAAACTTCTCTTCCTTCCTGTAAGCAACGCTTTGCTGTGTGTGTACACCTCAGATAAACTACAGGGTGACTACGGCTTGTCGGGGTTTTTTTGGACCAAGTAAACAAATCAGTGAGATATAAACTAGAAGCTCAGCTGGCTGCTGAGGCAGTGCTGGGCAGTGATTATCACGAGGTGCATTTGTCTGTATTTCAGATGTGTTTTAATTCAGAAGTCTTCAATAGAAGCAGAGCCATATTTGAAATAACCACCTATGGGACTTTCTGGCCAGAAAGCCTTAGTGCAGCAGAGGTAAACGTTTAGATGATTAATAACTTAATTTTTTAAGAGCTTGATGGGCAGGCAGGGAAAATATGCTAAACTGTCCTTGCCTCAGAGGGATTTTCAGTGCCAAAAAAGAACTGCATTGAGAAGGAGAGCCCATGATTTCACCTCTAAAATCTTTAAGACTAGAGGGACATGCGGGGGGGGGGCAAAGGGATTTGCTGCCGCAGCAGGAGCTGCGGGGCCCAGCTGTGTTTTCACACCCTTGCCTCGGTGGATTTAAGCTTCTCCCCGCTCCGGGGCTGCTCCTCGCTGTAGGTCATAGGGTAGCTATGCGAGCGTGCCCACAAAGTCTGGATAGAAACTTCTGTGGCTGACATTTAATATGTGGCTTGGAACAAATAACAAACGATTTGGTTTTAATTAAAAAGTTTTGACAGTTACATTTTGCCAAATGTTAGAAAGGAAAACTGATGGATGTGTCATGCTTGAAAATTCCCAGGATGTAGCAAACTAATTTCTTTTCAAAAAGTTAGGATCAGATTTTCCCTGAGCCTGTGAATAAATCTGGAACTACTTCGGGGAGGCTGTCAGAAATTAAGGTCATTCCACTCACCAGGGTAAATGAAATCTGCCTTGAGCCCACAGCCAGAAAACAGTGTGTCCAGCAGCAGAGGCGTGAGAGAGCTGCTGCAGGCAGTAAGGCTGACGGTGGTCCTATTAAGGATGGTAGTATTCTCCCCCACCTTCACCCTCTCTGTGACATCTTGCTATTGCAGTTTTCCATCTCCACATGCTAAGGTGACACGCTGATTTTTAAAAGTTATGGAAGGAAGACACAAAGATCATGTATAAAGGTGATAATTAATCTCATCGGAGAAAGGGATCTTCTAGTTCCCACCTGGTGATATTCAAAGAGACCTGAAAGCATTTGGTTCCCAAATCCCCTTGGACCCAACAGAGCAGGAGTGTCGTTATCCTTGGTGCTCCTTGAAAACTGCAGTCAGCATCTCCTCCAAGTCTTGTTTGCTGAAGAAGTTTTCCCATGCATGCTCCTCTCAGCTAGTAGCAAAGCAGAAAGCCTTTCCATCCAGACTGCCAAACAACGGTCATTCAGTAAGCGATGGCCTCGGGACGCAAGCCCGGGAGAGGCAGACGCGTTCCCAGCCCTGACTTACCCATTTCCTTTAAGCTGAGAATGGCTCACTGGGCAGGGGTAACCCCCCCAGCCAAAAGGTCAGGCAAGATGCATGCTTTCCCTTCAGTGCTGCTGGGCCCCATGCAAACCCAGAGCAGAATCTGGCCAAGGGTTTAAGACTGAGGTCCTATAACACTGTACAAGGGGTGCGAACTGATTTCGGACAATTGAATTACACCGCTGAAGTTCTTGTGTATAAACCCAGACCTTTACAAAGAGCACAGGAGCAATCCCTTTTTTGAAACAGTCTTTTTGGATTATTCCTTTATGAGTGCTCCCTTTGGTCTGGCACACCATGGAGTTACATGGCAGCGTGCCTTTTTTCCCCTTTATCATTTTCTCTCAGAAAAAACATCCGGCAATGCTCCCTTTGTGGGTGGTTAAAAGCCTGACACACCAACTCCAAGTAACTGAGCCAGGTTAATGGTAGAACATCATTTACATGCCACAATTACTTTCAACGAGCCTGGTTGGTACAAGTGTTTGGAGTAATTGCCAGCTATGGATGTGTTTGGTTTTGTACTTTGTTCACTGAGCTGGTCACCTTACGAAGGAAAATCAGTGGAGTAATTCCAGCCCAATTATATTTAAGTTTCTGGTTTGCAAATGGTCTTTATGTAGCTTGGAGCAGAATACGTTCTTCCTCATAATTAATGCAGCATTGCCAACAGCATAGATAACTATCAGAATTACCAAACCCTGCTATACAAGCAAGAAAGGACAGGGTTTATAGTCAATCCAGAGGCTAGTTACTACCAAAACCAGCAAAATTGTCCTGTTCTCCCCTCTCTGTATCATTCTGTATCTTCGTTTTATTAATTCTTGAGCATAATATATATTTAGCTGTTGTAATTAATTGCAATTAGTTATATGATTACATCTTATTCAGTACTCTTTTGCATTGCCTGCGCACGTGGTGAGCTGGGTCAGGGAGTTAAATGGGCAGTCAAGTAACCGCACAGATAGTGTGCGAAGTGTTTTCTGCCCATTTAACTCCCCGAGCCAGGTCTCTAAGGACAGCAGCAGTGCTGGCACAAGGCAAGCGGGAGGAATGGGTGGCTCAGGACATTGTGTGTGGGGAAAGGAGGTGTGAGGAGCTGGATTATCTCATGTGATTGTAAAATTGTCTGACTGTGTAGAATGGTTTAGCCTGGACGGTTTGGTGATTAACAAGGGCTGAAAATTGACAAGTTTGGAAGTTTAACTCTTCTTGAACATTTGTACCTAGTCCGTGAGAGGCAAAGCCTACATCTTTCATTGAAAACAGCCCAAACTCTGTCAACTCCACACCATCTCAGACAAATCATCAGAAGAAAGAGATAGACCCTGCAGGTAGCTGATTCTCAGGGCCATGGATTTGCTCCTGGAAATGCCCTGGCAGTGTGGGGTGCAAGACTGACCGCTGAAGAGAGCAGTGCATGACTATGGGTGGATGGGCACATTGCCATCAAGCCAAAAGAGAACTCGTTACTCCATTGCTGCATGAAGATGCCATCTTTGCAATTTAACACCAAGGGTAACTAGAAGGATTTCAGCTGGAGACTGATTCAGTAGGGTAGTTGTAGGGCACCCAACCGCTGCTCCGGCTGGCTATTCCACGCTGTGCCTGGACAGCAGGCGCCGTGGTGGAGGGAGGGTGCTCAGAAGGATAAGGGCACTCAAAGTCCTCACTCTCCTACACCCAAGCGTACTGGCAGTATGGGTGTATTTTTACGGCTGTTGGCCTTACCGCAGGGCAGTTCAGTGGAGCTGAGGACAGCTCTAGGCCAGCACTGCTCCAGTCAGGCTTTAATTCTTCAAGATAAGGTCATTACTGATTTGCTGCACTCACCTCACAGACATGTTTTACTGATCAACTTATTCACTGAGTGTGGCCCTTTGCACCCCAGGGAGCTGTTACAGTGGGAAACAGATTTCTCTTTGAGGCTTTAAATGAGATTTGTTTTCTCTTTTTTTGTTCATTTGGAAGAAGCTCTGTGCTGACATGTCAACATGTTTTTCTTCCATCTGTATGTGTTTATCCTTGAATTAGATCTCAGAAGCTGGAGAAGGGGAAAATCGGTTTAGTCCATCTAATCTGTCCAGGAGGTCAAACAGATGATGGGCCACTGTTCTATATTTTCAAAAGTTAATGTGTCACTTCTAATATCTCAAATATAGAAGAATATTTTAGCTCTATAGATATCTTTCTCTTTGAAGGAGGCTTGCAATGGCCTTTTTCACTGGTAACTATCATGCCATTGTGCCACCCTCTTTCATCTATACAGTATTGACACTTTCCCATTCAAAATCAGCTTTTAATGAATGTTGACCAAGCCCAGTCAAATTCTTTGTTCTGCTCCTACTGACAGACCCTCTAATTCTAACTTCTTCTTTCCCTTTTAATTGAAACACAGCTTTGCAGCTGTTTAATATGACTCTGATACCCATCCTTGCCTCCGTGGAGCATCAGCAGCTTGCAGACCACAGTTTGGAGGTTTTCTTGGTTCTTATGAACTGCTTCTGCCAGGTTGCAAGCATTAATTTAAGTACTTTTTCCTCAGAATGAGCACTGGAGGGCATTTCCGCAATGGTGGTGTTTCATGGCTAAGTCTCATTATCGCTGCTTCTTGTGGCGTGGGGAGATGTGCAGACGTGGAGGTAGGGCTTCTAGCTCTTAGCCAAAGGTAATTCACCCTTAACAGATATTCAAAGGAGCCCAGTGAGGTGGAGTTGAGGACTTGCACAGCTTTAGCCTTAAGTAATTTGCTCATCAGTCAATAAATCCATGACTGTCAGATTGAACCTGCTAACTTGAAGAGAGAGTCGATGCCTCACACGGTATTACAAACTTTGGTTCTGTGGTCCAACAGTAGAGACTTCAGTGTTAAAAACTCAGGCTTCTCCAGAGCTAAGGCTACAGATTACATGACAGCTGAGGAGGCACTTTTGAAATCTAATTTCTGGATTTATGCTGTCAAACTTTGCCTGTTATTCTTTCAGCTCTGAAAGCACTCTGTGGGCTTGGGCCACTGACAGACTGTACGTTAATATGCATTGTCTTATATAGCATAAATACATGTGAAGTGAGGTGATGTCCATTGCAATGAAGTACTAACGAACTCCATAGAACAGTGGAGCTCACTGGCTGTACTCAGCTTCGTTTGGGAACGGAGATCAACGTAAATTAAATTTGTTCTCACAGTAGCAGCGGGATCCCTGGGAAAGCAAAGAGGAACTGGAAAAGGGCATCTTAGAGATGTTACAAAGTCATTTACAGAAGATTAAAGGATGACGTCAAATACTAGTAACCACGAAAAGCCTGGAGGCTAGTCTAATATTTTGAAGCCGGAAAATTTACTCTTGGGAAGTGAGAGGGGGGAATCAATCTGTACTTAGAGGAGACTCAATTGTAAATTCATTGCAATCAACAGTGATTTTTCCACAATGGGTCAAGCCCATTTAGCTGTGTTGTAACTTGCACGGGAATCTTAATGGTGCAGAAAACAGTGGAGGGCGTTAGTGCAGTTCCTTTTACAGAGGCAGAATGTATCATCCTTTGCATTGCAGACAGGATTGGGAATGACGGATTTCACCTGTCCCTTGGGACTGCCAAGTAGCGACAGGGCTCGGGTCAGCAGGCAATAGTAAAGTTAATTAAGTGCAAAAATGTGGTGACGGTGAAAAGTGAGTCAGTGAAGGGAGGGGTTGACATTTTCACTTCTATTCAGTAAAATATTAAAGCCTTTTTACATTGTTTTCCTCTCTGGCCTTTTTTTTTTTCTTCTTTTCTTTCTTTCTTTTTTTTTTTTTGTAATCCATTTTTAAAAGAGAAACCCAGAACACCCTCTGCTCCACGTTTTCCTCAACAAAATCCCATCCACACTATAGTTTTGTGATGTTTAATGTTACTATTGATCTTCCCGTGTTAATCGGTTTGAAAAATTCATCTTGCAGGGACCATGTTGTCCAAGGCTGCCATCTCACAGCCTTCTCGGGGCAGCCGTGTACAGCAGCACACGAGTCATGGGAGCAAGTGGGGATTCCTCAGGTGGAGACATGAGAACACGTTTCTCCTCCCAAGGAGTCGAGTGTTTGTTTATACTTGACCAAAACCACCATCATACGGGGTGATTTTGGTGGCCTCGGCATGGTGCACTTGCTTCCCATGTGGAGCTTCCCCACAGCTCGGGCCCCCTGAAGGGTGCTGACAGGGAGGGTCCCAGCCCAGAGGGGCTCAGCTGGGCAGTGGGCACAGGCTGGAACACGGGAAGTTCCGTCTCAGTATGAGGGAAACCTTCCTGCTGAGGGTGACGGAGCACTGGGACAGGCTCCCAGAGGGGTGGTGGAGTCTCCGTCTCTGGAGATACTCAAACCCCACCTGGATGCAGTGCTGTGCAGTGTGCTCTAGGTGATCTCCAGAGGTCCCTTTCAATGTGTGAGCACGCCAGACAGTGCTCCCCAAAATGGCTCTGTAAGCCCAGAAAGAAAAAAGCAACCCAAACACAAAAACATTCTCGGTGCGCGTTGTTTCCTTCGAGAAGCCTGGAGTTTCCCAGACCCTCCTCTAGGGCTGCCTCAGGTCCCCGCTCCGTGCCGGCACTGCGCCCAGGGGAAGGCCGGCCCCGGGACCGCTGCGGCGGGAACAGGGCTGCGGGTCCCTCCGCCAGCCGAGCGGCCGCCGCGAGATGGCGCCGTCCCCATTGCAATGAGCGGCCTCCGCCGCTTTCCCCAGCCTGGGCTAGCCGGGCGTCGCGGGGGGGAATTTCTTTGGTTTAATGTCACTTCTCGTCGGCGTGGCCCTGTCTGACCATGCCGGGCTGCGGCTGACCATGGTTCCCCTCACTGGGGACCGCGGGATGGTGGCCAAGTCCTGTCACCCTGACCATGGCCACCGCCGCCAGGCCGGCCCTGCCAGCTGGTGGGACAGGCCTGGCCACCCAGGGGCGGCCATCGCGGGCACCTGGCTCCTTCCACAGCAATAAACGAGCACAAAGTGGCTTCGGATCACTGTCGGAAAGGGTTTGGCAAACCACAAGCCCCATTCTGTGCGTGCTGCAACACACTCCCGATTTACGCAGGACAATTCGCCCAGAAGCAACTTCATTGGTGCTGCAGGGTTTTGTGGACTTTCTAGATTATACTAAATACATTTTGAAAACAAAAATTGCGTTAATAGTGTGGCTAGAAATGTGGAAAGGGTTATACAAAAAAAAAGGCGTTGAAAGACGAATGTAGGGAAACAATAGGTTTCCCGCTTTACTGTCTTTTTATCTAACAGATTAGCCCTGTGAAGGGAAAGCAGGCATAAACCTGGAAACAACCAAACGGTGGACACAACGGCACTTTTGAGGAAAAACGGATATTTTTTTGGAGTGGACAGAAAATCCAAGGTTAGATGTGTAGGGACATACAGGCCACCCTTATAAATGCAGCGTCAGATCCATTTTCTTGCTCCCAGCAAAAGATTGTGCTTGTGTCAGGTGCTTTCGGAGGATAATACCTATTTCTTGAGAGAAGTTGGGTTTTTCAACACTTTCAGATATCTCGAAGGTTATTGTTCCTGCTGCATTTTGTTCACAGTTAAAAGTGTCTGCATATTCTTATTGATAGAAACAGCCGAGTGTTTTTTAGGGTCCTGCTATTTTGGTCTCATAGTAATTCACGGCAAATGCGTCACAAATTAATTATGTGTTCTAGGAAACAAGATTTCCTATCATCCCTTTTACTGGTTGTTGCCATTTAATTTCATTGGTGTACCGCTTGTTGATTTAGTGTGAGACACAGTTAATCTTTACAGTTTCTTTTCCATTTATTTTTCATAAACATCTGTTAACGTCAGTTCTAATTCCCTTCCTCCTTCCACTAAATTTTATTTGATCTGCATCCTCATGAATGTCTTTTGCATGTTAATAACTGTTCCTGCCTTTCCTTGAAGTTTCTCCATTCCTATTTTATGATTAGTGAAAAGGGGAGCCTAGCTGAGACAGCAGGATTGAAAACATGGAAGCGGAAGGTTGAGTCCTACTGACAGTAGCTCCAAAGGCACGTTGAAAATTTGGGAGTGACCCGAACACCTTGGAAAATCTTACCCGCAGGGATAACTTTCAGGGCAGCTTTACAAATTTAAGGGATATTTGAGCAGAGTCTTAAGCACCCTACAGAAAGAATATGAATTTGATAATAAAGCAATCTTCAATCTGCTAAAATAAATGTAAACAGCTGAGGGTAGTCAAATGTAGATTTACAATAAATTTCAAAATCCTAACAGGATAATTCTCTGTCAGATCAAGTCTCTGGAGGCTTTGGTGGGCATCCATCCTTGGGAGTTTAAATGTCATCTGCCTAAGAATCCTGTAATTTAACGGAGTTCTGCTATATTTGCTGAGTGTCTGTGGTAACAAAAAGAACTGGAACTAGAACTCTAAAAATACAGTTTATTTTGATAAGACCAGCAAAGGCAGTCAAGCAAACATTTCCAGGTAACAGGTGCAAAAATAGGAACAATCTGTCTCATGGAACTAATATTTAGAAAGGCTGAGATTAAAGAAGCGACCCTGGCCCAGAGGCCTGTTCCAAGATATTGGATGATTCCTCATGCAGCCAAATTCCCTGGGAGGTAGTGAGCAATGTTTAGTGGGCATAAGATGCAATCTCATTTCCTCTGGATAAAAAAAACACTTAAGATCCCACACTGTTGGGTTACAGGTGTGCATACTGGAAATGAAAGGGGAAGGTGTATTTCCAAACCCAGGCAGAACTTTGCTAAAATCCCCTATGATGATACAAATTTACGCTGGGATTTTATGCCCAAATGTGGATAACTGAACTAAGGCCCTTGCTGATTCCCTTCCAACCCCTTTTCTTTTCATCGTACCTAACTTGGTCTGAGACAAAATGTCTCAGCCTTTCTCGTGGGCAATGTGGGCACAGCCTTCCCAGCACTGCTAATTCCTTGGGCAATCCTGGAAATTACTGCTGTGCTCTCATCTGTTGATGGTATTTTCATTCTATGTGGTAACATGGGAAGGAAACACGGGCAGTGTAAGAGCGGGAGGGAGGTAATATTGGCTGATGTATGTCATCCCAACTTACAGCAATGCTAGACAAGAGTGTGAGCTGGTGTGGGTGGTGCTGCTGAGGTCAAAAGGAAACCCAGTCACTTCTTTTATGCAACACTGGCTTGGATAATGCCTACCCAGGTAACTTTTACACCTCGTCTTGCCAACTTTTTATCAGTGTTGCTGTGCAAAGGTCTCTCCTTGCAATTTCCACCCTAAAAGGGCTGCATTTTAGTTGGGAGGAAACGGAATCCTGTAACCCAAGCTGTGTGTGATGTGAATGAGTAAACTATGAGAAAACATGGGACACACCACCAGCTCCAGTATGAGAATAAACAAACAAACTTGGTATTTACCTGCACCGTCAAATAGGTCAGGGTTTAAGATTCTTTTCTTGCTACTAGCATAGGAAAACCTGACCAGGCTTGACCTAAATCCCTTTGAAATGACTGTACGTTATTGCCCAATTCCTTTAGGTTTCTCAGCATAGATGCGATTAGATGCAATTAGATAGGTGGCTGCTGCCAGTTTGGAAAGGAAATAAAAGACCCATTAATCCCCAGAAAAATCCTTGTGTGTTTCGCCTTGGGGCTCTTTGCTCAGCGTGACCTCAGTTTGCGTCCTTTATTCACACAGAAATGTTCCTGCCTTTGGCCCCGCTGCCAGGAGTTCATTTCTCTGCTGGGCTCCGCTGTCAGCCTCCTGGTAGCCCTTCCTAAGGGCACTTTCATTGAATGTGCCTTCTGCAGGCACCCTCTCTTGGGAACTGCAGATCTGCAGCGTACCAAAGGATAGCCATATCTGCTGCAATGGATTTTCTGGGGGAGCTGCTTCCTGTTTTTTCCCCGTTACCTCTCTCCTAACTTCTTATCTCAAAGCTGATTGTTTCTAACACAATTCCCTCCCCCTTGAATCTGACACTTTCTTTGTTTTTCAACCACACAGTTTTTCTATTCAGAATGTATAAAGATTTGTGTTTCTGCTTTCTATTTCACTTTGCTGTCCCATTGCATCTTCCATCCTCTGGTGTTCAGCTTTGAGGTACAGTTTCCTGTGAACCTGCTGCCTCTAAGCCTTGTTCTCACTGATTCTGCTCGCTTGCTCCAAGGAAGTGCTTTCCATGTAAAGCCTCCATCCGCGGACTGGAATATCTGTGCAATGCACAGACATGTGAGGTGGGGCACGGAGGGCAGCCGCAGGGCTAATGTGACCAGGGCACATTAATACAGTTTGTGCTCCAAGTTTCTGCAGCCTTGGCCACTGGTGAATGGCAGTTTCAATGGCTTATGTTGGATAATTCCCAGAATTGTCCTTTTGTGGGACTGAAAATGGCACCGAGAGGTTTCCGTATAGCTCATGCAAATGCCATAAACATTTTAATGCAACTAGCACATTGAGAAGGCATAGCTACCGTATGGTACGTCCGAGACATGGACACTTCCCCAAAATAGTCATTCTCTCTGCACTTATTTCTTTGGGGTGATGAGGATGAGGGATTTCCTTTAGCATCTATAGTGGACACCTGGGCCTGCAAAGTTCTTTTTAGAAAGATTATTTCAACAATAGATAGATATTTTCTTGTCATTATACACAGTACAGTATCTGTTTCCAGAGTCATTGCTTTAGTAGAGAGCCATTTTATTGAAGTATTATTCATTGGTAATGGTCATATTCTTGCCATGTATTGCCAAATAAATATGACAATAAATGAGCAAATATTACCGCGCGTGCACATGTCTGAGAACCCACAGTCACTGAAGGTTATCAGTGCAGACAAACTGCAAAATACCCAGACGAGGGCTTAATCCTGCAAAGTGCTTCACTCGCTGCGAGGGGGCTGTGTCCACAGGGATCCCAGCAGACGTATTGGTCAGTGGAGGGATGCCAGCCTCTCTCACAGGCACAGAGCTCAGACCCAGCAGGAAGCAGGGCCAAAGATGGACAGCACGGGTCATATGTGCCACATAAAAGCAGCGACTTCTTTGAATTTCAGATGTACGGTCATAGATGGCCATCCTCACTACAGTTCTCTGAAGCCTGTCCTGTGCCTTTCTCTTCTTCCAGATGTGTGTACAACCCATTCCTCTAGCTTCTAGGGATTCTGTTATGTTGATGTCACATTGTTAATATTTCCATGGGAAACCTACCAGAAAAAAACTTGGTTCACTTACCTTTATTTATATATTTATCTATAATATATAGATCTGGTGGTTTTGTACTTGGATAAAATCACATAAACCACTACTTAGGATCAGGGTTTCTCTCCTGTAGCCAGTGGAGCCCATGCTCAGCTGTGTGCTGCTGCTTGTCAAGCATCAAAAACCCTTGGGATCGCTGGCTGCGTGAGTTCAGGGTCTCCTGGCCATGGTTCATACCTTTGCTGCGTTACGAGTTACAAACCTCAGGCTCCAGGCCACTCGGTCTTCCTCTCTCCCTTAGGTGCTGTAAATATATTTTGCTCCAAGTCACGGTGCAGTCTGCAGAAGCTGGAAGCGCGTTCTCTAAATTGCTGCCCTTGCAGTTAGGAGATGTGTAAAATACAGCGTTTGTTTGTGTGTCAGAGCAGCCCTGAACACTGTTATAGGCAGTTATAATTTCCAATCTGTTGAACTCACGTTGCACTGTAGAACACTTCACCAAACAGGTAGCACTTCTTTGATTTGTCTTCTATGAACGGGCCATTTAGGATGAAATGCTGCGTGAACCCTTGTGTGGCAGTGCTGTAAATTGCTAACAAAGTATATTCCCCAAAGTACCCTGCGATACCTCAGACAGATACATACCTCAGTAGGCCGATGTGGTCTTTCTGCTCTTATTGCCACATGAAGATCTGCTGTGTGGAGTTACGGTTACTGCCAGGCAAGAGATTCCCCATCATCTGGAGGTGAACCAACCCTGGGGAAATTTTGCTTGCTTTAGTGTCCTTGGTCAGTAACCAGATGAGCAAATTTTTTATGCACAGAACACTGCTCCGAACTTCAGAACTTTTCTGACAACTTTTTGCCTCACTTGTTTGGTGATAAACTGGACAGAGGCTCCCTTGGGATGCAGGAGAACGTTTTCTCCATTGGAGGCAGGAGAAGTGTGCCTATTAACTCTTAAAGCGAAAGAAAGATACATGCCCCACACAGCTACCCCAGCCTGGCTGGTACCTAACACCGCGATGCAAAAATCCTGAGGTACAAAGGGGTTTGTGCCTATAAGAGAGAACAGAGGGCTTTGTGAAGCCTCACTTCGCCTCTCAGTGGGCCTTGCATTTGCCATGGCAGTCAGAAAACCTTCATGTTGGATCAACACACTTCTACCTAAGTGCACCGGTTTAGTCAGCTATCTTAGCTCCGTGGTCACGGGGAGCCTTCCTGCTATTAACACGATGCACAGATAAAGGTTTGCGGTTGGATTCAAATGTTACGCTTTGAAACAAGTCTGACTGTATTCCCTAAGTCAAGATTCTCCCCTACCCACTCCTGCCTTGGATTTGAGCTGTATTTAAGCAGGGTCATCAAGTTCTTGGAGGTGGGTGTGTTTAGCTGCCCTTGCCAAGGTTGGTGCTGGCATTATTGGTATGGAGGTTGAAGCCGGTTCTGGAGGGTTCTGCTGAGTCCAGTCCTGGGGCTGTTGTGAAAGATCCTTCCCAAAGAAGGCAGGATCACACATGGGCATTGATCAGATTATGGATCTTGTAGACTTGAAAATACTGATGAACACAAAAGCTTATACTTCTGGAACAGTATTTTCTCTCCTCTTTCATAATGTCTTCCAAGTGAAGAGAAACGTCATTAATTCTGAAAAAGGGAAAGCCAAAAAGATCAAAGTCTTTCAAATGGCACCACGTTTTCCCCCCCCCTTCAAAAGACTAGTGAAAACAGCAGAAGTAGATTTTAGAAAATGATATTAGGTTTTCACCTTAGGAAAAAAAAAAAGTAATTATTTTGCCAATTACTTATTTCCAAAGGATTAGAAGGTAAGAAAAGATAGTCTGTTCCATTTTGTATTTTAAAGCAATTAGGCCAAATTTTTCAAAATTCTAAACTCTGGTAAAGAATTTTGGCACCAAGGTTCCCTCTGGGATTTACACATTCTTCCTAGTTTCCTTTGCAAATTTGCAGGTTTTGTATTCATAGCTTACCTCTTCTTCTACTGCTCTCCTAAAACCTGCTGTGCTGGTGTTTTTGAGATGCTCCCATTGACTTTCCAGATGTTGGCACAGACCCTCATGAGGAGTCAGTGAACTACATTGGCTTGAGCTCTTCTTCCTTGTCCAGTTTTCTGCTGACTGAAGAGGAGGAAGAAAAAACAGGAACCTTACAACAGCTCCCTATGCCGTCTTTGCAGTCCCAACTCAAACCTTTGGTGGCTCTAGGAAAGTGGCAGGAGCTCTGCTTGGCACTATTAACCTTGACCGTCAGGGTGAGCCTGCAGGAAGAAGAGGCTCTCCAAATTGTTGCTTTGACCCCATAACATGCCCCGTTAGTACTAGTTTAATTCCAGTAAATTCAATGTGGTTACACCAGGGACCAATTTGTTCTGAAGTTTCTTCGGTGCTTTCATACATAGAAGTGTCAGGTATTATTAGCAATAGAAGTTTATCTTGTGAGATACTGTTAAGAACCTGATAGAAGTGTGATTTTGTTTCATAGTGGCGGAGAATATAGGACATGCTGTTTGACTCCCTTCACAGCATGGATTAGCAAAATTAGACTTGTCTCCTTTGCTCTAACAAGCCTCAGAACAGAATGTGAGCCATGAAATAAAGGAAACTCCTTTCAGACACACACACACAAAGTCGTGGGAAAATAAATCACCGAGGCTTCCAGGAGGATAGATTATTACAGAGTTCATATCTGTAGGGCATCTACTCTGCAGGAGTTTTTGTGCGCAATGACAAGACTATATGGTTTTATTTACATTTTCTGAAGCGTTCGCATGGCTTGTTGCTATGGGGAATGCTGCAGTTGTCTGGGATACCCTTTTATATTTACATCACACACACACGGTTCTGCCTATATGCTGACTTGGTGCTGCTTGACAAATAACCAGGTAACTATGGTGGGCCTATTAATTTAACAGTTTGAGTCAGATTTTAATCTAGTATGAATATTGTTGGAACTTTATTTTATTTTACTAATTGTTTATTTTTCCTTTCTTTGAATTTTTCATGAGTAATGCCTTTGAAACCCAGACAAATCTGGAATCTGGTAAATCCTGTTCTCTGAGGCTGCACGTAACACTGCTTGCCCTGTGCAAAATTTGCAGAGAAGCTCAAGTCTATTTGGGCACCCAAAGATGTGACCAGAGTCTAACTTGATCTTCAGGGATGGTCAGAGCCTGGGTGCCAGCTGTCCCTTAATCAGGTGCTTGAACATTTCTGGTAACATAGTCCTGGCTAGACATAGTCAACACTTGAAATGTTCCCTGAAACCTTTTGAAAATCTGCCCTCAAAGCTAAACCCTGAGCTGATGCAGTGGAACAGAGAGACTTCATTCGTTTTCATCTAGTGGGCCTTGAATTCAGCCCCAACTAGTTTCACTTACAAATAAAGCTCAACTTCGAGTAGAAGCTGCATGAGGACAATAAGCGTGAGTTAAAATAAACAGATATTCTGAAGCCTACAGTTTCAAAGCATGTCTCTGTGGAAGTTAGGTTGACAGACTCCCTGTTCATACAGTGAGGAGTAAACAGTAATGTTTCAAAGTATTCCTGGAAATTTCCTCCCACAGCTGTCACCTTAAGCACATACCATCCTCTGCTTGGTTTTACAGAGGATTGTGCTAGGAAAGTCTTGGATTCAGAGCTTGCACCTCAGGCAGCAAGGCCTCAGGGTGTAATGAGAAAATTGCCATTTTTTTAACTCAGTAGGTTCTTTTGAGCTGGAAAGAAGTGTCCCTTCCATGACATTTTCCTCTCTTCACTGCCTCCTTTCTTTTTTTTCCCCCTTTAAACTTTTCAAGATACCTGACTTCCAAATGTCATAAATGAGACTGACACTACAAAGCTTTAGACCTTCATAAAATCCTCAGAGAACTGGTTGAATGCCACAAAAACATTGCTCATGTCCAAATGACGTTATTTCTGTTCTGAATGACTGTGCGTTTTGACCACATTCAAGCTCCTCATTATTAACTAATCTCAGATGTTCCCACTAGTCTACTTTTGCTCTCATGCATGTTTAACGGATGACTGCCAGAGGAATTGAATAGTTGGACCTTTGTTCCCAGAAAGAGTATTAACTACATGTCATGTATTATCTGTTATTTCATTAATTACTTATCACTTGTAATCCTTATTTAGGAAGTTCTAGTTATCCAGTCATCCAAGAATGGTATCATGCAACTTGTGCATAATTTCATAATCATATACGGTCATGAAAAGCTGTCACTACTTCTGGAAGATGGTGCTGCTGCCTGCCCATTCTTGTCCTTCATCCTACATGGTCCCTTCTTCCAGCACAAGAATTCACTTGCTCTTTCACAGAAGGAAGCCAAGAAACTGATCTAAGTTAAAACTAACACTACAAAGGAAAATCTTGGTCAGACAAATGCTTGTGTTGGTGCACAAAGGAGCTGGCAGCACAGGGAGTTTGAATGAGGTTCTGGAAGAGAGCTTGGTTTTGTCTTCTGATGGTCTGCGTAAACTGGCTTAAATAGATTGAGAAATGACCTAAAGTGACTATTACCCGTTCCTGATGAGGAACTGGTGTGTAGCAAAAGCAGCAAGTTTGTGAACGCCCTAGCTGGCAAACATATTTTAATTTCTGCTAGATGTGGATGCTTTCTCTTGCAAGGGTGGAGGGACCTCCTAGGTGCCCTTGGGAGGCCTATGGCACCAGTAGTCCCCACTGTATGCTAAATTTTCAGGTGAGATTGAGAGTGTGGCTTCATATAAAGACACTGACCAGGGCTTCTCTACCCCCACTGGAAAAGTTTAATTTTATCAACAGAAAAAAGATTGAAATTAATAAAATAATTACTTTGAATTATGTTAAGCTTTCTGTCCAGTCCAAGTTGGGACATTCCTGCCCACGACACGGCTTTCTCCTGCCCCAACCCTACGTCCCCAGTGCTGTCGCCCACTGCATTTCCTCCTACATCCATAACAGGGCTTGCTGGCAGTTGCCCACAGGACTTCACTTAGTGCCTTTCAGTCCTCACTCAAGAGCCAAGCACTTATTAAATGAGAAAGAAAGTGGGTAATGAATAACAACCGGGTTGTTTGGTGGTTTGGTTTTTTTTTATTTCTGGGTCAGGAATAGGCTGAAGCACAATCAGAGATGTAAAAATAAATTAGAAACAGCATGGTTGTGGGAGGGAAAACAAAGAAAGCCCAGCATAGTGCCAACTCCTAGAGAGCCCAAAGAGGAATAACTTTGGTGGCAATGACTGCTGATCAGCCAAGGTGCTCATGAAACAGATAACCACATCCTTGCATTTCACATGACAGTAAGGATGAAGATTAACCCTTGACCTGTGTGTTTGCCCCTTACAGAGTGTTTCCTTCAGCTCCTAATGAAACAGGCCCCCAATCTGGCTCATTCTGCAGGCACAGCTCGGCTGCTAGAAGAGCTGGGCTTCCTTTCTTGGCATGCCTCATCCTCTCACTCTGCCTTTTGCTTTTCTTATTGTCTTACAGGTTGTTGACTTTTGGTTACCTATCTACTTCTCTCCCTCTTAATCCTGCCCTGGAGAACGCACACAATGCATCTGCTCTTCTATTTCTCTTAACTCCGGGATTAAGAAACAAAGCAGCACATCTCAACAATGCATGTAGTTTTTTGACCTTCAGCAGTTTGTTTATGAGTTTGATTTTGCTGTCTCCTCTGCCAGTGTCTCAGTAACCTCAAGTCTCTTGAGTCCCTCTCATCTCCTCTCCAAGGTCTCTTCCTACGCTGTCTTCCCAGAACTGCTTGTCATGCAGGTAAATGGAAGCACCAGATTACTAGGAGGGGAGTTATACATTTAAACATCACCAGTCTGACACATTGATTTTTGGTTTAGGAGGTAACATGGAAAACACATAAATAAAATGCAGGCTTTTGGGGTGCTTTATGCTAGGTCAGGCTGCAGCCACTCCATCGGTGATATCTGATGACAGCAATGTTCGCAGGTTGTGCAACCCACCTCCCCATGCTGACCTAGCTGCAGACCTTCTCTGGAGATTTAATTCATACTGGGTGATTTACATCACAGCCCTGTGTGTGCATTTTTAACTCCAAAGCGATACCGTGACACACTGCCAGCTCTCTGTACCGCTTTGTGTCTGAATCAGGCCGTTTCCCTCTATGGTGTCTTCTGCCTTGGTTGGCTTTACTGACAACATACCATGTCAACTGCTTAAGTCCTTGTTGAATCCACGTGCTGATGGTGGCTGTGCTCCAGGCACACCTGCCATATTCAGCTAGTTGTCCTCTACCGTGGCCATCATCAGCCTGAACGTGCACTATGGCTTGGGGATGGGAAATCCTAGTGCTCAGGCATGGAAACACCCTGGGACTGCTGGGAGGCTCACACAATGCTATAGAGCAAAACCAAAAGTGGGTTCAGAGAAGAGCTGTATGTCCTGCTTCAGACACATGGCCCCCTTAAAAAAGAGAAAGCAGTTTAAGGCCTATCAGCTGGAGGTTCCTCACAGCTGCAGGGCTGAAGACCCATTGGCTTCCCCTGCAAAGCGTTTAGGCTTAACCCAAAGCACCTGCAGCCCTCCTGCAGTCTTTTAGCTCAGTTTCCCTCTAGCACAAGGGTGCTGTTACCTTTAGTTGCCCAATGATATCGCCAAGTGTATGATGATTTACAGCTCTGAACAGGGTCTTCGTGGGTGTGTGGTGGGTGCTGAGGAGGATGCATTAGGGCGATTGTCCTTGTGGGATGAGATTCCTCTTGCTGACCTCCTCTTCTGCCTGTGAGGACCGTTGAGCTGCCAGCAGTGCTGCCGAGGGGTAAGTCCCCGTGCATTTGCCTCTGTTGTGAGTGACTGCAGTTTGTGCTTGGTGGGTGCTCTTTGTCTAGTCCCTCAATGGAGAATGGCGCTCACCTTGAGCTAGGTGAACTCTTTCCTGACTTGTGCTTGCTGGCGGCCATGTACTTCCATCAGTGTAGTTTGTGTATAAGCTACTCTTGGGAAAAAGAGCTCCGTTCTGCAGAAACCTGTTTTATCCTTTATTGCTCTAACTCTACACCCTGTGTTTTAATACCGAGTCGGTTGTGGCCCCTGCCATTTCACTTGCTGTTTGTGCTCAGCTCCTGAATGCTTGAAAAACCTTAATACTGACCTGTATTTACTGACAACTGAGCTTTTCATGGTTTTGTGAAAAAGTACGTGCTGCTTTTGATCGTGATGGGAATTAATGCAGAAAATCAGCACGAGTTGTCTACCTTTTGAAATCTTAAGCATGAGGCTTTCTTTTCATTTAATGCCTTTTTGGAGGTTGCTCTTTTTAAGGATCACAGAAAAGCTTTTTGTAGTGCAGCATACGTCTTGGAAGGGCTTCTCAAGTATCAATGTAATTCTTAGAGGACGTTTTTTTTAACAGAAAAACTTTTACCAATGCTGTTCTTAAATTCACTGTGAGCCATGCTGAAGTAATACAGAAGATCAAAGGAAGTGACTTCCTGCATTCCAGTCCGCAGAGGTTCACAGGGCTTGCCTGTGCCCATACCTGTTTGTTACAGATTGGCCTGACTTTACATGAGGGAAAGAGTAAACAGAAATAGCTGACTTATACTGAAAAATAAAGAAAAAATCACTTTGTTGTTGGATATGACAATAAGTTGTTAAAGACAACCACTGTGCAAACAAAACCATCACTCTTGAATGTCTCTAACTGATTGCAAGGCAGCTTCAAAGGCCAGGGAACTTTTTACTCAGGGTGTGAAATGAAATTTTTGGGCACTGGGCTGACAGCATAACTTAGCTAGCTGATGCTGTGGTAGCTCTTGAAACTGGCAGGGGCTGTTCACGTTGCTCTTGTTGGCTGTCCGGGGCCTGAATGGGAGCAATGTGTCTCTTAATGGGATCTCTTGCCCTTAGTAACGTGCTCTTAAGTATTTTTATTTCTTGACTGTACCAAAGAGGAAGCCAGCGGACACAGTGTAAAGCAGTTGTTTTCTGCGCTCATTCTGAGAGTGAGGTTGTATTTTAGGAATTCATCAGTAAGAGGCCACAGGGGTTTCCTGGAGAAATCTAGGCGATGACAAGTAAAGCCTACTTTCAAGCTGAGTCTTTTTGGGACGTGCTTTTGAAAGCTTTTCAAGCTTTCCTACAAAAAAAAAAACCCTCATGCTTATACTATGGAAGTATTTTAATCAATATTTTAGTTAAGTGCTCAGACAAAGGAAAAGAAAAGACAAAGTAAATTGATATCATTAAAGAAAACTATGAACATATTGCTGTGTGAAAGCTTTCAGCAGCGGATACACAGCTCAGAACGTGTTCAGATCTTAAAATACTATTACTTTGAAAAGTGAAAATGAGAGAAAATATCTGATGCTCTGTGAAGTGTTGCCGATCTATAGAAGTCTTACATTTACTAGGACGTGAATCAAAATGTAAGGTGCTGCACAGGGTTGTTGTGAGACTCTTGGGACAGCTCCCAGAGATTTATGGCATGGCCAGAGCCTTATTCAAAGTTAATGGCTGACCCAGATCCGTCTCAGCCTTGAGGACTCTGTGCTGCCCAGTGTTCCTGGGACCTTTCCTGAGAGCAGTCACCTCCTGGTAGTTCTCCTCGTACTTTCTGCTTCTCTCTTAGCTATCCAGCTGATCTATCAGGTGTGCAGCACTTCTTACTCTAGAGGTCAGTATAATGTTAAGAATGGATGGAAATGGTGCATATCCAGTTCTCTTTCCCTGATGAGATGTTCCAGGGTGAACTCTAAATTATACTTGTTCCCATATAAGATGAAAGAGAAATTTCATACTGGGGAAATGTACTTGTAAAAGCACAACAGCCAATATGGGAAGCGCAGAGGGCGTTAAAAAAACAATCATTGAGGCTCTTTGTTGAATGGAAGTTATGAATGCACTAGTAGTAATTTTCTGAAGCCATAGACAATAACATAATGTGAGTGGGTGATGGAAGAAATTGCATAGGGTGAAATTTAGAGAGCTGACAGCAGCCTATGCATCATTTAAGACCTATTTCTGAGGGCTTAATTGTGGCTTAAATAGCGTACAGGCCTTGTGCTCATCTGCGTAGAAACAAATTCCGTCTAGAATGAGCACCATGAGCAGAACATGGAGAATGTAATCTGATCAGCTGTAAAACTCCTGCTTTGAGGAAGGGGTGTTCTGTACGGAGAACAGATGTGGGCAATGTAGATTTATGTTGTAGCACGCACGCTATAAAGGTCTAGTGCTGTGTTTCGCCATAGGATGCACTGATGTTGGTCCAAAGAGATGCCATGAGAATATCAATCTTTAAACAAATGGGGAAAACTGAGTAATGAGCACACCCCAGGCACTGTGGTAATCTACTCCATTTGTGTGTGAGCTGTGTGGCTGATAACAGTAAAAGCAATCCCACTTACAAGTGCTTCGGAGGCATTTATTTTAGTTTTGGGCTTGCTTTCCACAAATATTTGGACTTAATGGTATGAATGCTTAGAAAAGTAAATTTGCAGCTTTGTTCTGTGACTGTAAAAGAGAAATTGGAACTGGACAGTCGTGTGTGTTTGCAAAATGCTTGCATGCTGGTTTGGTAAGAGAAGAGAGTGAGCTCTGTACAGCTTCTTGGAGAGAGATCAAGGTAGCAAGCCGCTTTGCATAGTGACTATCAAGCGCTTAGTTTTTCAGTCACTTCTCGGAATGTTTAAAAAAAAAAAAGTATGGTGGGCACAATAAAACCTGAACCTGTTGAGCTCTTCCTTATCTTTACATGCTTGGATTTCTTGTAATGTTTAACTTTTTCTTTGCATTTCCTGGACTTAGGATTCTTAGTTCTGCGATAATCTGCGATGTTCCCTTGCAATTTATTTTGACATACATTCCTGATAAGCATTTTCAGCCTAAAGTCCTAACAAATGTTATTTTTGTCAGAACAGAGAAGGTAAAGTGAAGTAGTCCCCCAATAGCCACTTTGAAAGCAGAAATAGAGATGAAACATTAGAACTGCCCTAACAGCACTTGTCAAAACACAAACCTTGATGGGTTTAACTGTTTTCTTTTTAATTGAAAAGCAACCTGCAAATCATTGCTGTTCTCTGGAAATAGATCTGTTATTCAGATGTCTGCTAAATAGTTTGCATGAATTCTATTCCAGTTCTGGGTTTGTTCACAAACCATTCACAAATTGTCTACTTTTATTATTCACAGTGTGTGATTGGGCATGTGGTATATTTTCTGCTCTCTGGTTTAATGACTGAAACATTTTGACAGGGAATAGCAAACGGTGAATGACAACTAGTAAACAACATGCAACTTGGGGCATTTGCAAACACTTTGAAGAATATTAACAATCAGAAGAACATTGCTGAAGCCTGGGTAGTCTGACCTCTATGAATGATAATGATTCACATCTCAGCCATTTAGTTACAGATGTATTTTAACTCAGTTTGTCATTTGTCCAGCTCTGTTAAGTTTGCAAGCGAAATCATTGCCTATGAATGATGCATCTTTCAGTCAATCCAAGCCTTGAATTACTTGTAAATAAAATCTAATTCTGAAACTTGGTCACAGGGGAGCAAACTCTCTGGGTTTTTTTTCTTTTTCCTTATCAGAATGAATGGAAATAACATTCTTCTGTCCTCTCCAACTGTTGAAGGAGGCAGGTACCATATTCTGGTACAACTGTACCAGAGGCAGGTACCGTGCTCTTGTTCAAAGAGTTATAAATGTAGTGCTAAAGTCAGTTTGCCTATACATGAGCAATAGAAACACTGCAACTCTGAGACATAAAACTAAGTTATGGTCACACAAAGATATCCTGATACTTTTACTTGAGTACAAGGATTAGTCTCACTTCTTTGGTAGACCTAAGCATCTGTTTCCATGCAAAACCCATTTGGTTTCTTCACTACTTCAGCCTGGCAACTGAAAACAATCCTGTTCCAGTCCAGAAAGGTTTAGAAATGTTGGATGGTGTGATTCTCACACAGAATATGTGCAACTTTTTTTTTTCTGGAGCCTGGGGTTCTTGAGCTGTATGAATGATTAAGATTTTGTAGCACTGCAGGCAAAATTGTTTCCCTTGATCTGTGCTGTAGATATCTCTTGCATTTTCTGCACACATGGTACTTTCATTTCCATCAATGGGAATTCCACATGCTGAATAAGGAAGAAAGATTTGCGTTCTGGATAAGTGCCTTATTTGGGCAATTATTAATACTTACTCCAGCAAAGCTCCTGCTGACTTTGATCTTGTTGGCAAGCTGCCCTTTGGGGCAGCTGCGTTTGAATCCCTGGTTTGAAGAGTTGGTAAATGACACTTCAGTGGCAAGGGTCAACAATGATTGCCATACAATTTTTCTTGCTTTCCCCACCACAAAGCTATCATCTGAAGTAAGGCATTGCAGTTCTTTTTGGAAGATTAATAGTTCTCCACTAGTAACAGATTTTCCACTAGCCAGAAAGCAGTACACCCACTGATGAGTTTATCATTTGAACTTTGAATCCAGTCGGGAAGTTGAGACACAAACTCTTCCATGATGGTGATTTGTGGTATATTTCCAGTTTTCAGGGTCAGGTTATTAACCAGCATAACAGTGATATAAGCACATGTCATAGAGAACATGAATCAGAGGAAGCGTCTGACAAAGACCTCACTGTGCAGGCAGCTTTCCTAGGAGGCTGTGAAAGCCTGGCGTGTGTCATGAAGCTCCAGGTGTCAAGTTTGAAAATACCACAAGTATTAACAACCTGCCTGTGTGTGTATATAAAACTTTCCTTGGCAGCATTTTTGATACTCGGAAGATTTTATGCTGCAGCCTCTCTAAGGAACAATTCTCTTTTTGCTCTAAGATACACAGTTCCTAAAGTTTTTCTTTGCTTTTCCTTATGGGTTTGAGGGAGAAAAATAGCTACAAGAAACTAACCCAACCACTTGTGTTGGATAGCCTGTAGCTTTTTACATAGGAGGATTGTTTCTCACTCTGTTCGGTAACAATGCTCTGGGTTCCTGTTAAAGTTAAGATATTGAAAGAGCATAATTGTCTGCAAGTTTCTCATGCTTGTCCTGTCATCCTGGAAGTACTAAAATAAAAAACATTCCAGGAGAACAACCTGTGGTGTAAAAGATAAATATTATTTGAGCTGTGCTAACACTGGAAATCATTACCCATAGAAAACTCTGACATTCTGTCAAGTTTCTGTCCTGAACTGGAATAAATACTGAAAATCTTTACGAACAGGGAATTCTGAAAAGCAATGTAGCTTAGAAATATTTAACATTTTGTTCAGAACCAGTACAAGCCTTGGGAACGTGTTTTGGGAATTGTAGGTCATGTGTCTCTTGCCTCAGTTGAACTGCAGAGGTTAGATAGTTTTGCAGTATGGCGTATTCCATGCTACGCTCTGTTTTGTGGCTTCCACAAAATACTAAATATGGAAAAGAAAACAAAGTATGTCCTGTGGCAAATTACAGTCTGGCAAAATATGCTTTTGTTGGTTTTTGGTGATTTTTTTTTTCCATTCCAGATCACTTTGAAGAAGAAAATTTAGATCAAATCTAACAATAATATGGAATTGAACTTTTTATTTAATATTTGTACTCAGAGTTATGGTATAGTGAGTTCTCTTTCTATCTGTAATGATCTGTTCAGCTCTACTGTGTTAAGGAGAACAAGTCTGTCCTGCAACTGCATTCAGAGTAATGCTGCATCCCACTTCTGCAGTGCCTCCTACTCAAGTTGACGTAGACTGCAGATATGAGTGATGAGATGTATGCAGTGAAGTCACACAAGTTTTGTGGACTAGGTAAATACCATGTAAGACTTAGTAGTACTTGGGTTGGGTCTGAGAGAAGAACCACTTCTCTTCTGTTTTGGTGGCTTAAGCCATACCCAGGGGTCAGGAGGTGAAGCCTTTAATTGCAGTTGTGCAAACGACCTGCCTCTCTCTGCTTTTGCATTGGGGCTCCTTCCACTTTCCACCTGGGAAGAGAAAGTAGTCCCCATTGAGGAGCTATTTTCATATATTTACATATCCAAGCACTAGTTCTCTAAATAAAATATGCACAAAAAAAAATCTGCATGTTGCGTGCAGTTAATCCTCTGCATTGTAAATATGGGAGTCTGAAGCCCTGGGAGAAACAGCCCATTCCCACAAGTGTCCTTGCTCCTCCGAAGACTTCTCTTTAGCCACTAGGTGATGCAGCAGCTTCTCTTTGGGTGGAGGGAAAAGCTTGAAGAGTCTGGCATATAAATTAAGAATGAGTAATTGGAGAAGATCCCCACTCCTCCAAAAGCAATACACAGACTAGATAATAGGCCTTGGAAAACTAACGAGATGATAGGGTTTCCAACTTTACGTTTTCTAATTGCTTCAAATGAAACCCCATTAGAAACAGCTGGTCTGATTCTCAACTGATATAAATTGTCATATATTTTTAGATTTAAATAGCACTCGGCTGGTCTACCCCAGATGTAAACTCTGGCCTAGATTATGTGATAGCTATCAGCTTGGAATGGAAACTTCAGTGCTACTTTTACAGGCAAATTTATTTTAATGTATTATCAGGAAAATCCAGCATATTTCCAGGTATTGTGTATCTGAAAAAATAATCACCAATACACGACTGCAAAGAAGACAGAGTTAAAGTAAATGCATGTATCCACATCACCGCTGCTCAGGGCAGCTAGATGAAACTTGAGTCCAAGCCGCATGCTGGTAACAGGTAATCTAGGGCCGGATGCTCTGGGCCAAGGGCGTCTGCAGCTTCCTGAATCCAAAGAAAGAGAAAGGTATCATATTTTTCAGTGGTTGCTGAGACCCACACGGAACTGGAAGTACACTGAGTAAGATGACTTAAAATAGCTTTTTAGTAAGAGTAAAATAAATCGGATTTAAAGGGATTTATCCTGTGAGGTATTGTGATTCATATTTGAAAGAAAATGAAAAAATAAGTTGTTGTTCCTTCTAGGCCAGATTCTCGTCTACATTAAACTCAGAAGAAATCACAAATCTTTCCTGTAATACTTCCTCTTAATTGGAGTTTGGATAACTTTTGAACAATCCATTGCTGTAGCCTTTTCCAACAGTGGTGTTTTTATAGATTTGGGGTTTTTTTGACCTGTGTTGAGCGAATTCTCTTACTCCCGGATCTAAAGCCTGGGGGAGTTGGGCACAGTATCTGAAGTCTGCAGTGATGTAAAGTTATGGGAGTGGGGAAGTTTACTTCTCTCTTGTTTCTACTTTTCCATGGTGTGTTTATTTTCTAAAATAGGAGGGAAAAAAAAACCCAAACAGAGCAGGATTAAAGTGGGAGGGAGAAATATTTGCCAATAACCATGAGCTAACAACTGATCTATAGAAGATAAGAATCTTATAGGCAATAGGTCTATTTCTGACCTAATTTAAACTAATTTCAGAGCAGTCAATGCCAATGTACGTTGCTTTAAAAGAAAGACTTCAAATGAGCTCACTCAGGGAATGAAACAACACTGAAGTTCTTGGATATTTGAAGCTGTGGGACTCATTTTTTGGGGAATAAATTGTCTGAAAGAATTGGATTCCAGATTACTTTCCAAATTAATGACAACTTTCCTTTGTGTTTGTAGTTTTACAGAATTACATAATCCAGCAATATAGAGCCACGTGAGTAATTAAGGGTTATAAACCTGAAGCCCAGTAGTACAGACATCAATATAAATATACTCAGCAAAAAAGGATTATGTTAATCTGTATATATTGATCGGTTAAAAATTATTAAAAAGACTCTGTTCAAAAACACATGGTTTATAATGGGACATTAGTTGATTAAAATTCTTACATCACAGATGACAAAAATCCTTTCTTTGCTAACTTAAAGTTTTGTTATCAAAGCTAGGAAAATTCTAAAAATGCAATGGACTTTACTGCCCATGTTTCTCTCGATGCAGACAGTGTAAATCACTGTTCATGTTATTGCTATTTACATATTCCTATTTTCTATCATCTGTTTTGCATTAGCCTTGCCACAGTTCAGTGTTTGAATCGCAGCCATGGCTGGAGACTGTTACGCCACAATTGTTTCCATTGCAGTTAGAGCATATGAGGTAGTATTAAAATGGATTATTTTTTTTTTAAATGAGCTGTTCTATCAACATTGCATTGGGGATGCATTTTATTTGGCTGTGCCCTGAGGGAAAAAGTGGAGGCAGCATACTGGGAATCAAGATTGGGCAGAAAAAAAACCAACACGGGGGACTGGGTTGAAGGCTATGTGAATGAAAAGCCCTCAGTGAAGTTGGACGCTCTTTCAATACCTTAGAGGTCGTGTTCTCATGCTTTTGTGCCCAACCTCAGCAACTAAAGTTTACTTTCTTCAAACATGAAGGCCGAGGTTTTCACATAATATGCTTCCAAGAGGAGTTTCAAGTCATAAATAAACCAGTGGTAAAATTGAGAAGGTGGCCAGGTGGTGGGACAACATACTTGCATATATTGGTAAGATCCTGTTCCAGGAAAGTAATCCAAAATTGACATCACCTGGCCATCTGTCCCAGTACATTGCAGGTTAAGTGAATCTTTTCTGGACATATTTAGTGAGACTTATTTCTTTACCTGTAGCTTGTGTTAATCTGCTGATTACCATGTTTCTGAAAACAGCTGACTTGAATGTAGATGTACTTAAAAACTCAAATATTCAAAATATTAGGTCTCATTTGCTCCTCCTCCTCTTTTTTTTGTTATTGCTTTTAGAGGAGCTTCATCAGACAGGTGTTGCTGTAGCTAAGATATTTCTTCATATGCTATAAAAGCCTGTATTTATGTTCATTTGGTTAAGACACTTCAGCTGATAGCAACTGACCCTTGCTGTGCTGAAAGCAAAGGAGTTCTGCTGATATGTGCCAGGGTTTGTGGGGCTGAAGATACCAAACTGGTCTTGTATGTGTGCATATCACCATTTCTGTGTGAAAGCAGGGAGCAAATAGAGGAAGGAAAAGCAAACACAGTGCAAAGCATCATTCCCTACTTTGTATTTTTGTTTCCTTCTACCATTCTCAATAAGTTATCTTCTCTGTCATGGATGAGAAAGACAAGTACTGTTCACACCAAAATCTGGCCATAAATCTCTTGATTGCTTATGTGGCTGCTTCTAGCTCATTTTCTGGATACGTTTTCAGAGTAGTTGCCAATGCCATTTATCAGTGAGTAGGTCTGAGGAGTGAGAATTTGAATGAGATGCCTGCTTGGAGGAAAACACAGAGCCTTCTAAATCACAAGCCTTGTACTGTTCTTTATTTTAGGACCCAAACTGGAACAGACATCTTCCCGTATTTACTGGCCTTCCGTTAGGGAAGAGGTTGTCTGCAGTTGCTGACAGCTTTAACTCTTTTTAATCATACCAAGTTTTAATCATTTGGGCTGAAATTAGAAGATCTGGTCAAGATCTTGGACAGAAAAGATCTTAATGCCATTCACTCAGGTGCTATCCCCAGTAAGGGAAGAACTGGACTCGCTCTGTTGGTAGCTGATAACATCTAACTGACAGACTTGTACGAATAATTCATGTGATGGAATGCAAAGACACCACGGCTTGACCTGTCTTTCCCATGAGACATACAGCTTCTTCATGCTCATTGAAGACCGTGGGGGTACCTTCTGGAGAAGCTTTCCCAGTCTGTCCAGCATCCAAACTGAGACTGTGCCAGGGCCTCCTGTGTGCCCCTAAGCCCTGTGGAGGCTGGTGTCTCATGCTCCTGGCATTTGGCTTCACCTCTCTGCTGCTGAGACAGCTTCACTGATACGTGGGAGGTTTCAGCAGGGCTTGGGCTGCTGATGTCAAAGGCCATTAAGATGCTGAGCAGTCAGCAGCAGCACCAAAAGGCTCAGTTTTCAAGGCTCTGTCACAATTTCATATGTGTAGAAAGTAATTATCCTAAAAACGTGAAGGAACAAAGGGATTTTTTTCCCTCTTAATCCCCTTGCATCTCAGTTTTGCATCTGTAAAACGAGAACAATATACTGCTGCTCATAAAAGTGAGGATGTGTGGTGTATTCCTCATGAATCATGCAAATGCTGTGTGATATCCCATATTCTAGTAAAGCGTACAAGGAGACAAGGATGCTATTGTCAGAGCTCAGCCTTGACAGAGGTGGGAGGGAGAAGGCTGAGAGATCTTGCCAAGTGAGGGTATGTCAGGAAAGCACTGAGTAGTTGCTCTTTCTGCATATGTTTTCCACCCTTTCCACTGAACAAGCGGGGGATCTTGAAGAAAGATGATGTATCAGAGAAGGACAAAATTTATATTGCCATGCATAGCAGAATGGAATGAAAATAGTGATATCTTTGGTGTTTCTGGACTTCGAGTGCTATTTAAAGTGAGGTCTACAGACATCTTTCCTGCTGACTTCAAGCGTCAGTGTTGGCCTGGATGAAGTGATATGGTGAAACAGGTATGAGCGATGGTTTGCTAATAGAGGTGACTATCACAAATTCCCTTTTTGTAACAGCCTGCTCATGTCCACGTACCCACTCGTGTCCAAGTCTGTGTTTGCAGACTGTATGTGACCTGGGCCTGGTCCTGGCTGGTGGCCACACTGGCAGCAGAAGCTGAACCACCCTTCCCTGTTGGGATTCACAGGCATGGGGAGGAGTTGCACAGCTGAGGTGGGAACACTAGGGGAGAGGTGGGATGTAGGGCAGCACTTCAGCAACGTGGCAATTTCAGCCTCCCAGTGAGCCCTGTGACGGGTTTGTAGGGTAGGAAGGGCTCCTCGCGTTTGGCAGCCTTGGTCCTGTGCTCTCCCGGGCTCCCGCATCACATTTACAAATGCAGCGATTTCGGATGCTTAGTAGGCGAGTTCCCAGATACATTGCCTGTCTGACGCTGAAATATTTTAATTTGATTTCCCTCTCGACCGTCCTGCTCACACAATGGAAAGCTCTGACAGCGTAGGTATCCTTGAGTCTGCTCAAGTGAGGACGTTCCCGTTGTGCTGATATGAAGGCCACAGATGAGAAGAGGTGGTATGACTCAGTCTTATTAGAAGGTATTAAACCACTTCATCTTTTATCCCTATAAGCATAACCTGAGGAAGGCTGTGGGTGGCTATAATGTAACTGTCTCATTTTTCTTTGTATTTCTGTTGCTCAATAAACACTAATGTGCTGTAGGAGAGTTAGAGATTTTATTTAGCTGGAGCTGTAAAAGTGCTCGTTTCCCTCAAATTTCATCTCCTTTTTTCTTTTGTTCCACTGATGACTGGCATCATCAGTTCGTCTCCTGGAGGGTTTTGAACTCGATTATTATGATTGTTTCTTGCTGCCCTTGTTTTCTGTGCGCAATTTCTATATTCCCATTGTCTTAGATTAAATTAGCCCAAATCCAATCCCTAGCCTTAGCGAATTTAAGCCTCAATATGAGGAAGAGCATTCCTAACTTTTAATATGGGAATTGTCTTGCTGGCTTGGGAACTTTTTGAGCTTTTGAAAAGCAGTGATCTTGTTTCTTGTAGGACCTCAGTAGATGTTCTTGCACTTTCTGCTCTTCTCCTCATGCTCTCATCTGCCCTAGACACATGGTTCACGGTTTAGCTCCTTGGTTTCACAGTTCATAAAAATTGACCTAGTCTTGCAGTTTTTATTTGAGCAAATATTTATTTTTTTCACCTAAATTAGTTCCTAAAACATTGGGGTATTATAACTGTATAACAGAGCAACTGTCTTTTTTATTGTAAATGACTCCTTTCCCCACAAACCTCCAAAATTTTGTGTGAAATTAAACTTTGGCCCAAAATGCAGGGAGGGAAGAGATCTGCTTATGGAGATCCTCTGTTGGAATATCTTCTTATGCCAAATGCAAAAGAAATAATTTTGAAACAAAACCGAAAGATGAGACTTGTTGTTACAAACTACCAGATTAAGATATGCACAGATTTTTTTAAGCTTGTTTCCCTTCTTTTATTAAACCTCTGAGGCAATTCAGTGAATTTGATCTGCATTTGCAAATTATTTCAGTTGAGAAATAAGTCCTTTTTGTGAATAAAATATTTGCCTGAAAAAAGATTTGCTTGGCTCTGGCAATGTGGCATATGGGCCTGTGTAATTCTTCTCCATGGGATGCGTTTAACCCCGGGTGACAAGCATACTGTCAGTGCTTAATAATCCTCAGTGGCGAATGCGTCAGGATCAATGTGGTTCTTGGGATCTCAGCTTATTTTGTACTTACCTGCAACGGACCCTTACCCGAGGAAGATGGGTTGCCTCATGGGCAAGTTCCCTGGTGCAGGTTTCTCCTGTAGCTCAAAGTTCCTTTTCACACTCTCCAACTGCCAGCCCATGAAACACACCTGCGAAGGAGCGCTGTGCAGCAGAAGTGTTCTTCAAACCTCAGGCTACCATAAACTGAGCAGTAAGCATGCTCTTTATTGCCCTCTACAACTACCTGAAAAGAAGTTGTGGCGAGCTGGGGGTCGGCCTCTTCTCGCAGATAACTAGTGACAGGACTAGGGGAAATGGCTGCAAGTTGCGCCAGGGAAGGTTCAGGTTGGAGATGAGGAGAAAATTCTTCTCGGAAAGGGTGGTCGGGCACTGGAACGGGTTGCCCAGGGAGGTGGTGGAGTCACCGTCCCTGTGGGTGTTTAAGGAAAGGTTGGATGTGGTACTTAGGGACGTGGTTTAGTGGGTAATAGGTGGTGGGGGGATGGTTGGACTAGATGATCATTGATGTCACTGCCAACCTTAATGATTCTATTCTATTCTATTCTTTTAAAATTCCTTACTGCCTCCTTGCTGCTTATTACCCTCCCATAGAGAGGAGGCGGGGGAAATGGTGTAACATTTGGTAGTAAACTGGAGAAATGATGATCACAGGGTTCTGCCTCCCTTAAGACTGTTGGAAGCTATTTGTACTATAGGTCCAGCCCTACTTCAGAGTTTGCTGATGTATTAATTCTAATGACTGAAGAAATGAAGCAAGCATACTTGGATAGCTGAAGTTCTAATACAATATGTAAGACTGAATGAAAAATAAATTAATTTTAAATGGTTTGCAGACATACAAAAGGTTCACTCGCTGCATATAACATGCTCAGTAAAATAATATCCTTTAATGCGTTGCACTCTTCATGCTTTTCATGAAGCTGCGTCTAATTGTGCTACTCAGAGTTGACTAATTCTGCCACTGCCTGCCTTTGAGAAAAAATAGCATTTTGAGACATGACTAACACTCTTAAGTAGTCATTAATTCTTAATTAATTCAGAATGAAAATTAAACTTCTGTACTGTATATATCAACCTGAATACCATCCTGAATGCGTACAGTCAGGTCAATTATTTTGAAGTTAATATTATGTGACTTTTAAAAAAAAAAAAACAAAACCCAAACTGAAAAACCCAATGCTGATCACACCCCCTTAAAATATAGCAAAAATCAAACCATTTACTAATATAAATGTTGGGTTTATTGTCATGTATGTTATACATTATAATAAGGCTTTGATTGTATTTTTACTGTATGATCATAGAATCATAGAGGGGTTTGGGTTGGAAGGGACCACAAGGATCATCTAGTTCCAACCCACCTGCCATGGGCACGGACACCCTCCACTAGACCAGGCTGCCCAAAGCCCCATCCAACCTGGCCTTGAACACTGCCAGTGATGGGGCCTCCACAGCTTCTCTGGGCACCCTGTGCCAGGGCCTCACCTCCCTCACAGTAAAGAATTTCTTCCTGATGTCCAATCTAAATCCCCCCTCTTAGTTTATACCCATCCCCCTTGTCCTGTCACTGCACTCCCTAAGAAATAGCCCCTCTCCAGCTTTCCTGTAGGTCCCCTTTAGGTACTAGAAGGCTGCAATTAGGTCTTCCCGGAGCCTTCTCTTCTCCAGGCTGAACAAGCCCTACTCCCTCACCCTGTCCTCATAAAAGGATGAAGCTCAGCTTCCAGGAACACTTTATGTTTGAGCGTTAAGTGTGAGCTTATGACCATATCAGTGTGAATGATCCACTACTGTTTCTATTTACGTTAAGAACATTTAGTCTAACATTCTTCATTGTTTTCAGTTTGCTTTCATTAAAGGAGATGGGGTTGTCTGCCTGTCATTCTCTCAGTGGAGTTTCCCTCAACAGTTCCTAGGGAGCTCTAATTAAAACTTTCTGGGATGAAGCTCGCCTTTTTTTTCATGATGCAAGAAATTCTGCTTCTAGAGATAACCCTTCAAATGTGGTCCCACAGTTGTCTTTTCTTCCAGTTGTGGTTATGAAAGGGGTCATCATAAGCAGTGTTAGCAGAGACGTGTATTTACAGTGGGTCAGCTTGATATTGTACCTTCTTGTGCTGACACAGCTGGATCCAGATGAGAACTTTCAGCACTTAGGGATATGGCAGATGAAAGTATCAAGGGGTTTTCCTTTATGTAAATGACCCATGTTTCTGATCGTGACCCCTTGGCCCTCTTGCCCAGTGAAAGTATTTGGCCAGATTTAGACTTGTGCAATGTTTTGGCAGTATTTAGCCATCTATGGTCGCTAAGAGACACTTAAACACTGTACAAGTGCACTGGTACCTGCCTTCAATGAGTTTGATTTGAAATTGTATCTATTTTTTTCATTCAGAAGAATGGCTGTAAAAAGTAGAAATAAAACCGGAATACTAATATATATACACACGTGAATATGAATATACATATATACCTGCATGTCTGTGCCAAACCTTCAATGGGACATCTTGATGTCGACTTCTGAGGAAAATTCAACTTTATCAGTCTTGTATGCCTTTGATCTTTGCATCAGAAGTGATTAAATAATGAATTCTGAAAGAGGCTCTGTGGGCCTTTCACATACAGCAGAATATGAAAAGAAATAATGTCTTTGAAGGAAGTCATGATTTCACTAAAAATCTTTGTTAACATAAGAAGGGGATAAATTAGTTTAATCCATTTGCAGTGTAATACAGTGAGAAATTACATGAAAATCAAATGAAAGTGGCTGTGACAAACTGTCCAGGCTGATGGTAAGGATAGTGCCAGAAGAGATGGTGCATGGGATGGTCAGCAAGGGGCTAGCCTCTCTAGAAGGTGAGAGTAAAGAAATCATTTAGCGTGTAGTCTAATAACTTCCAAGACCCTGCAAAGACATGATTGAAAATATTCCTTTTGAAGACCTGGAACTGAACCCAAAGCCTGTTTGGACATTTTAGCACATGGTGGGTTGCGGTGACTTTAAAATCCGTCCTTTTGCAGCCTCTGAGCAGCTGTTTCCCTCTTTTTGTCCCTTCTCTTTTTGCCAGGACCTGGCATTATTTATCTCTAGGGGAGCAGTCACTGGAAATAGGTTTCCTGATCCCTTGTGATAACTGGAGGAGAGTGGTGTCCTGAAATGTAAACCTTCTAATGAAGAGCTTAGGAGCGGAATCTAGTGTATTCAAAGGCCTTTCCACCCATTTATTAGACACAGTGCTACACAGAAATCAGCAGCTGTCAGACTGCCAGCCAGAAGACAATATAATTCTTTCTGCGCCCCTGACCAATTTTTGTTCATCTCTGGAATTAGTTGTTCCTCATCCATTCAGTCTCTTAGAATAAAGACGCCTGAATTTAAAACTATAATTTCAATGCAGCTCTAGCTTCTGTGCTGGTAATCAGGACACAATGTACTGCTGAGGATGCACGCTGTATTATGCAACTCATTCAGCCTGTAATTATCCCCAATTCCCCTCCTGTTGTAGCAGAACAGCTACAGACACTTACGTGACCGTTCCAGGCTGTGTGGCTCCCGCTGTTTGTTAACTGCTGAGATAACAAACTACGCTGGTGGTGGTGAGCTGGCCTTTAGGGATACAAAGGCTTTTAAAATTCAAGTTAATTTATTTTTAGGGCTCTTGTGAATTTGTCAAATATCCAATGTTTACAGCTCAGAAGCAGGATTTGTACTGTAGGATCTTATAATATTCCCTGGTGCTAAGTGCTGAAATGATTTAAACCTTCCTGTTCCTCTTGGATCTTTAGTAGAAGTGGGTCTAGGTGGCTGTGTTGCTTGAAACATTAAATGGTTCCAATACCTTTTCAGTTTGGGGTTGTTCAGAGGTCAACTGAGTGATGGATTAAAGGAGAAAAAAAAAAAAAAAAGCATTATATGGACTGAAACTGTCTACTAGCAGTAGGAAAAAGCAAGTGCAGTAGTAGGTATGTCCAGAATGACTCTTTTGACTTCCAGGAGCAGATCCCACCCACAGGCAGCTCAGAGTTGTGCTTCCACTTCAACCTGGTATGTGGCATTAATGCCTGGAAAGCCAAAGGGCCAAACCCAGCCATCCTCTGCTTTCCAGGAGGGAAGTAAATAGGTGGGCGAGCACACATCTGGCAGGGGTTCACTCCAGCAGCAGTACCCACCACCCATACTGTTTCTACAGCTGGTGGCACAGCCAGCTGGGGACAAAAGACCAGATGCCATACCATGACTGCCTTTGTCCTCCTGCCTTACCCTGGTATAGTTATCCCACCCTTTGCTGTTCTACTGGATTTCATGCTATAAACATGCCAAGTTCATGAACCTGTTTCTTTGGGGAAAAAACTCACTTCCTTTCGACCCTGTCCAAAGGTGCTGACATCGGTGGAAGCCTTACTTTCCTGGAGGGGCTTTGGATCAGGACATCAGTGTGGGATGTGATATGTACGGCTTCCTGTAGCTTGTTAAATAGGCAGAAATTGGTGCAGCCTTTCAGAGGGGGGAAGTACTAACAGAAATAAACATGCCCTCGTGTAATTTAGGCCCCATGAAATTCAGAATGGTTCTTTTTTTTCCCAAGATTCTGAAATATTCAACCTTATTGATTTCCATTGTCTCCTGCTAGATTTCCAAATTGTAAAACAGGAGCCTTTCTGTTACTTCAGTCAGTAGCTCATCCTGGATTTCTCACTGTACGATGCTTCCACCCCTCGGAGAGAGGGGTTCCCCAGGCAGGAGGACCCTCCCTGGGAGCCAGGAAGACATCGCTTTATGCCTGAAGGCGTTTGCCTGCTGGCACCAGATGACACTTTTCCTTTCTTCAGCACATACCTCCCTACAGCAGAGCGATGGGGAGCTGAACCTGTGTATAAGACATCCACAAGCAGTGGCTTTCTGGTATTTCCAGCTGAAAATTTTGGGGATGGATTTTAAGCCTTGAAGATGTTCAAGTCTAGGTTTTGGTTATTTTTTTTTTTGCACTGACTAAACAAAATAAAGACAAACCTGACATGTGAATCAAGATATCTCTTCAGAGGTCATGGGACCCCATAACCTTGGGTTAGATTCTGCTTTCATTTACATTTGTTTAAATTTTATGTAATGATACTGCAGCTACCGGCTAATTCTCTGCAGGATGTAATTGAAGTTAGTACATGAGCCAGGCTCAATGAACCTTTTACCGTTTGTTTGGGTTTTTTTATACTTAAGCAATTTCACATTGTGATCATCAAGAATGTTGGCCAGCATTGTCGTGTTAAAAGTAAATGAAACATGGAATAATTCTTACCTTAATTTGTGTTTTTGGAAAATAACTGAAGCACAGTGCTGTCAGATAATTAAGTTTAGTGAGTGACCTAAAACATAGTTTTTAAAATTTTGTATTTTTCCTCTGCTTTTCATAACTAAAATAATTCAAGGCTATAAAGGAGAAAAGCCGTCTAACAGGAATTTTCAGTGAAGCTTCTTTGGAACAGAAGTATTACAGTAGTTTTTGGGCAGAACATACTTGCTTCAATGGACAATTATTTTCAGGTAACAATATATTAAGCAAATGGTTGTACCATTAAATCATGATAAACACCACTTTAAAATTGCTAAGTGACAGGAGGAAATGGAAAGCATTACAACCTACTGAAAGAGGTATACTTATTTTTTAAGCAGCAGTTAAGCATTGGGATCAGGCTTTGGGCAGAATTTCTGGTCATGGAAGAGGAAGAGAAATTATTTACCTGCTTTTGTATTTCAAATACAATCCATATATCTTTGGCACCATTGGGCTTAACTCTGCAAAAATGCAATCTTATGCGAAACTTGAGGATTTCAGTGGAAAAGAATTTCATTAATTTCTTACAACTTCTTGACCCGAATTTCATCCAAATATAGCTGCTGAATTGTAACCAGCGATAACTGACTGCTAATAGGAAAAGCGAGTTTCTCCCTTCACCACCCTGGACTTCAGTCTCGGTAAGGTTACTATCAAAGTGTACTGTCATTAGGATTTCTCTAAATGAGACAGGAGAAGACAACCTCTACTTGAATGTGTTGCTTTGGATGTTTACAAGAGGGAAAAGGTAATGGAAGTCTGAATGCCTGAACTATTGCTGCACTGCCTTTAAAAAAAAATTGCCATTTAGAAACCAAACCTGCCAAGAGTGTGTACCTATGAACTCAGCAAGGCCTCCCCTCCACACGCTCCTCCTGTGGGTATAATTATGGTATTTGACTTTTAAATCTCTACATGTTCCAGCACAATGATGACTGGAATAATAATAATTGAAAAATCTGATGTTACCTAGCAATGATGCAGTTTATGCCTTACCAGTGTGTTCTAATGTTATGCCTAATAAAAGATGACAAGACTTGCTTTAAGTCTTAATCCATCAGCAACACTATAATCTACTCAGGTGAGCTGTATTTTCCTTCTTGCACAGATAAATAGCATAAAAATTGGGTTGTTCAGAGAAACTTTGAAGCAATGTTGTGGGAACAGTGGGTGTACGTCGGTTCCCTTTTGTCCTCCGTGCCTGGCCCAGCTTCAAAAAGTGTCTCTTCACTGAGGAATTTCACATTGCCATAATTGGGGGTGATTTTTCTTTGAAGAGAGAGGTCACCTTTCTGCCTCTGTGCTGAGAGGGAGATGCACATTAGGCACTAGGCCAGCCATGGCTTCCATAGATGCGTTTGACCTCTGTGTGGGCCTGTGGCCAAGGGCAAGGTGCAGGATGCTTCTTCATCCCCATTCCTTGCTATTCAGTTAGTCAGCCCTTCTGGGCTGCCCCGTCCCATGTGCACGTAGTAATGCAAAACGAGAATGGAGCAGCAGCCAGAGCTTTGTCAATGATGGTCATTTATATATGGTCGGTGGTGAGAAGGTACTGGATGGAGTGGAACAATGTTTGCTACCCGGGAAAGCTCAGCGCCCTCACACAGAGCGAGCTCTACAGCAGAGCCAATAACACTGGATGTTGTGGCCTGAAAGTGGGTAGAGGGGAACGGCAGGGAAGAGGGACACTGTGCCAAGCAAGGGATGGGCATGGTGCCTTTGCTTCTCCTCCAGCATAAGTGGTGGGTTCAGGCTTTTCCTTATTGGTGCAGCAGAGGTGTGAATCTTGCTTTCCTGCACGGTGCTTGAAAATCTGCTGCTGCTTTCCTTTCTTTCCTCCAAAAGCGGTTGCACTGGTTGGAAAACATGAACAGGTGGGGAAACCGCAGAGCCTGTTACCTCTGCTTAGCCATCCATGGCATCTTCCATCATGTTAAAGCCATGAAGAGCAACTTCACATGTCACCAGTGTGATCCAGTCACTGTAGAGCTCCAGCTCCTTTTATGGGCTCCCAGAACTAAAGATATAATTTTAGAGAAGGACACGAAAGGTCAATTAATTTTCCCAAACCTTAATCTCGAAATATCTGTGTTTATTTGACCTTCCAATTCAGGCAGAATTGGCATGAGTTCAACCTCCTGCTAAATGAATGCTGTGTATTGATTTCACGCAGACTTATGCCAGTTCAGATATATTTAAAAAGCATTCCTTCAGCTTGTTGAGGCTTATAAATTGAAGTATTGTAAGGCTGCCAGGTGTGGGTTACCTGGAAAAGATGTGAATGACAGTCTTTTGTGTGGATGTTTCTTAACAAACAATATTTTTCATGTGGTAAGGTTGGATCCTGGGTTAGAGGTCTGACACCCATGGGGGTCTAGGCCATCAGTTGATATCTTTGTTTCAATTTTTCATTTCTGTTAGAGCAGAACAGGTCAAAGTATTTTGGCTGATACCTAAATGTTGAAAAGGTTCAAAACAGCTTCAGTCTCCGTGAGGCGGGGGCAGGGTGGGGGGCGAGGGGAGGTGATTTTTTTCCCACCTAAAAATATAAATGAGGATTTTCATCTTGAATTTTAGTTATGGAAAAGATGTTGGTTTTCTGGTATGCTCCTTTGAGCATAGGATTCTTGCATTTCATCATTGTAATTTCTAGGAAGTGGCAGCATTTCAATGGCAAAAAGATTTATAAAGCATTTAGGATGCTCTGTGCTGTACCCGTCCTTGTATGCGGTGAGCGGAGCTGGCTGCTCAGTGAAATGGGTGGTGGCAAGGGCAGCATGCAGTAACTGAGAACACGAGACCTGGAACACATCGTACCTCCTTTCTTTTTTTTTTTTTTTTCCTTTTATTTTGTTTTTCTTTTAACTTGAATTCAAGGAGGTTTCTAACTGTGATGTTACAGCAGCAGTTACATACTTAGCCTATTTAATCTTCTTGTATTTTTAGTATAATTCTCCCTTCTTGAACACAACTATAAAAATATGCTTATTCTCTCTCTCCATTTCAATATGTGGCTTTAACTTTTAATCTTTTCTCCAATGACTCACTTTTAAATTGGAACAAGACGTTACTATGTGCATTTATTTCATTCTTTCGGTGAATTTTGAAGCTTTGGTAAGAATTACATTTTGTGCTTTTAATAATTAAAGGCTATTGTCCTCTTACTTTTAATCTGTCATACTATGGCTTGGTCAGTCATTCTTTACACCCGCTACTACAACCCTTCTTCATGAATTTGTTCTGAATACAAGGTAGCTTACTCAATTACCCTCCTTCCAGGTCAAGTTTTCTCATCCACGTAATCAAGACAAGCTGACCAGCCGATGGGAAACAGTTACCTTCATGACTTCAGTGCAGGTTTTTCCCTTTGTGCCTTCAGTCCCTGCAAGGCTGTATCTAAATGAGTGTGAAATCCTCCAAAAATTGCCCGGTCTCTTACTGACAGGAGCTTTGTTTCATGTCTGTCATTTACAGATATTTGTGTTTTCCCATGGAAGCACAGACCTGCTGGTAATGAAACACCTATAAATATCATCCTCAGACTTCCCAGCCCTTAAAATATCTATAAACTCCATATCCAGACAATATTCAGCACCATTTTCTGGAGTGTTCAAGTAGGTCTGCTTGATGTTTTTCCTTTTATTCATTTAAGCTTCCAAGATCTTTTAATCACTTACTCTAGGGTTGGTTTTTTTTTCACGTCTTATAATAAAATACATGCTCATCCTTAGAATTACATATCTCAAAGACTTTAAACTTAATAAGGCATTTATTGAACAGTATGTTTGCCAAATGCTACAAGATTATTAAGCAAAGCTTAATGATGTCTGTTGGCCAAGCAATGTGTACATTATGCTGTAGGAGCTCAGTAAAGTTATTTAATATATGGTAACCAACCATAGTTTTAGTTGTATTGAAGTGCTGGGTTTTCTACAGCTTAGAGGCTGTGAGACTAGAAACATGGCATTCATGGTTTAGTGATTTAATGAAGCATTGGAAATATTCAGAGATGTCACTGAACACCTATCTGCAATGTAGGAATAGGCTGGTCAGCTTGGAGAGGTGTGAGTTGGCCCCCAGTTAGGACTTCACCATGACTCTATCAAAATTGTCCTTTTAACTTTTGTTGAACAGCTCCAATGTGAAGAAAGAGACTCTGGTCTGTCTGTTCTTGAAAGAGCCATGTAACAGCAAGGATCTGCTGAGAGCTGTGTGTCAGCTGTCTCATTTTGGAAGAAACATGATTTTAGGAAATGAGGAAAAAATTAGATCACCTAATTGAACACCAGATAGGTAACAGTAGATTTTCCTTGCTCTGTTGCGAGCAGTAGGATCTCATAAGCTTTCAAAGTTATACTCTGAACGTTCATATAGAACACGTTTAAATTTGAAGTGTGACCTGGCAGGACGAACAGGGGGTGTGACTGTGTGGGCTGGGTATGGTATTGTGTTAGGGCACAAGTGGTATTTTCCGAAGCACTAAAGTGACTCAGCAGCCTTAGTCTTACTGTAAAGGATGATTTAAACAAGTGAACTCTTATGTTGACTTCTAAATGAAACCTGACATCTACTTGCTTGAAGGCCAGATCTGCAGAGCAATTCAGATGTTTGTTATAACTTTCAAGAATACATAACTAGCAAGGATGCCTGCTTCTGTTGATTTCAAATTATTTCCTTCTAAACTGTTCTTGCTTTTCTCCTTAGATTTTTATGCCACCTACTAAACAATTTTACTGTGTTGGCTAAATTTCTTCCCATGTAAGGGCGTTTATTTACTTAACACACTTGTGCCCAGGAAAGACTTTGCATTTTACCCTCCATTTCCAGAACAGAAAACACTAAACAACCCTTAGATTGTCTCTCTGGAGTTCCTCACCTTTTTAATCTGTGCCTTTTAAATATCTTGTACTCTCTGTGAATCTTAAGTCCTCATTATTCTGAGTTCGTCAGCTTTGAACTGTCTTTGCCGTTAGCTTCTAAATGATCTAAGTCTTTATATAACCAACTGGAGTGTTCTTCATTTACTGTTTCCCAGGCTTTAACACCATTAATTTATAAGCACTTCTTAATTTGCTGCCTGTTCCAATGCATTTTGCATTCTGGGCCAGTTTTCTCCCCCTGTTCTGCCATGTGCAGTATTGCAGGTATTTACTATTGACCTCGAATTAGTGTTTTAGTTAAAAACAACAAACCAAGCCCCTAATTTTTGATGAAAAGAACCTGTGTGGTCTTTGTTATACCATTGTGTGGTGAAGTGTATGACTGTTTCAGACATGAATCTTTCTGTGATCTTCTGCCTCCAAACTTCTCCAAGTTTCTGGAGCTTCTGCTGGCCTTGCCAGCAACACAACCGTGAGTGCAGGAATGCTGTTGACAGTCGCTTCTGTACCAAAACCTAGCCTAATATCCCTTTTACCGAGCTGTCAAGCAGCTGCCGTTGCTCCTGGACTAGGCTCGTCTTCTGTGGTAAATGATGCTGTCATGAGGTCAATCAGTGCAGGCAGGGAGAAAGCAGTGGTGATATGCAAGTAGAATTTCCTTGCTTTATGTTACCTGGCCAACGTCTCCCTGCCTTTCTGCATCCCTTGTTGTCTTCACAGGAGTTAGTACGCTCTTCTGGGAAAGGAAGCTCTCCTTAGGTTGGCAAGTTTATACTAAACCAAGATGTACAGTGTTTTCTCCCATCTGTAGCTGGATTCTATTGCTGAAAGATAAGATCTTGCCCACACTGGAAATATAAAGGTGAGATTCAGGAAGCACTTCAGCGAAGGATCAGTGGTTTTTATCCACCATAAAAACGAGCTATCAGTGACCACCACAGATCAGACTGTTGAGCTTGATATGGGGGTCTGGGTTGAAGAGAGGGAAAGGACGTTGTGGAGTAGGACCACTGCTCTCCTGCGTGTGATGGGAAGAGAAGCTTTTCTGGAGCATGGATACGAGCCTATTGGGCTAATGTTAGCCTTTGACTACTAGGTGACACAGTGGTCTCTTCTAATTCCAACTCCTAAATCTCAGTAGACTCTGAATATAATGGTGAATGTTTACTTTGCCACCAAGCTGGGCAGCATCTGAGGTTTTGTGTTGCTATGGTGTTACTGTTAATTGCATGCATTAGGAATACGAGATGTTACAGGAGCTGAACAAAGAAACAAGTCCTTGCTCTGCAGAACTCATGGTATAAATCAAGGGCTGAAAGTAACATGGGATCATGACAGGAGAGAGGGTGGGAACTGCTGAGGATAGTGAAGCCAAAAGGCAAAGCTGGCAGCTTTTCAGCTTAATTGATAGGGTGGCAGCAATTTGTTACAGCAGAAGGTAGTTTTTGCTATTCCACTCAGTATAACTTTTTCTAACAGCTAACCACGAGTCTCACAACACTGAGGAAAATTGCGTGATAATTAGGAGTATCGTTGCAGTAAATACTATTTTGTACCAGTTTAAAGTTTTTACTTCTTGCAAAAACACACCAGCAATGAAATCTTTTATTTTCCAAAACAAAGTCGAAAATTAAACATGGTGATTTTTTTTTTTGTTATTCCTCACTCACCCCCACCACGATTGCCCCCAGAACAATTTATCTGTAGGAAAGATATATAGTGTATAAAACTGCGAGTAGTGGCACTGTCCACTAATTCTTAAGTGAGCACAAGTTGTTGACAACCTTCTGATTAAACTTTCCTCCTTCCTCCCTTTCAGCCCAATTTAAATCAAAATATCGACAGAAACAATTTCTGTGAGGAAAATGGAAAAGTTCATAAGGTAGTTGAAGTTGCATAGCCTTGCCCATTAACGTGCTTGGGTGTTCATTCAATTTATGTATTATTTATCTTGCCCCTGAGGTGTGACATGAATAACGTCTGTAAGGCATTCCTACTAGGCATCTTGCGTATCGTGAAGGAGCAATATTCCGAATAAGATGAAGTTTCACACGGCAATTTACCATGACAAGCTCACAATTACAGTTGTACACAAATAATAGATATGTGTGCCACTTACAGGAAAGCTGCTCAGAAGATCAGCAGAGCTCTGCAGACGGGCTCATGAGAGCCATGTTTCCAGATCTGGCAAAGAGCTTTTCTTTGACCTTTCACTTCACCTCTCTCTGCCTTAATTTTTACTCCCACCTCTCTCTGCTTTGATATTTTGGCTAAATGTGTTGGTGCTGGGACTATCTGCTTGTGCTTACACCCATGGTGTGATCCTACTCCCTTCACCCGTTGCTGTGACCTCTTGGCACGGTGCTAATGGAAACAGTGAAAAGTCACACCTTCCCTTTCCGTGGGGCTGCAGGACTGCTGCATCCATCCATGTGTCAGCATCCCTGTGAGAGATAAACCAGTGTCCCTGAGGTGCGAAGTGGTGTGCCCCCACTGCTGTTAGCGCCTCCGGGCCAGGGTGTGCAAAACAGAAATGCAGGGGCACCGAGGGAATTAAACCTCACATCTTTTCAAAGAGGAGTCTGTCCTGTCTGGGAGCACAGAACAGCTCCTGAGAGACAGAGCAGGAAGTGATTTACCTCCTTGAACACATCGATTTTTAAATGTCTGTCTGTCTGTCTCTCTCTCTCTCTATATATCTATATATATGAAAAAAGCAGTAGAATAGATCCAGCTGTAACTGGTAAGAGCAAAGCCACTGGTACCCCCGTGTTTGCTAGCTGAAGCAGATGTTCGTTCAGCCTGCAGCTGCTCTTTGTGGCCCATGCTGCAAGCTCCCTGCTGGAGAATGGCCATGAAGGGACATGCCCTCATGCTCTTCCTGAAGCCAACTGATGGGAGCAAGGCTGCATTGAATGAAGTGCAAGCCAGCAATGGCAGGAGCAAGAGAAACAAAGATTTCTGTTGATTTTGGTGGTCCTGCTTCCTTCTCTCTGACCAGTGACCCATGCAGAAGCGGGTTTCTTATTTGCTGGCCCATCATTTAGGAGAGGAAAAAAATGCACCTCGTGAGCCAGTGCCAGTGTTGCACATCACTACCATCATGGGTGGAGAAGAGAAAATACTTGTTTTGAAGGATTTTGAAGAGGAAAGGACAAGGATGTGTTGTAGCAAGCTAAGTAGCTGTGCTTCTCCTAGCTGGTAGCTGCAGGTATGAGACAATCCCTGGGCCGAATAGCACTCCCAATAAAGCACAAGTATCTCCACCAGAAGCAACAAGGTTACTCCAGATTTATGTCTGTGTTCCCAGGAGATTACTGTGTTTTTCAATCATCTTTAAGAACAATCACTGCAGTGCCCCTGAGCTCATAAAAAGGATAAAATATGAATATTATTGAGGCATAACACAGCGCAGACATCAGTGTGATATTAAAGGAGTTTTTTATCAGTAGCCTCTCCAAAGATTTATACCCGTTTATCAATGCCTTTGCTAAATTAAATACATAAAATCTTTACATGAGACATAACAAAAAGTCATGAACAATATCAGTATTCAGACAGTATTAGTGACATTCAGCGTGACGGACTGCGGAGGAAGCTGGTTGTCAAAGCCCCGTGATAGTGAAAATGGCTCCGTTCACAGCACAAAGATATTACTTATCTCTCTTAAAGTCTGAAAGGCTGCTAAAAAAATCCCTTGTATATTTTGTACTTACATTAGAGGCATCAGCATACCGTTAAAAGTGCTCAACGTTTTGTGCCTGTTGGTCTGCGGAAGATATGTGGGAGCAGTCCAACCTCTCCCCTCCGCCCCACTCCCCCAAGAAACAAAAAAAACCCCCAAACCTGAGCAACTGGTTTGTGGGGTTGGGGTTTTTTTGGGGGGTGTGGGGTGTGTTTGTTTTTTAAACACAAAGCAGTGTTCAGTATTTTCTAAGAGAAATCTGAAGACACTGACAATAAATTCAGAATCTACCTGGGAATTGCTACCAATGGCTTCCACACGTGGAAGCATACTCTATCCAGGAGTCCAGACCTGAATCTGCACATCTTCTGAATTCACTGTAAAAAGTGAAATCCTGAGCATTTTGAGATGGTGCTTAAGAGAAGCAACAGACCTGTAAAGGTTTATGTTATGTTTATTTTAACATGCTTAGGGATTAGAGAGCTCCCAAAACCGCAGGAACCAATATGGTAGGTTAGGGAAGGGTTCTAGGTATTTAAGTTCTGTAGGTTTTAATGGGAAATGAATACGATAGCATCTTTGTACATCAGGACTAAGGTGCTGTGAGATGTGCACCTTGCCAAACAAATGCAGCAGATGCATAGGGCAGGTATGTATCTGATCCAAGATGTCCACATTGTACCTGGACAAGTGAGGGGATGTGGCCAGCAGTGTTCAGCACATCTGTGGTAGGATCTGCACTGGGTCTGGGCGTGACAAATGGCTTGACACCTGAGGTGAGTTAGAGTTAAGCCTGAGCACAGTATGCTGAGGGGCCTGGTTTCCATATGAATGTGAAGGTTGTCTCCATGCAAGAGTTAGTGCAGGAGAAGCTGTAAATAGAGCTGTTAACTCAGAGTTGTGATTCAGGAGCATTATTCGAAGTTGCAGTGTGAAAGATGCTTGGAACCAGATTTCTGCTGCAGTCCCTCTGGGTTGTTAGCAGCATCATGGCTATTTTTTCATATTTATCCAGTGTTGTTGCTCAAGGTCTGTGGAACATGCCCATTGAATCAGAAAGATAGAGACAGATCAGAATAACAGGGGAAAGAGTGCTGTGTGCTCTGCCAACCTGCAGTTGTGACCTTCCTGTTTACTATATTTATTTTTTTTTAACATTTGTTAAAGGAATGAAGCAGCAAATCACCAACAATAACAGAAAAATCAATACCCGCCTCTGCTTCTTTTGTGAGATCTGGAACATGGCCTCAATCTGTCAGCCTGAATTACAGAGACTGTGGGTGTCAGCAAGGGCTCAAACAAATAGACCTGCCACGCTGCTCATTGATAAAAGGCTTAGGTCTGTACCAGTGTCACCATCACCGCTGGCTCCAAAAGGCATGGAGGGAACACTAACCTCTCAGATGAAAGGCGAGTTATGGAGCAATGAATGTGTTCACTTGCACTGTGCGTGTAAGATTGCACTAATCTCCGGAATAAAAAGGGTAAACAAACAGTTTGACAAATACAAGGCTCTGGGGCATTACCTTGCTAATGGATGTTAAATCAAATGGATGTATTTGAATGGAAGGTGATATATCAACACAGGAATGTCATCCTAAAATAGGCCATTGATCCACTAGCTGAGAATCCAGTCTTTGACAAAGGTCAATGCATCAGAGAGAGGAACAACCTCTTCCAAACTCATCATTTTCCCAGGCAACAGTAAAAGGCTGTATCAGTATAAAGAGGAAAGCTTCCTCCTGACTCCAGATGGTAATTAGTTTATACCCTGGAGCATGAAGATTAACATCCCTTATCACTTTTAATTTTGCTAGTGGATCTTAAGCTACTGCAATGAGCTTTTGAGTCTTTGAGTAATATACCATGTGATTTCCATCTCGCAAAAAGGAGCTAGTGGGGAAGGCCAGCATGGTCTTTGTGTTGTCCCACTGCCATTTCTGCAAACAGACCAGGCAGGATTAGCTGCTCGTGCTGGTGGGGGAAGAGGACTGTGCCCAGTGGTGCTGTCAGGAGTAGCTCCAGAGAAATCAAAAGTTAGCGTCAGGTATTTCTAGACACAGAAACAAGCTTACAAGGGGATCTGAACATAACTTTGCTATTATATTTACTATGAGAGAGGAGTAGGTCACCTTTGATTTTCTTATTTAAAAATGCTTCACACCATGAGATGCAGCACAGTGCAGTTTCCTGAGTAATAAAGGCTGCTCTGATGAGTTTGCATGGCAACTGCAACTCACAGAGCAGTGTGGAGTATGGGCTGTGCAAACAGCTGCCCTGCTTCTGAAGTCACCTGGTTTTGTGTCCTGGCAGGCAGGGGCTCAGCACCCGGCTTCCCTGCCCCTCTCGCCCCAGGCTGGAGCAGGCAGTGCCAGCCCAGTGTTCTCTGTCTCCCCTGTGCCTGTTCCTGATGTGCCCCCGCTTAGCAGGTAGGTGGAACTGCCAGAAGTCCACCCAGACTTCTAAAGGTCTTAATTTGTTGACTCTGCATCTCACCCTTCCTCCCTTGGCTTTTTCCCTTTTCTTCATTAGCTTTCTTGCCCCCATGTGCTTTACAAGTGTCTTAACTAGTGACAGGACAAGGGGAAATGGCTGCAAGTTGCGCCAGGGAAGGTTCAGGTTGGAGATGAGGAGAAAATTCTTCTCGGAAAGGGTGGTCGGGCACTGGAACAGGTTGCCCAGGGAGGTGGTGGAGTCACCATCCCTGAGGGTGTTTAAGGAAAGGTTAGATGTGGTACTTAGGGACATGGTTTAGTGGTAATAGGTGGTGGTGGGATGGTTGGACTAGATGATCCTTGAGGTCACTTCCAACCTTAATGATTCGATTCTATTCTATTCTAAGCCGCCTCCTCTTAGAGCGTTGTAAAGCCTAATCCGGCCAGACAACAACCAGCAGCTCCCGTAAGGGCCTTGTGCAGACCAATACCTCCTGTTTCACTTTTTATTTTAACTAAGATGTTCCTTTCTTACTTTATTTCAAAATGTGCTTTGAGGGTATGAGTATTGCTAGATCCCACATAAAAAAAAGGACGCAGAATATATGATCTCGTTCTTCCCCAGCTCTATGTAGGCAGCAGTTAATTTCACAGGCTGGTTATAAACTATGTTCAAAGAGGAAAAGTCTTTCATTTAATCCATATCAGCCTTTGTAACCTTTCTAATTTCATGAAATGTTTCCTTATTCTTGTGCTGTGCTATGGGTAGAATAGGAAAATCCAAGGGGCTTTCATTGTGTTCTTCATTATTTCATATACCTTTGTCATTCTACATCTATCTATGCAGCGATGAAATGCTGTTAATAAGAGAGCAGGAGCCTTTTGTTGAGGAGAGGAGCTGATCGCAATAGACATGTAACTAATAATATATGTGGTTAAGATCGTAATTTGGAGCCAGGCTAGCACCTGAGGAGCATACTGCTTCTCCAGATGAAAAGAGCCAGTGCCAAAAAGGAAGTGAAATAAAGATGAGCATCCAGAAAGGGGAGAAAAAAGCCCACCACAGCCACTTTTTGAGATTGTATTCACTTCTATACCAAATACGCCTTTTTTCGTCTTTCTTGCTTCAATTCTCAGTATAGCGGCAGTGCCGTGCGAAGGCTTAGTCTTGCAGTATCCTGATTTGCGAGACTCTTATGTTAGCATTTGCTCTTGCAAAGTGCAAAATTCTTGGTGATTTCAAATATTCAATGGATCTAGACAAGTCTCTGAACTTCTGTGTGACTGCATCAAATTTGAATTTGCAACTTTCGTTACTGACCTGATTCAGCTTCCCATGAAGTCAGCTGGAGTCTTTCCATTTAAGTCAGCGTGACCACTTAGAGGCTAATGGGCTTGTATAGGTTTGTACTAACTTACTTTTTGGGTAGCATCATTAGAAATGTTTCTATACAGACCCAAAAGAGGAAATGACAAGCAGTAGAAAGTGAAGGTAATGTGTGACAAAAGACCATGCAGTCTGAGAGCGCTTGGATTTTCACAGGAGGCTATGGTTAAAAGTCAAGCACCATATTGGAGGAAACTTGAATGTGTAGTTTCTACCCTATGATTCCCAAATCCTGCCCTGGCTAGAGCTAAGTGAAAGTTAGTCCCTGAAATGCAGCCTGGTACACCTTTAGTCAGGTGTTAACTTTCTTTTCTATGGAGATAAAGATGTCTAAAGCAAATGAGGATCTGGCTGCCATTGTTAGAAATAAACCTGGCTAGAAGCTGAAATTCATGTTTGAAACCAGTACGTGGAAAAAAATCAGACTGCTGTGAAGTGTCGGGGAAACTCCTCTGCATAACCAGAGACCAGGCAGTGCTGGTCCTGGGAGCTACAGCCTAATTTGCAAAGAAATGAGAGAAAATAGGATTTTGAAAGGTAGGGCTCCCGACTGGTGGGCAGTCAGCCTGGCTGGTGGGTTGCTGCCATCTGACAGACAGGATGCTCACTCTGTTTCTGCTGTACGCTCTCCTGATTTGCCTTTTTACCATAACCAACATCTGCCTGCAACGCGGTTTTGTTTCGGTGAACCAGTATTCCCTGTTGGTACAACGGTCTCCCCAGCTCTGCCTGTGAGGCTGCTGCAGTGTTGCTTTCAGGTGAAAGCAACCTGTTAAGGTTACGTGAGGTGCAACCGGAGGCCTGTTTCAAGCACAGCGGAGGAGGCAAAAGCTGTTTCGCTTGATCGTTCCCTGCTCCTCCTTTGCCAAAGTCTTATCGGCCATCATAACGTCAGCAGAAAGCCAGGCGTGTCCTCAGCCTGTCATCCTGGGGATTCACTAAGGGTCGGCTTTGGAAAAGGATTATGCTGAATTTTCTTTTCATCTGTATTTATGAATTTTTTGGCTTGGTTTTGCACTGTGCCAGCCTTGCGCTTTCCCTGGGGGAATATGAACCACAGCATTCTTCTTGCCAGCTCTTTCCTGAATAGCTGTGGTAACAGTTTCCAAGGGGCTGCGCGACTTATTCTTTCATCTAAATGGAAAAGCATCGCAGCAGCAGTGTTCACAGCAAGCTGGAGGGAATTGAAGGAGAGTGAAGTTCCTACAAATTGAGGAGCTAGGAAAATATGACTTACCCTTGCCTGGAAAACAGGCCACAACACATAGCGGACCCTTTTAAATGAAGCATACAAATATGCAAATGACAGCGTGGCTGCACGTCTTATGGAATCATTTTGTGCGCACGGTTTCCGTTGGCAGAGGCGTCCGCATTACATGAGCCACAGTCAGCCCGTTTTACAAGAGTGTACAGTTTTGCAGATTGATGGCAAGGCACAGCTATCCACTAGGCCTGTGTCCATAGCTTTTTTCCTACACAGCGTCGATGTAGGATCTCAGTAGCTCAAGAACAGGAAACAAAATTCATATTCACCATGTACAGCACTCTGAATAATTCGCAGCCCAAACTATTTGTCCTGCGTGTCAGGTAAGGCACTGTGCAGGAAAGCCAGCTAAGTGACAGGATGCATCAAGGATGTGCGAGATATATGAGGATTATCTTGCACAGCAAAAAGGAACTAGAAAGAGTTGCTGCTCTCATTCACCCACACAGCCTTTTGAAGTCATGCAACTTCTTAGTGCTGTGGTCTGTGGCTCCAAGAATAAATCTGTGGCGCACAGAGCTTGGGAGAGTTGTGGTTTTGCTCATGCCTCTGCTTGATTTTAAAGAGGTCACTTCATCTGTTTCCTTTTCATAGAGTCATGGAATGGTTTGGGTTGGAAAGGACCTCAAAGGTCTTCTAGTTCCAACCCCCTGCCATGGGCAGGGACACCCTACACTAGACCAGATTGCCCAAAGCCCCATTCAACCTGGTCTTGAACACTGCCAGGGATCCAGGGGCAGCCACAGCTTCTCTGGGCACCCTGTGCCAAGGCCTCACCACCCTCACAGTGGAGAATTTCTTCCTAATATCTAATCTAAATCTCTCCTAATTTAAACCCACTACTCCTTATCCTATCACTACACGCCCTGCTAAACAGTCCCTCTCCATCTTTCCTGTGGGCCCCTTTAGGTACTTTCCACCTTTTGTAGTTTAAGTAGCAAACCTCTGTAGGCTGGACATTGTCCTGCTGATCATTAGTGCCATTAAGTGTCTCCTCATACTGGTACGGTACCATTTAGGCAAACCCCTTCACCTCAGGCTTGACTGACAAGCAAAGGTCGATCCCTGAGTGCCAGAGCTGGGTGCTGGGCCCTGGGCAGAGTCACACTGCCTGGCTGCAGTACCCTGTGGAGGTGCCAAGTGGCCAGTGGAGAAGATGCACCAGATGTCTTCAGAGAAAGCGGAGAAGGAAGAGGGGCAATGGGAATATGTCACACTGAGTGACACAGTCTGAGTACTGTCCTCTCTGCAGCTGTTTGCTACAGAGCTGGAGTTGTAAAAAAACAGGAGTCGCTTGTGTTGTGTAAGGTTAGGAGAGCAGTGTGTTTTCACTAGCATAGAAGTGGATGATGTGCAGTATCAACCTGGTGTGAAAATTTTTATTTCTCATGGAGATATAGAACCTTATATCTGCTCTGGTCTTCAGAAATATAAAGCCAGAAGCACACAGGTAATGACTTTTTGCTGGCCATTGACTGGTGTGTGGCTTTTCACATGTTTCTGTCTTGCCTTCAGCTGCTGTGCCTTGGGTGGCATCATGCCAGCAGTTAGGTTCCTGCAGAATAATGGCATCCAGCAATGTTTTGGGCTTTTCCCCCTGTCTTTCTAGTTGTTATTTTAAAAGCAACAAGTAGTTTTGCTCTTGGTGCAGCTTAACAAAATTCCAGTCGCCCGGGAGCCACCATTTGGCAGATGAAACCCTGGACACAACAGAGGTGCAGGGAGAAATCCACCAAGCGATTACAGAAGTTTTGCTTTTCTCAGGGTGAGCAGGGACTGGAGAGAGCTGGTGACTGATGGGCGAGGGGTCTGCTGCCCGGCACGTGGGAACGGGGTCTAGGCAATGCTTGCTGTGCCCCGTCACTTGCTGCAACATTTTTCTGACAGTAAAAAGCTGGAGCGAATATCAGCCAAACAGGGAGCAAATGTATGCGCCAAAACCTCAGGAAGATATTTTAGCAGTTAGATTGTTCTCTCTGGGAGAAGATTTGCTCAGAGGCTCGGTACAGCTGAGGGAGGTTTGAGGTGGTGTAGAGAGACAACCACTTCCTCACGCTGACTCAGGCCTCCCCACCCAGCATGTGAAAACCATGTTAGTTCTCCTTTAATACTCTTTGGAAAAGGCTTCTTTTAATTTTGGTGGGGTTTTTTTTTCTTTTTCCTGAGGCTCTGCAGGCACAAGCATGTTTCACAGCTGGTTTAGCAAGGATGCGTCTAATTTAGAGGACGTTGAGGGTTCCCGCAAACCCTGGTGACACTAATTGTGTGTGCAAAGCAAAGCGCTCAGGAGGGTCTCTCCTGAAATGGCTGCTTGGCATAGGGATGCCAAAGCCAAGAGGGAGGTAAAGTGCTGAGTAGCCTCAGAGCAGCTCCTGCCGTGACAGCTCAGACCCAGGACATGGTGGATATTCTGCTCTCCAGTTGGATACACTTCCTTCTGCCTTTAATTTTTCTTCAAAGACATTCCACATGCTTGTAATTTTAGCACTGGATGTTCACTTCTTCCTCATTTCCTATTTCTCCTGGTGCTCAGGACACATCGCTGTCTAACGCTTGGCGGCAGCACAGCATGTCCGACACCAACCTGTTGGTTTCCTACTTCACGTGGTCTTGTGAGATTAACTGCACCCTGCATTGACCAGGCTAATTTGTTGTGGTGGGAAGTGATGTCTGAAGCTCATCTTGGGAAATGCAGCCCGTAGTGCACCTAGCACAATGAGCGTCTAGTGTGCTATCAGAGCTGGGAAGAATTGGTCTTAGCTGTTAAGCTATGAAATGTAAATGGTGAAAAGATCACTGGTGTACGTGTTCAACAAATACAAACAAAGCACCAAGTATCTAAGTTGCTTTGAGAAGAGCCGGTGGCAGGGCTGTACGCAATGTCTCTGAGCACAGGCCTGGCTCGAGCAGCCCAGGCGTTGTCCCTCCACTGGTAAATTCCCAAATCCTCCAAACAGAAATAGCTGTTGGGTAGATACAAGATGTGCAAGGTAATTCTGTTTAAATTTTTCTTTTCTGTTTTGCAAGAAGGATGTGGTTTCTTGTGCCAGTTCTGGCAGTGCTCAGTTGGTGCCTTGGGGAGATCAGGAGGAGTTAAGGACTTCCCACCCAGTTAATCTCTCACTTGTGGTGCTTACTTTGTTTTTGTCTTTAAATTGATGGAATTGAAGCGTAATATGTGTCTCATCTGGTTTTCATGTTGAACCAAGACTTCCAGATAGTTCTGGTTTTTCTTCTGAGTGATGATATCCCAGCTGTGATGGCAGGAGAGCCTCACAGGTCTTCTATCGCCATGTGAGAGGACATCTGGTGGTTCAAAGCAGATGAGGAACATGTGATATGAAAAGGCCTTTGTAGCACAGAGTCGCACTACAATAGCTCTGTGCGCAACAACAGGTTGCGGTTCAAAGAAATATTGCTTCTGTCAGCCTTGCATAAAGGAAGCAGTAATCAGCATCCATTAGGTCAGAATGTATTGTCAATCCACAGCGAAGCAGAAGGGACTACGTCTTGGAAAACCTTTTCATTAAGCACAGAAAATTGATACCAGTGCTTGGCTCAGCCTAACACTTTGTTCGTGGAGCCGAGGGTGGATAATGGCTGTTTTCTTTCCATTCGTTTCTCTATGCACAGTTATTTTGATTAGGAAACATCCACCTTTCATTCTAGATGAACAATTCCAAAAACTTTCTCCTAACATTTATTATCTTGTGTACGCAATCAATGCTTGTGTAAAGAACAATGTTAGAACACAGTTCAGGAAAAAGTATTTTGGCCTACATGATTGAAGTCATGCAATCTCATTTTAGTTGAAAAATATTTTTAGCTGCATAGTAACTACAGTCTGGGTTTGGGGTTTTTCTGTGGTTTTTCTTTGTGGATTTTGTTGAGGTAGGTATAGGCCATGTTGATGAGTAATACCATGCCTATGAGTAAGCTCGTTCTACGTGTGCGTTGACGATGTAGTACTGGTTACACTGGGGCCTGCCTGGTTAGTTGCCTAGCCAGTTTATGAAAGGACTAAGGGTTGAAGGGAGCAGGACGGTTATTTGACAGAAGGGATAATAAAATATTTTTGTAGTGGCATTGTGTGAGGATAACGGAAAGTAATTAATGTGAAGTCTGATTCGCTAACCAGAAATCATTACTGCATATCAGCCTTGCAAATACCACTATGCCATTACCATAATGGACTGATGACGATGAAAAAGAGTTGATGGATGGGTGGGCTCCTGCATACCATCGTCAGATCTAATACAGGCAGAATGAGTGGGGAGTCACTGCTACCCCTGTGGCTAGAGGATTTTCTCTCTCAGTACTTTTCATATTGCTGTTAAGCTGCTCTTAGCAGAGAGGAGGATCCTTCCTAAACCTTTCTAGCCCTTCTAATTCCATGTTTTTTTCCAGCGTGCCCCAAACTTTGTTTATAGAAATGTGATTAGGAGTAGCTCTTTCTCTCATGATTACACCATCAATAAATCTTCTCAGTTAAAAAAATTACTCATTTCGGGAGACAGAGAAAACACTTTACTTGTGTTCTGTTGCAGGTGGCTTTGGGAAGCCTTGATGTTGTGGGTAATGAAACATAAAACAAGAGGTCAAGGGCTGGGAATAGCAACGCTGCGTGTTCGGCGCAATATCACTTCTTTCTCTTCCCTTGTATAATTCATGAATGATTGTGGAGAAGGGAGTTTTTTGTTGGTCTCTCCCCTGGGATCTGTGCACTCCTCTCATATGTGGGCTGCCAAGGGGCTCGGTCTGAGCCAGGGGGGCTACAGACAGGCGGCAGAAGTAGCCAGCTGTGATTTGGGGCTACCTCCTTTCCTGTGATTGATGCATCTCGATTCCTTGATGGCATTCATTCAGCTGCAGTGTGGACTCCACAACAGGTCCACCTGCTCTCCCACTTCTGCTGAACTGTTTTCTTCTCCAGAGTTGGACTGGGGTTGAAGTGTTCTGTGGTCTGATGTTGTCGAGATCCTTTGATTTGGTGTATAAATAACCACAGTCCTGCATTGCTGTGAAAGTTGCTGTCCCCTGGATCAGGTTTGATCCAATCCAAATGAGTATGAGCATAACAGATATGCATAGGAAGGATTTGTACTCATATCAAGTATAACGTGATATACCATCACCCCAAAGTAACTGTTCTTTGTAGCTGGAGAAAGTAATCCCAAACTTCTCAGTGAATAAACCCTCCAGGATCCTGATTGTTGCCTTTTTCGTGCACTGCGTTTCCCCATTGCTTGCTGCTTTCACTGCTCGACTGTCTCTAGATACAAATGGCTCTTTTTCACTGCAGTAACTGACATCACAAATAAAATGGGATTGTAAATGCCTATAGGGTACATCTAGCCCACACCCAAGGGCTATATAAATAATGATCCATCTAGAAGGAAGGTGCTAGAGAAATATGCAGCTGTTATCATGGTTACTTCCATGGTATGTATACCTGATATTGGGTGTAACTGTCATAAAGCTGTTTAACAAGTCCCTTATTGTAGAGCTCTAGAACGATTCCTCTCCAGACTAGCTCTTCTCTCCTTGTGCACTTATGTCCCAGTCTTTTGGACCACAATAATACATTATGCTGTCAGCTTTATGGGTTTTTTCTACTATCAGTCATAAGAAGTGTTATGCTTAGCCATAAAATTGCAACTAAGAAAAAAATTAGTGTATCTAGTGTTATTAGGGAGCCTTCATGTCATTATCTATATGTTCAGCATTTCCTTTGATTCCTCGTTTGTGACCTATCACAAATCTAGGTTGCTGAGGAGAGATTTTTTTTTTTGGCAGAGACAATTTTCATTCTTATCTGATGTACTCATTTCAGGGAAGAAGTCTGTTCTCCATCTTATTTCCCTCTTTTTCCATATAAAGCATGAATCTGACTGTAGTACAGCAGTTTTGAGTAGGGGACTTTGCAATAGATTTGGCCGTGGGCTGAGATGCAGAAAACGAAGGTCAATATTAGTGACCCCTAGAATTCTTCTGTGAAGGTAAGGGCTGCAGTAACCTGAAGGACAGCGACAGATGTGGAAGTGTATAACAGAGCTGTGATAGGGGTGTACGTCTCTGAAAGGTGGAGAACATCACAAGAGAGAAAGATATAAGAAATATAAGACTCTTGTCCCAAGAGAACTAAGTCAAAATGAGTACAATGGGTGTTGCTTTGGCTTTAATTTGATTTTGGTCTTTGCTTTAAAACTTGCAGGACTGGAGTCCCTACTCATGTTTCCAGAACAATTTCCCCATGAATTTTCTAAATTTTTCTTACTATAATTATTTTTTACCTAGATCAAAACTTCTTTGGTTTAACTTTCATTAAAATGCTAGATAGGAGAAAAATGTAAAAAATCCCACCCCTCAATAAGATCATTAGTCTGTTTCGATATTTTAATTTTGATTCTTTTTCGTCTGCAAGTCATCATCTGAAAAGCTTATTTCAATTATTATTTAAGAAAAAACTGAAGTAGAATGTTAAAAATATTGAAGCTTGATTCCATTGCTGATTGAATTTGTTTTCCATTTTGGAATTAAAATGAGCTCCCAGATTTATTGAGTTTTCAGCAAAGAGAGAGTTCTACCACTTCTTCAGAGCTTCTCCCATAGAAAATGTACTCTTAGGCTGGACAGCCTCACTGATGAAGCTGATATAAAACCAGTATCCGATTATGGTCAAAGACCGGTAAGGTCTTAAAGAATTTACACTGCACTCCCCTAAAAAAGTGTGACCCTGAAGGAGGGTCCAGATCCTCTGCAGTAAGGTCTGGCCTTGCTTTGCTTCCATGGGCTTTTCCCATCCCCAATATCTTACTCTTTTACCTCATCTCGAAGCTATCTGTGCTGAAGGAGGTGACGTGGTCCATCCAACTCTCCTTACCGAGGGGAATGTTGAGAAGGGAGAGACTGGCTGTAGGGCAAAAATTCAAATTCCTTTCTTGAGTCCAAAAAAAGCAGCTTTCACGGCTGATGCCCCAGCTCTGAAATTGTGGGGGAGACAAAGCAGCTTTTTCTAACACTAACTCAAAAAAAAAAAGAAAAAGAAAAAAAAAAAAGAAGAAAGTAAAAATGTAGAAAATGTGGTATTTGCTGACTACCTCATGCTTGGAGAATGCCACTTTCCTTTCATGTTTTGGCCATTATATCATCAAAACCTGGCATGTTTTCCACCGCCTGTGGGGACTGCCAACACAACGAGTCTGTACCTGGAGGCCTGAACCTTGCCTTAACTATTTAATGTTGTGCAATGATTAGGCCACGTCTCTAGGCCCATTTACTCCATCAGATTAACACATCAGGCAAGAACGCATACTTAGAGAGAAGTATATCCTGACAGATATAATCAAACACTGTTTAAATCAAGGGAGACGACTGTGACATTAATCTACCCTGGTCTAACAGCCCATTTAAATGAGTAGGAGGAGGGAGGTGGTACAAGTGAGGATAGATGGTGTGTTTAAGTAGAGAAATGAAATCTGTAGAATGACTTCAGTGGAGATAGTTTTGATTGAAGTCAAGTAGTAAAACGAACAAGTGAGAGAGATAAATTTCTTTAAGCCAGAGACACTTCAGGTTAAAAAATGTGTGCGTGCAGGCCAGGGATCTGTAACCTGCTCAGACCCACAGAGATCGGTGGTCTTGGTACAGATAAATTAACAAACTGGAACAAAACGGCTCATATTCCTTGTGGAAGCCAGAAACTTGTTTTCTACTGCTTATAAATCATTCTGTATGAGCTTGATTTAGTAGATTAAGGCCAACCAGATTATAAATAAGAGGATTTTTTGAGGCTAGAGATCAGTTTAGGTTGCCAGCTGTGAAGAGAAAAAGGGTGAGGCAGGTTCATAGACAAGAGTGACTTACTAAGGGTCTGTGCAGGAGGTGAGACTGAAAGAGAGTGCTGTCACTAATTAACTGGAGCAGGAATGTAAATAAATGCAATCAGGAAAGGCAGATGTGCAGCGACATTGGTTCCTTGCTTTGTGCAGTCTGTTGTATTTGAAAAAGGCAACGGATCCTGGCTAGCGAAGGGGAATTTCTGGGGTGTCGGGCACAGTCACGGCTTGGCGTACGTGCTGTGAAGGCACTGCTGAAGGCTGCAGGGAGCACGGCGTCTCTCTGAGAAAAGCCTGCCAGAGAACTGGTACAGAGCACTCCAACGTGTAGGGGTATCTCTGGGTATAGTGCCTTAGCCTGGACTTGCGTCTATCATTTCACTCTTACTCTTGGTGTGCAAGTAGTTACTTAATTCATATAAAAAGTGGTTTTGGCTCACTGGGTGACTTAAGTGGGAGAACAACTTGTAAGCAGAGAGAGCAGATTAGCTGTGCTTCTGCCCTTTCCCCGGAGCCAAGGACCACTGATGGTGGGGGTAGATGATCTCTGGGGTCCCTTTCAACCCAAACCATTCTATGAGCCAAAGTTCCTGAAATGATGCTGCTTTAGTTTTTATATCTGACACACAGCTCTGAGTGACTAACTGTACTTTCTCAGGAGGCTTGACGTGCTTTCCTCCTGACAGGACTCTGCAGCTCAGAACCCAGGTAAATCAGGCTTTTAAGAGAGAAATGCTACGTGGAGCATGAATAGCTCTTCAAAGTTGCATAGAAAGCTGGGAGAGCTCTGTTCCAACTAAATGCCATGACAGGTTACATAAAGAGATTAAGATTGAAAGGCACTTGCTGTGCCATTCTGGAATGGCTAATTAGCTGGTGCAAAGCCAGACCAAAGAACTGCTAAGGAAATCAGACCTAGGAGGTAGGTGTGGGTATTGTGTAAGTCTCACCAGGAAGAACACTAAGACTAGACGGAGCTTGCTAGGCAGAAATACTAATTTGTTTTTTTATCATAGGGAGACATGCAATCTTTTTATTAAACTAATTTATAAAAAAATTTTCTTTTCAAATTCAGGTGTATATTCTGAAGATACTAGTACAAATCACTATTACACCAGAAAAATAATTTCTTGGATCAGGCAGAAATCAGACAAGGAAAAGCTTTTTTTTAATAAAGCACCTTACAAATACAGGTTTTTTTGGTCCAAACATTTTCATTTATATCTACCATTTTCCTTTGACCTCAAGGAAGTTGAGGCATGAAGTTTATGGAGCCAAGGGCAGAGCGTTCGCAAGCAGCAGATGAACCACATGTCCCGTCACATACCTCCAACCCTGTTCTACAGGATTCCTTACAGCCGAGCTTGGATGGGCCTTTCCTTTCTGTACGGCTTTTCTGTTTCTCTTTTCTCTATTTTAGAGCAGGGGCACTGTGTTAGGAGAAAAACATATTTCAGCAGGTCTGCTCTCTTTATTAGGAGTTTCTTTCACTTGGATACATGCTGCTTTTTTCTAACACAATGACTGTTTTGTCATGCCGAATAAGTTTTCCTACTCTTCATCTTCCATTTGGGAATGTGAGCTAAACCTCAGAACAAAGGATATGATAAAAGACAGGCGTAGCACTTTCATTAGGAGGACAGGGAGCTTTTGAAGTACGCTCCTGAAGTCAGCAAACAAAAACTAGGCAGCAGAGAGAGCTGCCTGTTACAATGTGCTGCAGAGATGAGACTAAACCCAGATGAAATACTGCGCTTTTTAGTCACTGGTCCTGCTCCTGAGTGATGAAAGGGATCTGATGACTTTCTCCTGAGTCAGAGCTTTCATTGCCCCTGAGAAAGGGATGCATTGGTTATATAAATGGCAATTAATTGAAGTACCTCAGAGCCTGGGAAACTCCAGAGCAGAGAAATGCAGGCCTTTGTAGGTGGCACACAGAAACTATCAATCAGGAAAAGTATAACTTTTTTTCCTTCTAAGCGGCAGTTGTTCTGCTAATATATTTATTTCTGAAATCCTACATCCAGCCCCCCGAGGCTCAAAGATGATGTGCAATATCATTACAAAACAAACTCTCACATTGGAATTGCACAGAACATAATGAGGAAACCCTCAGCAAACTAGAGCAACCACTCTTGCTATTTTGCCTGAAACTGTCTCTACATCCCAGATGAGAGCTCTTCCCCACGCTCATCTTCTGAAGATGTAAGACCTACTTCAGAGAATGACATTTCCTAGATGGAGGGCAGAGCTATGAGAAGCCCTCGGGATATTGGAGTGGCTTCAGATTCCTCTCTACCGGGTTTATTCAACCGTACTCTATCTACAGTCTATACGATTAATTAACGTGTGATAGATTAGTAACTCCCAAATAGGAAATCACGGTTTCACCACAGGCTGTCGCAGAAGTGTGCAGGGTCTTATTCTGACATTGCTTGCGCTGATAAATCCTGAGAGTGACTCTCCTGAGTCTGTCAGGCTGGCAAAGACGACGCAAGGAAGATCTGATCGGGCACAATGGCTAGCAAAGCCACCCGTTGCCCTCCTGTCTGAGTCGGCCACTACAAACATATAGACGCACATGAGTATGTTTTCCTTTTATCTCAACCTTTTGCTTAATGGCATGAAAAATAATAAGCATCCAGGGAAAAGCATAGCTAAGGAGAAGCGAAGCAGTCTGCCTAGCGGTATTCTGTAGCCATTGCTGCTTTAGCTTCGTTTTCCTTCATCCTTGCAGAAGCCTCTCTTTTGAGCACATCTTTTGTCTCTGTGGTGCCAGCCTCTGCCATACGGAGGTGTCTCAGGCTGATGCGTCTCCGTTTCTCCGTGCCCTGCCGCACCGGGGCTCCCGGCTGGCCGTGGGGCAGAGCAGCCCTCGCTCTTACCCGTGTTACCGCAGCACTGACTGCACTTGCAGCAGTGGGAAACACAGTCGCCGCTTCTCCACAGAGGTGTGTGTGCTGGTGAGGACACTCACACCAGCCCTTCCTTGCTTTTAAAAGCCGGAAAGCTGTTACTTTGCAAAAGCAGTTTACAAATTAGTAAAAAGATATGAACTAATGATGGTCACCTCTCAAAGCTCTTCTCTCTAGGTTGTTAGAATAGGGCAAGTTATACTGAGGACGGGAGAAGCTCAGCCGCTTTCTGAAAGCAGAATTATCATACCAAAAGAAGGAGCTGTGCTTGTTGCATATAGATATTAGTGTTTTGTATAAAATCTTGGAAAATGCAACCCTAATCCATCCACTATTAGTATCCCATAAACATAAAAGAACAGTGGATGAGCAATCCTTTGAGATACATCTCTAAGTGCTGCGCTTAACCCAGCTGCTCCTCAGAAAATAGACTTATTTGTACCAAATCTGAAGGTTGGACTCAAGCACAGTGCGGTGTTTTTTTTTTTTTCTGGTGAGTGTTTTGATAAAAGGTCAAACTACATCAATGCTGTGGCTGTGGTCTGCAGCACAGTCAGCCTGTAATTTTGTCTTCCTCAGTAAAATCTCTATGCGTTTGGATTTCTACACACCCAATCCTGAAACCGTATCTCTGCCAGAGGGTGGAAACCCATTGATTTCAGTGAGGTACCAACTGTGCATGTGTGGTTTTCTTATATTTGTCTTTATGTTAGCATATGGCCCTCAGAATTTATAGGAGGTCTTTATCAGTGAAGGCCCCACACATTTCCATGTCATTTTCCCCGTCTGCCTAGATCTCACCTCGTTAATCAGTGCGTTACAGTGACTTCAGCTGGCTGCAGTAACAGCGCTGAATTCAGTGACTTGAGCTGATGTTTTGCTAATGGACCACCCAGCTATGCCTGGGTATCGCCTTCCATACGTACGCTGCAGTTTGTGCTTAGGTATCTGGCGTGGCTGCATTTCACTTGGCTTGCATCATATGTTCTTCTATTCTGCTTACTTTTGTCCCTTTTCTTATTTATGAGTTTCTGAAGTCAGCTGCACAGAATCTCTCTCCATCCACTGTCTTAACAAGAAAGGGCTCTTAACCAAATAGCACATATTGAAGGTTCACTCTCCGTAAATGTTCCTCAGGATTCTGGGGCAACCTGTGCAGTTGAAAAACAATTGTGCCGACAAACCTGTTGTTGAGAATAGCTGTAGAAATGTACGTGCTGTCCCCATTTCTGACACAGACTTCCCTTCTGAGGATGGAAAATTGCTCAGTTCTTATCTGTCTCAATTCTTCAACTCCAAAGCGGGAATAGTAACGTTTCCTTTTCCCAGTGCTTTCTCTGGATGCTTAGATTAGAAGCACGAAAGGGACGATGGCTGCTTGACTATGTTCGAGGGTAGCTGCTAACACACGAAACTGCTTGTCTGGGTTATTATTAATAAACATAAAAATAATGCTTTCACATACAAAGCAGTTTAAAATTTGAACCAATATTAATTTTCAGCAGTCTAAATTTCCAAAGTCTATTTAGTAACAAATGAGGGAAGTTCTTCCTTCGTGCTGTTTGTATCGCTGTGCTATGTTGCTGCGTCATGTTAACCCTGGTGCTGAGTCACTGTGCATGTCACGCACGTCCTCAAAGAGTTTTTCCTCGGCTGCTCCTGATATGGTGCAGTGCTGTGTAGCCCTCAAGCTGCAAATGGACATGACCTTTCTGGTTTGTCAGCACATCTCTTAAATCTTCTTTTATGGCTATTTAGAAAGAGGGTTTCACTGTAACTTAGTTATAGGTGCAGACCAGGCCACTAGGTAGTGTATCGTTCCTTGATAGTATTTCCATACTGCTCGTGTTTCTGCTTTGCTTTGATATTTATGTACTCGAACTGGTGAGAACAGTCGGTTGGGAGGTTATATTTCCTGCTGGTGGGGCAGGGGAGGAGAAAGTGAACTCTTGTTTTTAAAAAGCGGTCTTCACCGGCACGTTCTCTGAAAAGTTTTCCAATTTTTATATCCCAATTTATATTGTTCCTCTGAAACGGAATGCTTTCCAACTTAAACATGCTTTTTTATTTTTTTTCTTTTTTTTTGGTGGAAATGTCCACTTTGCTAAAAAAGTAATTTTCCTTCAGAAAGACAACATGACCACTTCTGTAACAGTTAACACATCGCACAGCTATGATTGTTTCTGTCACGTATCCGTAGAACCGTTAGTACAGACGGGGCTCTGGGTCGCCTGGAATCTCTGTGCTGCCAAATACTGTACACGGAGTGCAGGGAAGTAGGAACATCTGTTTCTCAGGTAGTTATCCATACTTTTTCATCTCAAGTGATATGTGAGGTGTTGGTAATTTCAAAAGTGGTCATCAAGCCTGTTAGCCCAAGATTCATACTTCAGTATCTGTATTATCGGGAGGAGAGTGTTTTGCGTCTGAAGCAGTTCAGATGAGTACTAAATTCTCCTCTGGTTTTGAAAGTGTGACTAGTGCCCACTTAATCTCCTTTATTCCTGTTAACTGTCTGCAGTATATCTAATTTGCTGGGTTTCTAAAATACTTGCTTTGTTTTAAGAAGCTTTGAGGTATAGGTTAACCTGTGTCTTTGTAGAGTATCTGACTACAATCTGCTGAGCTGAAATTTGTGGCTTAGCTGTCTCTTCTCTTTTTTTTTTTTCCCTTCTATCATAAGCAATTCACCATTTTTATGGTTTTACCCCTAACCTGACCCTGTGGAAAAAAAAAAGTCTGTAGATCACCTTGCAGTCTGAGCCTTGTGCCTGGCAAGGTACTTTTCCTGCTAATTACCAGAGCTGTTAATTCTGTTGTCAGGTTTGACAGTGAGAGATAGCGGCCATAAATGTCCATTCCCTACCAGTGGAGTGAAGAGTTAAGAGCAGGATTGTAAAAGGATCAAAAGCAATTTCAAAAGCATTTCTGCTTTTCTCACTGTAAGATTGCAAGATTCCAGCAATGTTCTGTTTCCGAAGGAGGGATCAGCTCCTGTTTACCCAGTGCCCCTGCAGGGATAGTGACCGGCGTGGTGAGGGGCTCGCTGCAGTTTTGACAGGTTATTTACTGAGATATTACTTCAGGAACACCACGCGGTAACTCACAATGGATGTATGGTAACAACCCAGCAGGTCCTTGCAAACAAGAGTAACTGCACGGTTATCTTGTGGCAATACTACTGCTTTATCTCATGGTAACACAACAAATAATTGTAGCCAGAACTACAAGTGGTGAATTTAATCCACCATTAATCTTTGCCCCTGCAGATTGCTTAGGAGAAATCATAGAATCACAGAATGGTTAGGGTTGGACGGGACCACAAGGATCATCTAGTTCTAGCCCCCTCCCCACCATGGGCAGGGACACCCTCCACTAGACTAGGCTTCCCAAAGTCCCATCCAACCTGGCCTTGAACACTCCCAGGGATGGGGCCTCCACAGCTTCTCTGGGCAACCTGTGCCAGGGCCTCACCACCCTCACAGTAAAGAATTTCTTCCTAATGTCCAATCTAAATCCTCCCTCTTTTAGTTTAAACCCATTCCCCCTTGTCCTGTCACTGCACGATGTGAATGTTGATCTCAGTATCCAGACATGCTGTGGTATTTCATGCTAGCAATCAGCGCTATGAACAAGGTCATCTTCTATTGCTGTAGTCTCTGTTGCCATGCTCTAAGCCCCTTACCTTTTCATGGTTTCCAAATCTAATATCGGTACTGTACTTTACATCTCACGCACATGAAGAGGTAATGGCACAGCAGGATCAAGGAGTAAGTAGAACTGCTCAGCTGTGTGTCATACGCACCGATCGGTTAATGAAAAAGGAAATGCTCTCTTAGCTCAGTGCGCTGGGGCTTTGGAAGAAGTACAGAAGTTTGTAAGCACAGTTTGCCTAGGGACAGACATTGCTGAAACTCTTGTCACTTGGAGGGTTTTAGGAATACTCAATAGCATCTCTGCCGTTCTTTTATAAGAAAATAGAACAGCATTAATGTTAATACACGTATGTTCTCTACAAGGGATCTGTGTTGGGAAGCTGTGCATTTCTGACCTGCCAAGGTCTGACACACCTTTGGATGTGCTTTGCTGTCCAAGGGTAACTACTGGTTTCCCATTTCCTAGTTCTGCAACAAGTTGATTACTCCCTTCTGTCCTAAACGTGTTATAACTTAGGCATGTGGCTGCTGTGATTTAGCTCCAGGCCAACACAGGTATGCAGCAAAGTCTTTCTGATTGTGTTTAGATTTTTTTATTTATTTTTTTTTAATCAAATTACTTCTTTCGCTGCCCCTCAAGGACATCAGTCTTTGAAGTTAAAAGTCTTCTCAAGCACAGTTAGTGAGCTTGCTTCAAGGATAGTGCTGATCTGCCTCTTGATCATCAAAAAGCCTCTGAAAAGCTTAATTTAGTCTTCCTAAAGAATCTGGACATCTTCAAACACTTTAAGGTGTATTAAGTATTTATTTGTGGTTTTGCGTACAGAAGAAGTGGAGATGATATGTAATTTACAGGAGCCCATGGCTTTTAATGCTGATCTGGGAGGTTTAAAACATTTCACTAAGGTCTGGCTCCACTTCTCTGGGGAAGGTGTTCTCTCCACCGCTGTTTGTGAGATAAGTATAAGTATCTGATAAGTATACTCAGAGAATAACAAGTTGCCTCAGCTTTCAGCAGACAGCACACTGTTAGTGGAGCAGAGGGACAGAAACAAAAAAATCTTGAAAGCCTTGTCAGTAGGGCTGGAGCCTGATTCTTCAGCTTTCTGCAAGCAACTGGAGCTTCCTGTCCACGTGGGGGTTAGTGTTTACGAGGAAAATATTCCATTCCTGATTATTTTTGTTTGTATAAGGCTGGATGGGATTATCAGGGAAAAGCATAGGCTTGAACTTCAGAATGAAGCATTAAAATGTTTATTCTTCCTCATGAAAATGCTTTAAGAAAGTTTGGTTTTTATTATTTTTTCAGTTTCCTTTTGCATCCTCAGGTAGTCCTGCCCTGACGAGTCTGTATGGCAACTGCCAACCGTGACAGTTCTCTGCTTCCTTTTCTTCCTCGCTTTCAGTATCTTGCCTAACTCTAGGAGTTACTTCTCTGGGGAGGGGAATGTCTCTTGTCTTCAAAACAGAGCCTCCTCTGAGGCTTGGAGGAGCTACCATAACTGAAAATAGCACTGTTGTGTGGATGTCCTGAAACCTGCCAGGGTTCTTTGCATTTTTTCCAGGAAAAGACGATGAAAAGGTTGATATTTTTCCCCTGGTGATATTCCACTTTGAAGATGTATTTATCTGAATATCGATTGAAAAGCAGAGCACAAGATCTCAAAACCAAGCTACCCTGAACAGCAAAGCTCCCGTGACCCGCTCAGAGCTACACCCATGGTGTTTTTCTTAACCTTGCCACAGAGGATGAGGAGAGCGGGGAAGGCTGTTACACTGCTGCCGCCGCCTCTGGGCATAGCCGTGTTTTGCCTTAGCTGTCAGCTTATCTTTGTGAAACAGAGACACTGTAGATTCTTTTTTTAGTATTTTTTTCTTTCTTTTTTTTTAAATTGAGGTTGTTTATTTATTTAAGTCTTCTATCTCCCTACTGATAACTGGGATAACAAAGCCAGCTGCTGTTGTCTTTCTCAATATATACTTTAATATGTTTGACCCACTTCTCGTACTCTTGGATCAGAGCCTGTGTGTTTTAACAAGGCTGCCTTGGAAATGAGTTAGTGACACACATAAGGGATTTGCGCGGGTACTGTGGATGGGCACAACGGCGCGGCATGAGAGCCTTAGGATCGGGGGGAGTAGCTCTGCTCTCTGCTCCCTGGAATGTACATCACAGCAGGGCTGGACCCATCTCAAAATCACCAGAGGTCTTGCTAGTTAACTTCCCTTTCGTGTAACAGAAAAAAAGGGTGAATGAGTCATGTGAAGCCAGCCATGAGATTAATATAGACAAAGATGTCATATCCTCATGCGTGCAGCTGTGAATGGCATATCTACTTTGCCATCTGCAGATTAAATGGACATAGTGTCTCGGTGGCCGCTGCAGGGCTTGGTATAACTCGGTTATCATCAGGCAGATTTCCTGTTGCCTAATACCCAAACACAATAGTTGTTTAGCGTCAGACTTTGGTTTCTGGAGTAGTTTCAAAACCCGCCAGCCACAGTATGTAGTTTTATAACACCACCACCGTTAACTAATTGCACTCGCTCGCAGAATTATGAAACCCGAGAGGATAATTTGGTGCATCATGAGTATTATCTCTGTGAATTTTTCATAGGCAGTTTGTATTTTAGCTGATACTTAAAATGAGAATATTTTCCTGCAGATCTGTTTGCTCTAATTTCTTTCCTCCTGGTAATTTGGGGCTTTCTTTTCTAACAATTAGAAAAACAACATTCTGTTTAATTACAATATTTACAGAAACAGCTTTTTCCCATATTGCAAATTGTAACAACTTTTATGTCCATTAACCTCTACATTTGCAAAGACACATCTGCATTGACCTTTAAGTATCGTTCACTCCATTTCCAAATTGGACAGTTCAGTGTGAGTGCTTGATTTATACAAATCGTTTAAGGACATATTATGTTAAGCACGCAATTAATCTTGATGGGAAAATACTGTAACTCCCTCAAGTCATTCTGGTATTCTGGTCATGGCTGATATCGCTGAGCAAGTTTATCTCTATCTGGATTCTTCATCAAAACTTATTTGTGAGTTCATTGCAAAAGGCCAAAGCTGGGAGAAAAATCTGTGCTCTTTGCGCTGGAATCTTTGATGCAGTCACGTAATTCCCATTTACTTCAGTGAGTCACCCATGTGCGGAGAGATGAGCATTCTCCCTTGTTAAGGCTTTAAAGATTTCCATGGGAGTTTGCTTCCTTGAATATTTTATTTTCAGCTTTGTTATGGTAAGATGATTTTTCTGACATTTCGCTGATCACAAAGCAGCTGGTCCCATAAAAAATAAAGCACACACACAAAGAAACAAATGACTGGGTGTCTGGGGGAAAATGTGAGTTCTGTGTCTGAGCTGCAACAGATTGTCATCATTAAAGCAAAGCATCAGCAAAGGCTGGAATGGCGGGCACTAAAGAGTGGAAGCATTTTCTCAGGTTGAAGGGCTAAAGAAAGGTGGTGCTTTAATTAAGCCATTGTTCATTTTGGGGGCATCGCCTCTCTTTGATAATTTTTAAAGTTCTAAAATAATGGTGTCAAATACAAAGAAGAAAACAAGTAGAAACATTTTAAGGTGCACTTGATTTAACCGTGCAAATCACACCATCCCTTATTTCAGGTCTAAATGTACCATTGCACAGATCTGCCAAGCTTGGAGCACCATAAAATCCAAAAATACAGCTGCTTGCCCATGTCAGGGGCTTTCTGAGAAGAGCCGAAATCCAAATTTAAAACTGCAATAGAACCAACCCCAGACATTGCCATTTTCCAGTACCATCTCTCTTCCATCTCTGTAGTATATTTTTAGCAGAGGGTGGTCCTTATTCTGCATTCCCACGGCACCCCTTTGCCAGTTCCTTCCAGGTCTTTGCTTCTAAGAGACCAGGCAGGTGAGTGATGGAGGGGTCTCTAGTTAGGTGCTGGAAGGATACTTGGACCTGGGAAAGGTCCTGGAAAAGTTGGGTGCTGGAGGGATACATGGGAAGGACCTGGCCGCCTTGTTGTACCAGCTCCATCACTGGAGGAAGAGAGGGAGCTCTACCAACTTCCAAAGACTTTTCCTGTCGTAGGAAAAGACATAGCAATAGAAATGGCTCGTGAAGGGCAAAAGACCCAGACAATGGTATTAGGTGGGGAACCAGTTTATTTCCTTCCCCGAGTTTTTTATTAGGTGATTTCTCTTCTGACTTTTCCATTTGTTTTCTATTTAATTTCTTGATTTATTTGTTTCTGCTTATCTATATTGAATGAGTCATCATGCTGTTAAAGACCCTTATTAAGGAAAGTGAATAATCTCCTTGAATTTACTTATATGTGTCTCTGTTCCCTCCACTTGTGGCTACTTTCTCCCCAGTTATTGGAAATTAAAGGCCAGAAAATGGGTTTGATGTGGAATTTTCATAGGATTTTTTTTTTGAGGTTTTCCCTTAAAAGCTTTTTAATCAAGAGCTGGAACTAAACCCCAAATTACTTCTACATTTTCAAAAGGAATAGGTCAGCACTCTGCGTTTATATCAAATGTTACATTTTCAGAAACAAAGAATTGTAACCTCAAGTTGAATAAAAATGTTCTGAGGCAGACAGCATCCTGGCCGCTGGCCCAGGCAGCTGCAGCGTTTCCCCTGGGGCCGGATTTCTGGGCAGTCAGAAGTGATGAAGAATCTGGAAACCAAGACTTAAGAGCAGAACAATGATGGAACCGAACACATTGTCATGTGGGGATGGTTCCTTTGGTCCTTTTTCAGCAGCTTTCCTGTACTTGCTTTCATTCCACTCCCCTCCTTCCCATTCACTTTTCTTTCCTTATTCTTCCCTTCTCCCTTGTGTCTCACCACTCATTTCCCTGTCCCCTCCTTGCCTTGTTGCCTTCGCTGTTCTCGTGTCTCTGTCCTTGCAGTGATGCACTAACATGACCCGTTACTGGCAAAACTTTTCAGGGGCACAATTCCTGCAGAAAGGGTTTCAAGGCAGGCTCAACATGTTGTTACTTGTACACAACCAAAAACTGGGGCTGTACCTCAAAACACGCTGCCTTGTTCCTCATGTGGTTGCTTAGCTGGTGCCTCACAAAACCAATATGAATTTTAATTTGTAGCGGTTCATTGGGAGAGACCTTTTAGGTCTTGGAGTGGTCTCCTGGCCTTTCAAGATCTTGTTTCTCTCTCTATAGCCAGCTACCAGAGAGGGGTCTTTGTTTTCTTTTAAGTTCTTGTTGACTACTGTCTGTCTGCCTTATCACTCAAGGAGCAGAAACGTGAAGATGTATGGTTCTGATGAAATATTCAGGCTTTTAATACTAGCAGCTCAGAAGATACATAAACTGTAATTTATTTCTGTTTACAGCACTTCTGCTGGAAGTATCCTGCTAATCTACCTAATATATGTAAGAAAATGCAGACAAGCTGAGATATTTTTTTTATTATGACTGTTAATCTTCACTACAATGTTATGAAGCAACAAGGAATGAACTTTTCCAGGAACTAGATGTCCTATTTATTAAAGACAGTGCCTCATGTTGTCTGTCAGAGCCCTGTACGCAGCACTGGGTGACCTTTTTTGAAGAAACTCAATTGGGTGATGTAGTTTTCCTGCAGGTTTTAGGCTGTAACGCTTTGTCACTTTTCCAGGTGAGGTTACATTAGATCCTGTACACACGCATCATGGAATGAGACATCCTGTGGCTGATGCCTTCATAGGAGCTATAGGGCCAAGCACATCTGGACAGAGAGTTGCCCGGGGCCGGTGGAGGAGCAATATTCACAAAACAATCTTTCCCTGAGGCCACGGGAGCATATCTTGGAGAGTATTTTGGGGAATAAATTTCCAAATTTCCAGGAGGGTAAAAATCAGGGTGACTTAGGTCTTTTGGCTTCATGACAGCCGACCCCCACATCCCACCTGCAGCCAGTTCCTCGAGGCGAAAGTAACCTTTCCCATCACCTTTCTGTCTCTGTTCCACGGCCAGCAAACCTAGAGCAATTGCTTTGTGACCATATTCAGCTTCCAGTCTGCTTCCACTCCAGCCCTGAGCGAAGGATTTATAACCCCGAAGTGGATCAGTGCTTTTTTCCACTTGCAACTCTGACTACTTTTTTTTCCAAACCATCTTCTCCTTGGAACATTACCCTTTTCTCTGGAGGTTTCTTCCCACGTGCTATGTCTAGGTGGATGTGGTTTAGCCCTGTCTCTTCCTGTAACGCTTTTGCGTGTGTTATTACAGGGGCGTTACAAGGTGTATTTTCATACTCAGACACCGTCAGCAGACATGGGTCTCTGCAGGATAAAACTTCAGAAAGTGAGATCTAGCTTTTTCCCTCTTTCATCTCAAATGGGAACTGGTGAACTGATGCTGTGGTGAATTCTTGAGGCAAGAGCCCTGGCAAGACAGACCAAGGGAGCAGGAGGAGTTTAACCCCCAAAGCTGGCGGGGTCTGCACCCCACACTTCTGACAGTTCTCCCAGCTTTCACAGCCATGATACAAATAGGTGTGCAGCTAAAAATGGAAATGTAAATGGACCCCCCAAAAAGGAGATGGGCAATAACAGCACGTTTGATGGGCTGACGTCTGCTGCATGTTTTTAAGTTAACTTGACGCTCTGCGCTTGGCTTCAGTATACAAGATCAAAAAATAAATCCTATTAATACTTTTATTTAAGCTAGTCATTCAAATCTGAGTGGGCTGAGAAGCCATAAGCACCCAGGTTTGCCCAGGATTACCCCTGGCATAAATTATGTACACATATCAGAGGTATGAGAATATCAAGTCAGTTAATTTAAATTAATGTTATTAAAACAAATGGCAAATTGACTTTTGGTAATATAGGGCTTGATTTACCCTAGCTTAACTCCATCGACTTTGGTGGATTTGCTCGTGCTTCACTCTGGTATAAATCAGGGGAATACCAAGTCCAGGGAGCGTAAACGTTAAGACCAAGTGAAATATTTACTGTCTCATGTCTTGTCACATTCAAAGCAGTAGAAAATGTGTTTCTTCTGATTTATTCTGCTGTAATGTAGACAGTGGCCAGGAATAGAGGAAGGAATGATTAGCTGTTTATTGCAGTGTTTGGCCTTAATACGTAATATCATGCTAGCACAAACTTAATTATAGATTCAAAATGAGCTCGTATTTAATATATTCTTAAAGCAAGAAGCAGAACTGGGGTATTGACCATTCACAGACAGAAATGGTTTCCAACCTGCAGGCTCAGCAGCGTGCTGAGGTCTGAAGTTACTCATGTACCAAGCGGAGTTCTTCCTCCTCCTTCTTTAAAGTGCCTTCTTACTGCTCCATGAGTGAAAAATTAATGGGCCTTCTTTCGTTTGCTCTTACGACGAGAAGGAAGCGCTTCCATTAATAACACTAAGAATAGGATTTACTGTAACTTGGCCTCAGATGGTGTTTGTGGTTCCCACACATCCTGTAACAATATGCTTTCTAAACTTAAATGGATATTGCTACACTGACTGTTACAAAAAAGCAGAAGGAAGATGATGAAGCAGCTCCTCCAAGCTAATTTTTTTTTTTCCTGAGGCAAATTTATTGGCCTCGTGTTCAACGCTTTGGCAAGGAGAAAAAAAAGCCCCAACGTGAAAGTGAGACAGGTCATGAGTGTGTTTTACCAGTGTGTCTGCAGTGGGGTGATTTCTTTCAATTAATTACTGATGTAAGGGATAAAGTAGAAAACCAGATTTTTACAGCTGTTTTATCACTCTTGCCATGGTAGTACTATCTGACACAGGCACAAATACCATATTCAGCTCCACCTCTCCCATTCCTCGGCCAAACCTCTCCTCCACCTTTTCGGCAGTTCCTCCAGCAGCTGCATCCTCTAGCAACCTTCTACTGCTCACTTTGCACACACCCCCCCCAGTCAATGCTCCTCTGGGGTAGCTCCATCACCGATTGATGAATTGGTAGTGTTCAGCTCCTGCTGGCAGTCAGCTGCCTCCGTTCCTTGACCTCTTGCCCAAGGCTGCCTGTAGACCTGTCAATCATGGAAATATTTTTTGTGAAGTCAATTCTTTAAGCAATTAAGGATCTATATGTAGGCAGACAGAGCATCTTGCATGGTGCTTGGGCCAGCTAAAGCTTCTCTTACCCATTACCAGGCTCTGAGTAAGCCAGTCCTGCATAGAATAGATAAATACCATCCATCCATCATCCCCCATATGGCTTAGGAGTGTAATTTCATGAGCTGCCTGTGTGGGAGAGAAGTGTGAGAAGATGCTGCGTCAGTGTGTGGGCTGCAAAAGGGACAAAGAGGTGACTTAAAATTTATACTGGAAATAGAGAGTGAGTAATAATGTGCCCACCGCAGACCTTTCTTCAGAAGAAATATGCAAATGAAAAAATGATTTGAATGATGGATTTAACTACCAACTGAAATTGAAGCTGAGAAGCTGAGGTGTGAACAAGCTCTCTGGAAAGAGATGGCAGCAAACAGGCACAAACCACAAAGTGAAATAGCACCGTGTGTGCACACATATGCACATGTGTGTGGGGGGTGAAGCTGTGTGACTTGGGGCTTGGAAAGAGAAAGTTTCTGTGTACCTGCCGGGGTTTTCTTCCTTTCTTTCCTTTGTGGTGCCTTCCTATAATTAATGGGAACCATCAAGAATCTAAAGATGCTCCAGACCTGAAATCTGAGTCCTGGGGGATTTCTAAGATGAACCCAGACCAGAATATTGCATCCACAGGGCTGTGGGAAAGGGATTGGAGTTTGTGCCTTGGACCTCAGAGACGGGTGGATATGAACCAGATGACTAGATCAGACCCTTCAGATTTTGGAGGCATTGTAAACAGGGCTCATATCCAAACATTACTGCATTATATTTGCTCTAGCAAAAAAAGGCTTAACATGCATGCATGAAACAGAAAATATAATTCTGGGAAAACACAGAGGCTATGTTTGAGCTGATGGAATGATCTATCCTGATGTGATATTTGTCAGCTGTGGTCTCCTAAATTCACCTATGCAATTCTCCAGCTTTCATCAGTCAAGCTGAAACAGGGTTTAGCACTAAAGAGAAGACTTCCTTCAAAGAAAGTGTCTCTTCATGCACGTGATCTGGGGAGAGCATTCCTTTATTTTCCCTGTTGCCATTTGGGGTGAATAGGATATAATCTTTTCTCTTCTGTCTTTCTTATGCATCTTCCTACTTGAGATTCTTACAACACAAAGTCAGTTCAGTGAAAAACATCTCTCTCCCATCCCCTTCCTTCGTTTCCTAAGAAAATAGATACTTTGAAAGGCATGAAATATAATGCCAACTGCTGCCTTCCTAAAGAATGTCTAAAATTCCTGTGAGACAATGCATTGTTTCCAAACAAAGCTATTTCAGGCAATTCTATCCTCGTATGTACAAAGCTATTCATCTGAGAGACTTTTTTTTTTTCCCCCAGCACAAATACTCTTGCTGTGGGGTTTTATCTTTTAGAAAGAAAAAGAAAGTGTTTTGGAAGATCAGTTTCATATTGTTACAATTTAAAATAAAACAAACAAAACCAGATTCTGCAGAAGTTCAAACCAACTGCCATTCTGGCTGTCCGTGTCTAGTCAAAGTTAGCACGATCCCTCTGGAACATCTTTTACAAACGTTATTTATTTGACAGCCTCTGGTGGGTTTTTTGTCAAATGTTACCAAGAATCCTGTGCCATGCTTAACTCTTTAAATCTTAGAATCAGAGAATATCCCGAGTTGGAAGGGACCAATAAGGACCATCAGTCCCACTCCTGGCTCCACACAGGACCAGCCTCATCAGAGCAGATGACTGAGAGCGTTGGCCAGACGCTGCGTGAACTCAGCCCAGCTCGGGGCGGTGACCACTGCCCTGGGGAGCCTGTGCCAGGGCCCCACCACCCTCTGGGGGAAGAACCTTCTCCTGATCTCCAACCTAACCCTCCACTGGGGCAGCTCCATGGCATTCCCTCGGGTTCTATTGCTGAGCACCAGAGGGAGACGATCGGCGCCTGCCCCTTGGCTCCCCCTCGGGAGGAAGCTGTAGGCCGCCATGAGCTCTGCCCTCAGTCTGCTCCTCTTCTCCAGGCTGAAGAACCCAAGGGACTTCAGCCTCTCTTCACAATTCTTCCCCTCTAGACCCTTCACCACCTTTGTTGCCCTCCTCTGGACACTCTCCAACAGTTTTATGTCCTTTTTGTGCTGTGGTGCCCAAAACTGCACCCGGTACTCCAGGTGAGGCCGCACCAGCGCAGTGTAAAGTGGGACAATCCCATCCCTGGACTGGCTGGCAATGCCGTGCTTGATGTACCCCAGGACATGGTTGGCCTTGCTGGCAGCCGGGGGAAGTGCGGTGGGTTTGGTTTTACACACTTCAGGGTCTCACATGGATCTTGGTGTGGTGGGAACTACCCCCAAAACTGCTGAATATCTCCATGCCCCTGTCTCCATGCCAGCTTTCCCAGGGTATTGGCACCATGTTTATTGCTGTTTAGTGTGGCTAGCAGGAGCAAGAACTCAAGTACTGGCCTGGTGCAAGCCATTTTCTACCAGAGAGGATGTGGCCTGTAGATATTTATGAACCTCGATTCATGAAATCACAAAGGTGGAAGGTTATGAGCTCTGTAGAAGCATCGTCATTTCTAAGGGAAATGTTTTATGGAAGGCGGGTAGGTTTTGGCCAAGTAGAGAACCTTGGCTGCTGTTCCATGGACTCTACCCATGCACGAATTAGTTGTGGGCTTGAACCAGGAAAACCTGCTAATGCTGTCACAGTAAAAGACAGAATGAGCTCAGAAGTACGGATAGAGTAATTTCTTTCACTTACTTTGCAAAAAACAGTGCCTCAGATTATTAGCACTGCCTCCTTTCTGAGGACCAAGCCTGCTCCTTGAAATTAGAGATACAAAACTATTTCACTAGCCTGTGTTTTGACTCCACTCCGAAGTCATTGGGTTTTGTTATTGCAGCAAGAGAGATCTTCACAGAGTAAAGGCAGGACGCTGTTGCACTAAAATGTGTAACGTGCTCTCTGGGAAGTAAATTGTAGGTGTCCTACCAGATAGAGATTTAAAGATGTCCTTTTCATTTCACTGCTGGAGGAAACTGGGAGTAACATGGAGGAAACTGGGTTTAGCAGCCGTTGGTAATTAGCCAGTTCGCAGCGTTATCAGAGATATGCGTGTTTTTTGCAACAACAACAAACCTCAGAAACATCCTTTCTTTAGAAATATCTGTTAACAAACCCAAAAGGTGGAGGAAAAAAAAACAACTAGCAGCTGCTATAGCACAAAACTTTAACATACAGATCTTGCTTTCTGAGAGCTATCATTAGAGCCAAATTAAAATATAGCCAAGATTTTTCTAAATAAAACTGTCAATGAAGATAAAAAGTTTTTATGTTGACAGTAAAGCAAATGATTTTTTTCCATTCTGCTGAGGTTTTGTAATGGTGCAGTATATCTGGTTGACTTATGGCACGCTAATGACAGATTAACAGCTGCAGGGGAGACGCCGCCGCCGAGAATCGCTCTCGAGCGAGCGAAGCTGAAGGCCTACGGGCAGGGGCTGGGTTTGGAGGCAGGATGGGTGGAGGATTTACGCATGGCTGCACATCGGTGACACTGAGAGCGGGTTAAGAAAAGCGCTCATGGATGTGAGAAGTGGTTCCTAGGGTGGGGGAAGCCCCGCGCTGGTGGTTACCTCTTGGCACTGCAGGAACTGAAATGCAGCAGCCAAGTAACTGAGCTTGGGTATTTCCTGTGGGTGCGGGAGGGTGTGCACCGGCAACGGTAGTAACAATTGCTGGGGATACTAAGAAGGTTAAACAAGAATTAATGATCTAGATCTGGATAAAGTCGTTTTTCCTTATGCTTACTGACAACAGCTGTCGTATTGGCTATGTTAATCCTCTAGACTTCGCTGAAGGAATTAATTTGCCTTTTTGGAGCTCACTAATCTACTATTATTTTCTCTATCCGAAATCGTGCTTGGTAGTTCGCATTGGGAATTTGTGTGACTTGTTGCAAATGAGGCAACAGAACGGTTTGAATACCACGGTTTGGAGTGGAGCAAGCATCCCTCTCTGCTTGGTACCTTCGTTGTGAGATGATGGCAGTGGTGGTCGCACATTTTATCTGACGCTCTTTGTTGTCAACAAATAGACAAAACTGGGGCTGGAGTGGTGCAGCAGCAGAAGCCATTCACTGCCTCTCTGTCCTTGGTGCCCGCAGCAAGTGGAGAGAAAAGGACTGTGAATTCTTGTATAATTCATTCCCAATTCTCCAAAATGCGCTGGAGCTGCTCCCTTCATTGTACGGTGCCCAGTTACAACCTTGTCCAAGGACAGGGTCTATTGGCAGCTGTACCAGGTCACACCACTTTTAACAAAGAACATGCATTTAGTTCTTCAAAGTGACCATAACTTGGAGATCCTAGGATGCCTCCAAAACCACTGTGATGTGAATTCACTTGGTGGTATCTTCAACACTTAATTAGACTAGTTATTTTGGCAGGGAGGAGGAAAGAAAAAAGTCAGAACACTTAGAAAAGAACAGCTTTTCCTTGGATTGTGACATCTGAATAATTTAAAGAGGTTCTGAGAACTATGTTTTATTTTAATTAGTTTCTGAATCAGTTTCTGCTTTGCCTATTCTTTCTCCCCCCTCTTTGTACTGTTTATTTTTGATGACATCTGCAATCCTGGAAGGAAAAAAAAGAAAAAGGAAGCAAATTAACTTGGTTCAAGCCACATCAGCACATCCCTTGGAAGATCACAGCAGTCAGCTGTAAAAAATGGGCTTATGCTGAAAGAAAATGAGGAGCTCAGAGGGCTGAAAATGTACTTACCTATTTATTAACTACATCTATCTTTATTATTTTTGTATGACACCAAAAAGTGTTCTTGGCACTTCGCAGATGTGCACAAAGGACGTGAGGTGGACTGCTGTGGCACTGTTTTATTAAGGCCACTCTGCATTTACATCTGCCAAACCCAGAACACAGTCCATCCCTTGACAAGCTCTTAGTCTAAATAGGCACAGTCCAGGAGAGCGGTGGGGGAAGAAATGAGCCGTGTGGCTGTGATTAACGCTGTGATTAAGGATCATCACGTTAATTCCAGAAAACTTTTGGTCCTCGCAGACCCCTGCCCTGTGGTGCTCTCTGTTTTGCCAACAGTCCTTCTTCTGGTTGTCTCTATTCCTGTGAAGGGTAACCTTTGGAGGGACAGCCTGCCCGCTCAACCCAGCCGTGGGTCTAAGGAGAGTGAAGAGGGTGAGGCTGAAGGAGATGTTGCTCACAGAGACGTGAGAAGGAAGAGGTCCCACCCGCCGAAGTTGAAAAAAAAAGACCTGATCAACTGATTGCTCTTGACCACGGTGTCACTTAGTTACAGCTATGTGCCTTTCAAGTAGGATGAGTTGTCCCCTCTGGACATGGGCACTGCTATCTGCAAACTTAGGTTGCCTGTACCAAGAGCAAGGTGCAAGGAAAGGAGCTACGAGTCCTTTCTCATAAATCTGGGGGCTCCTGAAGTTGACAGAAAGATATACATATATTTGGCCCATTGTTGCCTGTCCACACTCAGCATTGATGGTCCTGTGTGCTTCCTGGAAAGATAGGATGTATATGGAGTAAAAGAACGTGAAATACAATTGTAATTTTAAGATCGTTTTGGATTCAAAATGAAAAAATGCTTTAACCAATACATTTTGCAAATTAATATAAGCCTCAGCTAATATTTCAGTAAGAAAAGCATCAAGCAACTTGTCACCAGAAAAGACAGAATGACTGAAATGTTTCATTTCAATATTTTTCAAACAATAAGTTTTGAATTTTTTATTTGAAGTTAACATTTTGGGTTTTGAAATGTATGCCCTCCCACCTTCTTTTTTTTTAGAAAGCTCAAAGTGAATCACACTTTTTTTTTTGGTCCCCAAATAATTTTTATTTTCAACCTTTTCTAAATGCTGGGCAGGCCAGGGGAAAAAAAAAAGAAGTTATTTGTGCAACTGTGTGAGAGATGTTGTTTCTGAACAGACTGTGTTGTGATGAGGTCCTGAACACTGACTCGCTAGTTCTGATCTGAGTTCAATAAAGGGTGCGTGTAAGGTGGGTGGTGGAGGTAATTCTGTTATCATGTCATTCTGTCCTGCCAATCCTCTCCTAAGTATTATCAAGCAACGTGTGACAGTTATGAAGTGGATTATAGGCCAACCTGTCTGATGTGGCTAAGCTGAATCCATCAAACGTATATCACTCAGAATCTCAAATTGGACTTGAACCTTGGTCTGTGAAGTTGCAGATAAGTAATTTGTCACGTTTTGCTAACACCTTTCCTCTGCTTGGTGTGTCCCTGGTGGGGGACATTCAGCACGCTCATTTCAGCTGTTGTGTCTTCAGGATGTAATATGAAAATTACTAGGCATTATGAAAAGGTCAGCTCTGTAGACTCACAGAGTAAGTAGGAGGAATGGAGTTACTCTTAAGATATTCATCATCTGTCATTACGTCTTATTAATCATCCCAAACAAATCTTGGACAGCAGTTCATTAGAGAGCGCGTGCTCTGCGACTGTCTGCGATAGGTGCCATTTTTAATGTATCTTCTTTTTCTGACTTTTTCGTCGTGTTACTAATTGAGATTCTCACTGTGGCGTTTTGATTATTGCGAGTATAAAATACATGCGGACGTGTTACCCCCGTTAGGAAAAGCAGAACCGAGAAAAGCTGTGTTGAAGAGTGAGAGTGAGCCTTGGCGAGCAGCAGGGCTGTCTGGACGGGGAAGTACCTACATGCAAACTTCATTGCTGAAACCATATTCAGTGGTTTGGCAAGATTCAAGAAATCCAAAGAGTTGTCAGTATGAGAGAAATACACCATGTCAAAAATGTTTGAACAGGCTTGGTCTAAACGAAGCATTAGACAGCATAATAATGGAAATATTTAGCTCCCTAGTACAGCCCGGTCGGCTGCTTACAGCAGAAATGCAGCTTTTGTAAGAGCTTTCCCTGAAAGAACTGCTGGTGTCAAGATGAGCTTCTGCACAGACAGACTGTGTGGGGGGAGTCACAGAAACACAGAATATTAGAGGTTGGAAGGGACCTTGAAAGATCGCCTTGTCCAACCTCCCTGCCAAGGCAGTCAAACTCTTTCCAGAGGAGTTTGACTGAGGTAGTCTTCCTGGTTTCTGGGCTTCACAAGCAAGTCCCAAATACAAACGTGGAGGGGAAGGAGTGTATGCAACTGAAATATTAAACTTATTCTTATGGAACCAACATAACGCTTCATCGCTTTGAAACATCCCTTCTGAAGGAACAGGCAGATCCTGTCACTTTAGAAGGATTGAAGATGTAAATGGGCCAGGGTGGAAGTGCACTGAAAAGCAGCCGGTGTTCAGGGGTCATCCTCTTACTAATTTGGAGATTAGGAAAAGTGCTTGGTGCCTTCTCAATATTTGTCTTCACACCTCAGATGTGAAAGTTTAAGAGTTTCTTTTTGTTCTGTGTCTTTTGATGGGCTAAAGAGAGGGGAATAGAGGTGTGAGCGTTACTGGGAATGCGTGTTTCTTTTACCACCTCTTTAAATGGGAGTAACGGTCCAGGTTCTTCACTGGTGGAAATGTGCTGCTGAATTTAACAAAGCTGCTGTCACTGGGCCACCCAGGGAAAGTGGGATCTGGAGCCATGTGTTACATTTCTTCTGCTGCAGAAATTGCGGGTTTTGCAGAGAGCACATTAACCTGGTTTCTGATGGGTTTTTTACCTGACCTCTCAGAATGATGAGAATAAAGCAATAATCTTTTCAGAAGCAGATGCTGATTACTTTTTGAAACCGTAGGACCAGACTCCCCTCTTGTGTAAACAGGCACCGATATGTGTGAGATAACTGGAGTTAGGCAATTCTGCTCAACTCCGCAGACTGCCCTAGCTGTTTGCATGGCTGTCTTCTCTAGCAGGGTAAAGCTTATGATGCAATATCAGGAAAGACAAGGAGACAGACAGGTTGGCCTCTGACCAGTATTTCAGCTCTGCTTGCATAATGCGATGGTGACCTTATGCAAACTGCTCTGGTAGCACCAGCGCTGCTTCCTCACGCCTCTTTGCTGAGTTGCTTTTCAGTTCTCCTCCCACATACGAGACGTTTCTGCAAGACAAAGCCCGAGTGGTGCAAAGAGAATGACTGTCCTCACCCAGTTTCTGGCTTCTTTCCCCCACGCAGCTCTATATGGTCACAGGCAAGGAAGAAACATGTCCCAGCTCATGGTGGCACTTCTTACAGGGGTTGTAAGCATTATTATGGAAAGCACTTATTCCATAACACAGGTACTGACAGAGGAAAAGCTTTTGTGGGAGCTTTGTTCCTAAGTAAGTTGAATCCTGGTGGTGTAGGCTCTGTACCACAACACCACACGTTGGCACTAAAACCATTGGCCTGTGGAGGCAGAAGCTGGGCCTCTGCTGAGTCTGTCTGCTTTGCCTGGTGGTTTCCTTGGAGGCCGAGGGGTTTGTTGAATTAGGACTATAAGATGCCAAGGAACAGGAGTATCTTTGGTTTTGTCTAGGTTCTGCCTTTACATCACGTGCAAGTAAGAGGAGAAATATATTTGAACAATACAAATGGAGGTAGCCGCATGGTGGGCAGGAGGGCTGTGCTCATCTGTAGCAAGCAGTGTCACAGTCTTTAGCTCAGTGACATCTTTTCCTTCTGTGTTTGTAGAGCTCCTAGCAGAGTAGAGTGCTTTCAGGAACCACCACAGTACAAGAAAGAAATGGATAATAATGTATTTTGTTTCCTCCTTGTCCTGCAAAGCTTGGTCTGTTTTTATAGTTACGCGTAAGATGAGCCATGTTGATAGCTTTTCATCCCTCTCTCTGTCACACTGCTGGTAGACTGATACATAGCAAGAAGTTCATAGCTTGGCTTTTTTCCCCCATATCCAGTATTTGTTTACAGAGATTGAATCTGTCATTCCAGATTAACAGGCACCTGCCACCTGATTTTATGATTACCATGGGTAATAACAACCAGTTGTTGTGGGGTTAAAAGGAGAGTGTGCACTTTACTATTTGTTTATGAATAACCCTTGAAATGAAGGAGTAGCTGTAAGAGCAGATTTGTTTCACGGGAGTTTCAAGAACAGCGTGTTTCAAGCCTTTCAGGTATTTGTTGTGTGGAGTCTGGACGGCAGGTCCTTGTGTACACTGCCCTGCAATGACGTGGGTGGCAGGACCGGGAGACCGAACTTGGCATCCTTGGCTGTAAATGGGCAGGTCCTGCCCTTGGGGAGCTGCAAGGCCTCCCTCTCCGCAGCGAGAGGTGGAGGGAGCCATTGGACAGCTGGGCTGTGTCAATCCTTTTATTGCCTGGCCACCTCTAGAGGGTGACAAATGGCCACACTGAAAGTTGTTACCATAACTTTGTCATGTGACGCTCTGTCGTAAGAGTTGGTCATAAAGCTTTATGGTGACTTTGTCATAAGACTATCTCTTATCAGTGCACTCCTCTGCTAGTTGGGTATCAGGGAAGCTGTGGAGCAGTATGAAGAAGGTGAGCAGCAAATAGTCTTTTACTGTTTCTCCTAATGCAAGAACTGGAGAGCATCACATGAAATCGATGCTTTCCATGCAGCTGAAACATGGCACTCCTTGCACAAGGCTTTTTTTGATGCTAACACTTCACACAACCTCTAGAGAGCCCTTGCATTGCAGACGTTTGGAAGGGAGGATGATCTTTCCCTGTATGCTTGTTCTCTCCTGGGCCGCAGTAGGGCACTGGGTTTGAGCTAGAACTACCTTTGGTCTGGCTCGGTATGGTAATTCTTGTGTTGGGATGCGTTGTAATGGAACAAAACATATTATTTCACAAGAATCTAATGGGTTTTGTTCAGTATGATTGATGCAGATTTGGAAATCTGCAGCATAGCCACATGCGATGCAGGTCTCCAAGTCAGAAAGAGGAGGTGATGTCTACCACCAGGTATGGAAATGCAGCACAAAACCAACTCCACAACTTACACCATCACTAGACCTTTTAAATAAGCAGAGGGCAAAATGTAAGTGCTTTTTCTCCCCAGAACAATGACAAAAACTTTAAGCAAAATACCCACTTTTATATGCGGAATTAACAGTTCTAGAAAAAGCTTCACATTTCTGGAAATCACCAGAGGATTTCTATCCAGCAGGCAAGTGAACTCTAGGAACACTAATAGGACAAAGCCATCAGTGGTGAAGGGGAGATGATGTGATGCAGAGACTTGTCAGTGCAGAGGAAGGGACTTGCATTCAGGCAGCAGCCATGAATAACCTGAGAATCCACTCCCAACATAAAGATATTCAAGAGCGTATTTTCAGGATTAGTATATTAGATAACCAGAATTGAAGGAGAAACTCTTTTTATATAGAAAAGTGAAGGTAGGATTTGGGATCTGATGTCAGGAGCAGTTAAGCAAAATGCCACCCAGACACAGCCGCTTTGTCAGCAACATCTACCCATCTATTTCTCTTTTGCGCGGGACTGCAGAGATGCTTGTGATACAATCATGTATTATGGTGCTATTGTTGCATACAGAGTGTGAGAGGGGAGAATGTTTGGAAGGAGGCATAGAAATAAAATAAAATAAAAAAATTAAAACCATCAGGACAGCCAAGCTGAATAATACCAGCTGAGGACCTGACTCATTTTGTGATGTCTGTGGCACAGCAGATGCGTGCACATGTATTGTGCTTAGTGCCCTGTGGGAGTAGCTGGAAGAAAGAAAAAAAGACATTTCTAGAACAATACTGGCATAAGGCACATGTTATAACACTAACCCCCTGATGTGTTATGGTTTTAGAATAATTGCGTGGGTGTCTGGTGTTTGAAGGAGAAAGGAGAGGTACTGCAATGAATCACCTCTTCCCCTCCTGGTTTTTGCACTATGGGCAAGGATGGTGGTACTTCAAAGCCTTTTCTCACTGTACCACAAAGATGTGCATTGACCTTTTAATGTCTTTAAGGTCACGTGGGACCGTTTTGCTTCACTTGAGATAATCCAGTCCAGCAAATGCTGCCTGGTAATGGGTTCCCTGACTGCCCAGGGTGCACCAGCCATCCTTCAGCTCCCTGGCTCTGTTCTCCCCTCCAGCACAAGCAGCCCTTGTCTGAACATTCTGATGTTCTTTCCCTTTGGTCTTCTGGGGTTTCTGTCCTCTGCAAAGGACAAAAGAGCAGCTCACTTCAGTCTGCGCTGTCAGAATTTCTCAGTCTGGTGGTGGATGCAGGTGCATAGGGTTTCCCCCCACCACCACCCCGGTGGTATTTCTCTCCTTGGAGGTGTGCTCTGGAGCTGAAATCTTGGCCACAAGGAAGCAAGGGAAGGTTTCCATTCAGTCTAATGGGGATAAAGCTTAACTGACGAGACAAACAATAAGTGATGTGTTCCGCTTCTACTCTACATGGTTAATACAGGGAACAAAATGTCAGTGTCAAATTCAGTGCCTGTTGTAGTTATGCCAAGTTTCAGGGCTCAGACAGCTGGCAACCAGCAAGGAATTTTTTGGAAATACAAACCACTTGCAAATGGCCCTAATTCTTGTACTACCTTTTTCCTTTTCTTAGCTATTTTTACCTCTCCTTTTCTTCATTCCCATTATGTTCGCAAGGGATTTTTCACAATCATTTTGAGACACGTTGGTTTGTACCGCAGGGAAGATAAAGCCCGTGTTTGGCTGAGCTCTGCGGCCCCGCCGAGGAGCTGCTGGGAATCCCGCTGCACCTCGCAGCCTGGCTCTTCAAAGGGAAGCTCTGATGCAACATTTCTATGTCCAGAACGCAAAACGAGTCCCATGGGAACAGCTTCATTTCCTTTGATGTTTGGTGGATTTGGCAGCTCAGCATCATTTGATTCACCACCCTGGCAGAGAGCCAGGATGCCTGCAAAGCAGGTCAAGGCTGTCATAATCTCGCTGTGGAACAAACCCACGTTCAGATGCTGTTTCGTAACAGCAGCTGAGCGTTTCCCTTGCCCCGCAGAGAGGCTGGTCCCAGTGGTGTGTGGTGGCGAGGGGGTGAAACCCTGGCTCAGCACTTTCTGGTCCCCAGCCCTGTCACGGCTTCTGGCTGTGCTCACACACGCGCCGCAGCGCCGCGACCAGCCAGCCTCCTTGCTGCTGCTGCAGAGGTGGGAAAAAACATCCACAGGAGAAATAAGCTGAAATTCTCTGCTGCAGAGAGGACAGCTGTGTAGTGCAGGGAAATTCGCAATTTCTCTCCCAGCGCTGCTGTTTCTGGTTAGGCCCCGTGCTGGAGCACTGGCTTGGATGGCCAGGGAGAAGCTGGCTCTGTGGTGCACCCAGAACCTTGGAGGAGAGTTTTCCAGAGGTTTGCAGCTGTTCTCCGCTCCCTTGAGGGCAGAGGAGGGGGCTGTGGGAGCTTGATGCAGCCCCCTCTCCTGCCAGTGCCCCAGCCAGGGGAGCTGCCATGAGCCCAAAGCCGGCTGCCGGCTCCGCGGAGCGGGCGCCTTCCCCAGGGCTGCTGGAATAACTTATTTCTGCTGTGCAGTAGTGTCCAGGTACCCTGCCCATGGGATGTGTGTGTGTGCATATAGATGTGTGTGTGTGTGTATATATATATGCCTACATGCAGATTATGTCTTCTTTTGGAAGCCTGAATAATAGTTCTGTATGGAAAATCTCTGAGCCTATATTATTAGACTTTTATAACTTCAACTGCACCTCCCCCCGCCCCGATATTTCCTAAATCTGCATTGACTGTGTGCTCCTCCCAGCTCTCCTAGCAATACTCGTGATGAAGAGATTAAATTCAGAGATACAAGTTCTGCTGAGCCTAGGTGGAAAGCAGTTGTGCTTGCTTTATTCCCCAGAACGGGTCGTTGCCGTAAGGCTTATTTTGGGATAAAGTTACCTAAATAGGCAACGCTGATTGTCGGGAGCAGGGATTTTAGGGTTCAAATGGATGTTGGCTTAACAGTTGGATAAACACGATGGTGCCTGAGGGCATAGGAGGTTGGTCAGCTGCTCGCGAAAGGCTGCTGTCTGCAGGAGGACGCGGTGTTGGCACCGCTTCCGCGCACAGCGAAGGGGCAGCACTGGTCACCCCGTTCAGTTCGCGTGTCCCCGTGCGATGGGCTGCCCGAGCGTCATGCTGTAATGATAGCTCTTCTTTCCTGCTTCCCTCCCTTCCTGCGTGGTTAATTGGCCTGAATTAGAAGCCTCAGGATATAAGGATGTAAGAGCAAAATGCAAGCGTGCCGTACGTTGGAACTAATAATAAAAAGGGTTAATTTTCTTCAGTACTGGGAGCTGTTGGAGCTGAACGAAATGAGATAGCAGCTTAGAGTGTGTTTGCCTGTGTGTGTGGGAGGAAGGTGTGGAGGCTGTTTATTTACAATTATTCCCTTTCCGGAGAGCTGGTGCAAATCAGTGCTCCCTCAGCCTGTCCAAAAATCAATGAAAATCCTCCTTGGCTTTGATTTTGTTCCTGTTTCACTTAACCTTTAAACTTTACCTGTTGGACAAGCTAGGACTCAGCAAATGAAAACAGTTTGGACATGCCTGAATAAAAGCCAGAGCCCTGAACCTCAGCTTTGAGATACGTATATTGTACTGGAGTAGCGGCTGCTTTTGGTGCTCAGAGGTCTGCAGAACAAGATTAGCGCTCGGTGTTCCTGCTGAGACGTCAGGGTGCTGCAGGTTCCCAGGGCAGCCCCCACTGACGGTTTGCATGAGCATTTTTTGCTAACTCATCTCTGGGTTTCTTGTGTTGTCCTCAGGGTGGAGAAATAAGCTGTGATTTTGCTGGGTTTTTTTCTCTTTCACCTCAAAGCGTTAGGGGTCCTGAAAGAGAAGCAAATGATGTTCAGTCACCATCCATGCGCACTGCAGGACTTCCACCACAGGAACCGTTTCTGCCTTGGCGGCCTTCCCCACTGTGTCGCAACCCCTAAAAAGCGACTTCGCTGTTGCAGCCTCTGGCCCTGCCCTGCGCACGGTGACTTGCCTGGGGATCCACCAGGCCTCCCTGTGTTTTACCCTAGAAGCATCCCTTGAATCCTCCTTGAACAACATGCTTTGATTTTGAGTCATCCCTGACTTGGTCCGGGAGCTGTAGGTTACAGAAACACCTAAACAAAGAACAACATATATAATTAGGTGCAGAGGCTGTGAATCTGCACAGCACCTTTAACTTTCTGGAGCTACCTGTCAGCAGGTTTTAAGCCCTTGGCAATAGGCTTGGCATAGTAATGCTGGACTTAAAGTTTTTCCGGGTGGAGGGAGTTAAGCAAGTTGTAACTTCTGTGGCTTCAGCCTCTGTTTGGAGACAGGTAATTCCTTTCAAACAAAGTTTTGGTGCTCGATTGCTATTTCTGAGAGCTGGGATTGTTCCAGATTCCTTTGAGCATCTGTGCTATTGGAGTGATGGTGGAGGACAATTCATGTTGGGCTTCCCCTCGGCTGGGGCTCCCTGGATGGCCCGTGCCAGGATGGACATGGTGTTGGGATAGGGTCAGTGTACCTCAGAGTAAGCGAGCGGCAGACTGCAGGACAGTAGAAATGTTTGTAGATATTTAGCCATTATACTGCGCTATGTTTTTGCTGGTCTGTGCGCTGAACACCTCATCTCAAGAGAACAGGCTCAGGGTGAGGATGAGCAGAAAAGAGCAAGGCAGCTGCTGGAGGGAGGTGGGGGGAATTGTAATTCAGCTTGGAGCTGCAGGAAAGCACTATGGCCATGACAGTAAAGGAAACAGAGTTCCCCGGGCACGTTTGGTGCCCACAGCTTCAAGTGAAAAAGTGCTCTGTTACATTTGTGCCCTCTATCCTAGTAATTTATCCAATTTTCGCCTCTTCAACTGTCAGCTTTACAGTATGTGTTTTCAGGGGTAAGCAGTGTGCTCACAGCTTCTGTGCTGTGAAGCTCTAAAAACTTGATTTCAACTTTAAAACTGTTATTGTGCAAAAAAAAGAGGGAAAAAAAAACCCCACCAGGCATCAGCATCATCTATATCTGTGGAATTCAGTGTTCAGAACTAAGACCAACCCATGTTAGCTCACTCAGGATGAAAGCCAAATCAAGTGTGTTACTGGTTTTAATAACTCGCTGAGATTGTGTAGCAGAGTTGTGGGTGCCATCGTTTCTTTGCAGAGAACACATTAAAAACGGGTATTTTGGCTGTGCCACAATGCTGCATAATGACAGCGTGATGCTGCGTGCCAGCAATCCAACGGGATGCTCCTTTCTTTGGATCACGTATCTGTTATCGCTCCAGACAATGAGTATCTGATACAAAATAAAAGTGATAGATGCCAAGTGAACCAGTGAGTGGGGAGAAGATACTGTGGTTCATTGACTAACCAAATTACTTTGGGGGTATTTAAATGCATCTCTAGCTTTTTATTCTGCATGGGCTATTATAGATGAATTCTGTGATGATTCAGCCTTGGAAAAATTAACCCATTCTGTTCCGTGTGGGACGCTGGTGATCGCAGGGGTATGGTGGTGTGGTGAGGGACTATAAGGATAAAAAGGTGCTGAATCTGGGCACTGATGAAAATTATTTCAACACTTGGCATTTAATTTTAGTACAGCAGTGTAGCTGTTCATACTTCCAAACAGAACTAAAAGTGAACGTGGATTGGAAATACAGGCCGGGCTGTGCAGCTTTAGGCAGCAAAGAATTTGCGCTACGTTAATGCATTCGCTTGACTTCCCCCCGCCCCATTTCACTGCCGGGTTTGCTGTTCCCCCGCGACACAAAATGAGGTGGATTGATGAGTTTGCCACAGAAAAAGCAAAGCAGCTGTTAACTGAAGCAGGGAAAATCCCTCAACAAGTTATCCGTAAATAAGTAAACAAAGCCCTGGTTTGGCTTTGCTGGTGTTTGCACCCGCCTTGCATTTCGTTCTGAGGAGGTTGTAACAGATCAGCTTGTTTGCAAAGACTTTGGCATAAGCCAGGAATTAGAGGTTGGTGGAAAAGAATGTGTGTAAAAAAGACATTTTGAAATTTCAAATATAAATACGCACACTGGAAACTTTTTTCAATAGAAGTGGCCAAAATAAGATGCCACCATCTATGTATTTTGTCCAAACTAATGGACCAGGTCCACGTTTCCAGTATCAGATACCAGATTCCTTATGAACAGTTAACTCCAGCTGTCATGAAAAATATTCAGACTGGTGGTAAGACAGGTTGGAAAACCTGATGCTGCTTTTGGACAATTCATACCTAGGAGACATCTTATTCCATCTGATCAGTCAGCTCAACTCTTAACACAAGCTCGTAGAAAATAGAAAAGTTCCAGTTATCAGAAAAACTGTTACCCACTATTACATGAGAATTCACGAACAAGAAAGTATTTTAAAATAAATTTTTATATCAGCATACATGGTGCACAGACCAGGGCAGCACAGCGGCACTTTTGGGGCACTCTGAGGTTTTTCTGATAGGTGTCTGCAGGTGGATTTTGCTGCAGACAGACAGGTTGTTGCTGTGCAGAGACTCTGACCTGGTGCGCTCACTGCTGCCTCAAACGGGTTTATGGTCGACCGTGGATGCATTACGATGTTTGCCTAAAACCCACCAGCTAGTTAACCTGGAAGTTGCTGTGTTTTCCTTTGCGGCTGCTGAATTGAGATGGTGGCAAAATAAAGTTGGACTTAAAGATACCTGGGAGGCTGAGGAGCTGAAAACCATAAACGTGAATTATTTTTGCAGATAAGCATGTATAAGCTGACAAGTAAAGCCTTTAAATTGAATATGTGCTGTCAGTGAGGTGTAGTCAAATAGCTATTGAAATCCAGGGAGGGGACAAATATATTTGTCTGGGGAAACCAGGAATATTGGTCAGTGGGAGGCCAGCGGGGGCAGTCGGAGCCTCCCCCGCCTGCAGCCGCAACCTGCCTCCGGCCATTGCCATTAGCCCAAGTTGTTGTCTGTCGGGCTGTAAAGTGTGTTACACGTTCCATTTCATTAACACCCTAAACTTGATTTTGATGGTCTGGGAGCTCCTGGAGAAAAGGAAATAAATCCACAACTTGTATCAACAAGGGCAGTGTTTGCAAGGGGCTGGAACCAGCAAAATCACCCTGGAAATGTAAAAATGCTTCACTGGCATGAGGGGCAGAGCCAAGGGAGGACTGCGCGCTCAGCGTGCAGAGCAGCTGCCTGGTGGTTCTGGTGAGGTCCAGCATGGGTGGGTGGTGGTCTGACGGCGTTCCTGCAGACCTGTCTGTCTCTGCAGCCTGGCTCCGGGTGCTGGGCTGGTGTAGCACCACGCAGAGCTTCCTTCCGCGGAAGGGAACGCCTCTCTCCAAACCCAAAAGCAGGAGGAATGACGCCATATCATTGAGCACTGGTGATTAATCAACGAACTAATTAGCATTCCCAGAGCAGGCTCTTGGTGTCATTTCTGTCAGGAAGAGCTGAAGGCTGAGGAGCAAGATTTAGCACGCAGTGAATACGAGCCGTTTCCCACACTGCCTACCACCACATACTTTGGAGAAGGTTTTAACGTTCCAGGAGTAGTGAGACTTCTTTGTGAAATTATCGTTTGGTGACCAATGTGAGACAAAAGCCTTTCAAAAAATATGAACTTTAATATAAAAAAAAAAAGAATGGAATGGATTTTCTGTGGACCATCATGCGTATCCACCATTGGAAGCCCTAAAAAGCTTGTGGGGACATTTGTTGAGAAGAACCTACATAAGGTTGGGCCTGCTTTGTGCAGAAGGAAGGACCAAGTAATTCCTTGAATTTCTTTCCAGCACTATTTCTGATGATGATGATGATTTTTGCCAAAGATACCCAGGAAAAGCAAAACTCCAGATTATTTCTATATAAACATGTTATTCCCGCTTCTTTTATAGGGAAATAATAGTTTCTTGAGTAGTTCAGCATGCCGAATGTATTCCGTGTGGGCACAGCCTGGCTTTAGGAGCAGGGAGTCGCAGGGGCCGCGTTGCGCTCTCCCCGGGTGCCGCTCAGCGGGCAGCGCTGCGTGCTGAGGAACCGCCTTCCACCGGGGACGTGAAATGTCTCCTGCCTTCCAGAAGCTGTGGCATAAACCCGTGATGCCCTGCTCAGGTCTCCACTTGGATCCCTGCTTCATGGCAGGCAGCACCTCTCTGTCGTGCGGCAAGACGCCCGCCCTGCTTGCGTTCCTTGCGTTATTGGATTCGCTAGGCCCACCGAGGCCGCTCAAAATCCACAGGCCCTGCCCGGCCACTGTAGTGATTCCCCGCACCGAGCGCCCCGGGAGGTTGGCTCCCCGGGGTGCCCGCTGCTGGCACGCGGCCGGTGCATCCTCAGGTCTGGAAGGGGGCTCGGCTATATCAGCCGAGTCACCCTCGCATCACGCGCAGCCCTTGGCAGAAAATCCTTGGCGTAACCATGGGAACGCTGTTTTGCTTAAGCAGCGCTTGCAAGGATGCGGTTCATAACGAGCCCGGGGGTGATTAGGGCGGGTGCGTGGTGGAGGGGGAGAGCGAGAGCGTTCGTCTTTGCTGTCGTGCTAATCACATGCAAGAAAATTGTGTAAATGAAGGACTGTAATTTCCTGTCACCTCCACAGCTTTTCTCAGGCGGTCTGTCGCTGGATATCGCTCCGGCGTTAAACACACCACCGCAGTGCTCATTTTAGAAATCAGGGTTCCTTGGTGGATAGACCAGCGAGACGCCCTGGGAGCCTGCGGCAGCGCCAGCAGTGCCCGTGGGAGGCAGGGCCAGGGCCCCAGCTTCCCTGGAGCCGGGGGGAGAGCACCATCAGAAAGGTGCCCAGTGCAGAGGTCAGGTGGCACCTGATGGCCATCTCCATGGCTCTCAACATAATGTTTTAGGTGGGTGGCTGCTGGTAGAGAGCGTGGTCCCTAAATGACGATTTTGATGCCTGCCTTCTTGTATCCTGTATTTTACGCTGTGGTGACCACAGAGTTGGTGTCAGAAGTACGGGCACCCAGTGGCAGTAAATTTGTTACCACGGATTGGTGCGTGTCTGCTCAAGTCTCCAAAGTGACATAGGTGATACCAGTGCTGGCTTCCCTGCCAGATGCCGGTGGGAGCTGGCAGCCGCAGGTCGCAGAGTGCGCTGCTGCTCTCGGAGACGATCAAAGGCAATTTCTCTGTTGCTGTCCATGTTTTCTCCCAGGTTTTCCCATGATAAGAAGTCACTGTAAGATGGAGCTCAGCTGCACGTGGACTTTCCTGAAGGCTTCACTCCCTCTCCGCACAACACCACAGGCAACTGTAGGATCCAAACTGCTTTAAGAATTCTGTCCCTAATTAATGCACATAATAAGAACATGCTCAATTGCAAGTGAACAGATATGCTTCATTGCCACCCCAAGGAGAGGCTTTCCTAAACCAGCTCCTGCTGCCCTGGCTTTAGTGGGAGCTGCAGGAGAAATGTTTATGTCAGAAATGTTAATGTAAGAAACATTCCTCCCCCTCACGCCTTTCGTATCCTTTCTTTTGTGTGAATATTTTTTTATTTTTCCAAATTTCCAGTCATCTACATGCATGGTTAGAGGCTGAACCAAAGCCAGTCGGGTTGGTAGATCCATTCCCACAGACTTACATGAGTTTTGGGTTATCACCCGGTACATCGGGGTGTCAGAGCTGTGCTGAGAGGTCTCGGAGTGCTCAGAGGTGAGCATTTTGGGTATCAAATGGCAGAGTATATTGGATCAAAGGCCAGCTTTCACCCCCTCCAGAACGACTGCTATTTTTCCCTGTTTTCACTATTTCTTTTTTTTTTTTTTGTCTGCTCCGTATTATTGTTTTCTGCAAATAGTGAAGAAAAAAAATCCCATCTAAAGCAAAGAGCACGCACCAGCTATTGCCTGCCCCCTCAGGAGAAACCATTTGGGAACACTGTAATATATATATATAGAAATTGCTACAGCTATTAAGCAGTGAAGTGAGACAAAGCTGAACTTGCATCCTTGTTTAGCTGCTCAACACGGCAGTGTGATAATTGCAAAAATATACTTCTTGGAGTGAGAAAACGGTAGAGATTTAGGAAGCAGGATCGATTCTTTTTCAGGTATTGGATTACTCTGTTATGATACTCTGCCAGGTTGCTGTGGGCAGGGGGAGGTAGCTCACTTCCACGTGGGGGTGCGCAAGTCAGGCACAGATCTGTAGGAAATCGGAGAGATGTACATAGCCACCCCCAAACTTCATGTCTTGCCATTGTGCCGTGGAGTGAGAACATTGATCCATTAAACCAGTCTGCTAGTTCTTTCACTAAGACTGAGCCTGGGCAGGATTCCCAGTCACTAAACTTCATCACCTAATCTATGGTTTGCAAGTTGTTCAGGCAGAATAGAAATCCTTCCCGGCTTTTCACTCGCATGGCCCTGCCCTCCATAAATAACGTTTCTGGAGAAAGCCTAATCACGCTTACTTTAGGGAACATTGTTTTGCTTTCACTGCTACACCCAGTACGGGATTGCGACCATAACCTCAGAGTCACAGACTTTCCATCCTTCAGGATGGTTGAACGTGCATCTATCTATGGGAGCTCAGGCTCCCCACCCGTTCTCCAACCTTGTCTCATCATATGGGTGGTCTGGAGCTGGGCAGCCTGGGGAAGTGTGGGTGCCTGAACACACAAGCTCTTTGCCTTTTCATGGACACATGCTGTGAGATGCAGAGTGCTGTCCACTATTCTTCTCTGCAGGGCTGGACCCAAGCAGAGCATCTGGAAGGCAATGAAGGGCTGAGAAGGACCTGGGTCAGAGCTTCGTTGGGGCCTTAGGGTTTGGGGTACTGACCTTAGCGGAGCTGGTGGCATTCAGGTGCTGTGTGTGCTTCAGCTCCTTAAGGAAGTAACGGGAAGGTAATAATGAGGATGGTGGTAATGCTTTTTTCCATCAAGGCTAGTACGTTGAGGCCAGCTTGTTATTTTTACTCTGCTTTTGTTTTTGACTCTTAGTGACAGCAACAGAAAGTTAAGTTCAGCTTGTTTTCCTCCTCCTCCATCAGCAGCAGTCTCTGCACAAGCCCATCACTAAGAATGAAAATATTACCAAGTTGAGCTGAGCATGAAAGGAGGCTTCCAAGAGATGGTTTTGCGGTTTAACCACCTCTTTGCTAGTAACAGTAGTTTCCAAGCAGGATGACAAGCTGGACACCTTCAGCCACGTCTGTTTGCACCTCTGGGGGCAATTCACACTCCAAGACCCTTCTGAGAAGGGAGAGAGGAGAAGGAAAGAAGAGCACACAGTTTCATGTCCCCTGGTGAACTGTAACTCTCTCCTCACCTCCTTCCTTTCTGACTACTGGATAGAATAGAATAGAATAGAATCATTAAGGTTGGAAGTGACCTCAAGGATCATCTAGTCCAACCATCCCCCCACCACCTATTACCCACTAAACCACGTCCCTAAGTACCACATCTAACCTTTCCTTAAACACCCTCAGGGATGGTGACTCCACCACCTCCCTGGGCAACCCGTTCCAATGCCCGACCACCCTTTCCGAGAAGAATTTTCTCCTCATCTCCAACCTGAACCTTCCCTGGCACAATCTGCAGCCATTTTCCCTTGTCCTGTCACTAGTTATCTGCGAGAAGAGGCCAACCCCCAGCTCGCCACAACTCCCTTTCAGGTAGTTGTAGGGGGCAATAAGGTCTGCCCTGAGCCTCCTCTTCTCCAGACTAAACAGTCCCAGTTCCTTCAGCCGCTCCTCATAAGACCTGTGCTCCAGCCCCTTCACCAGTTTCGTTGCCCTTCTCTGGACAGATGAGGGAAGAGGCAGGGAATGGTCTGGGTTGCTTTCAAAGTGGCTGTCACTCTCTAGGATGGTGTTTTCCCGTGTTTGGGAAAAGGCCTGAGACTGTCTGACATCTGTGCTGCAGAGCACATCCCGTGCCCTGCCACTCACCTCTTAGCACATGCTGGACTTCGCAAATAAAAAAAATCATGGCATGTATCCTCAGGAGGTGTAAGTAGCTTAGTTGCCCTGAAGGCAACGGGAAGAACGGCTAGCTGCAGCACTGGCCCTTGTTCTGGCTGCAGAAAAGCACGTGCTGCACAAATGATGTGATCTGAATCTTAATTGAATCTTGTTTGCATCGCTCAACGATTCTGGCTCAGCCTCTGGGCTGGATTTTTCCTTTTGTTTCCAGGGCTGAAAACAGGAGGTATGCTGGTTTTGGGGTGGGCTGGGACAACAGGCAGATTGTCTCCATCTGATGCAGGCCAGAGAAAGCAAAAGGCGGCTTGGGGCGAGGGCTCTCACCTGCAGACCTGGGTTTGGGACCTGCTCCCACCACAGCAGTACAGGCAGGGTGCTTGGGCAGGCTGCGTCTGCTCCAGCAACAGCGTTGGGTTGGGGGGCAGAGCTGAGTCCCCTGTTTCAATACCTGCAGGTTGGCTGTTTTATCAGTAGGTCAGTTCTGGGTGCATGGAAACTCATTTTTCTTTTAAAAGCAGGTAATGTCAGAGTCCCTTCAAGGAGGAACTTTTATTTTCCCACCTTGCAAGAGAGGCACGTGAAGATGTCCACGCTGCATGTCTGAGCCTATGCTAGGGAACAGAGCAGGTCTGAGCTGAGTTTTCCCTGGGTATCCCCTTAGTCACCATGTTTGTAAGCTGAGGCTGTCGTAGCCCCTGCCAGGTGGTGGCTTGGTATCTGCAGCAAAGGGACATCCCAAATGGCATGCCTGTGGAAAGTGGGACTGGCTTGCTCGTGCTTTCCAAGAAGGAGCTTTTTTCCCCTCTGCTAAGGAGATGAGGCAATCGTGTCGATGCTGGTGAAATGTGCTGTGCCCTTGTGAAGTTCACTTGATGTGGCAATGGATTGCCCTTGTAACCACAGATCCTGCAGGGAAGGCAGTGGAGGTGGATAGCCGACGGCAAGCTTGTGATGAATAAAGGTTGCTGACATCCTTTTCCTCTGAAAATAATCTGCTGTGTTTTGACCCCCTCTTGTTATTCACCTCTGAGATTAGATTTTTCACCAGGACTTTGAAGGGTCATTGTCGTTTATATGGTTTATGGTCTCTTGGTCTTAGTTGAAAGCGTCTTGCCCAGGTGCCACCAGTGAATTTCCCGAGAAGGGGAGGGAGCCTGGGACAGGGCTCATACCAGCTCTTTTCTAGGCTCAGAAAGCTCTTTTCTAAGCTCTCTGTACTGTGCAGAGCAACGAGACACAAAAGTCTGTATGTCAAGATGATGATGCATCTTCCGTCTGATATCAAGAAGACACTGTCTGCCTTTTTCTCCTTCTGGTTTTTAACAGAGTAGGAGTTTACCTTATAAAAACAAACAAGAAAAAAGCCTGTTAGTGGGCTGGTGGTAGTGTTGTTTCAAGGTGGATGCAGAAGATTCAGAGCGCTGGGTTGCATCAGCTTTTTTTCTGGCATGCTAAGTGATTTTGGCCAAGTCTCTTGCCCTTCTGCATCATCGTATTTTTGCTTGTAAAACAGAGACAAAGATTCAGCTGGAAGGACTCTTCTTTTATTCAGGGAGCTTTGTACCACACAGTAAAGGGCTGGGGAAAGGCAGATAAGTGACAAGTGGATAAGTTACACAGCAAAGTAAAAGATGCAAGCCTTAGTAGCCATATGCAAGAATTATTTGGAGTCACCAGATGGCAGGATTCTAGACCAAATTTGTTTTTGTTCTGCAAATCAAAACACAGCATCTTTTACAAATGTCTGTCAAGTGAGATGTGGATCTTCTTAAATGGCAGGCGTGTTCGAGTACCACCACAAGGGATCCAGGTGCAGAGTGTCTGGGAGACATGATGAACAATCAGCAGGGCGGTGGCGAGCTGTGTGCTTACAAGGTTTCCACCATGGTGGGGTATTTTTCTGGAAGAGATGCTGCAGCCCAGGCAGGACCTGGTGCTGAGAAGCGCTGTGGCTGTGAGATGAGGCTGTCACAGCAGCTAATTGCCACGGGGTCTGCCTCCTTTCCTATCTGCAAACCTGGGGTGTGTCAGCTGTAGACCTCAAGAGTCATTTTACTAGGTAGTAGTAAAATGATATGCATTTTCCAATTAATGGTGCAGGTAGCATTATTTCATTTTTCATTGCCTACATGATGTAACAGTGCTCAGGTCATCGTGGCCTTTCGAAAGAGGCAGGAAGAAATGGATAGGACTTCTGTGGGATGTCTTTGCTAGCAGCTTTCCTTCTCTTTGATAGAAGACATCAAAAGAAATCGTAGCAAACGTACAGTAGAGACTAGATGTGTAGCACCGGGATAAATAAGGCACACTGTCTTTTGGATTTAGAGGACATCCCTTCATTTTTTCTGAGTATAGTCCAGCCTCTCCTTTTTCAGTTTTCATGACAGATCTGACAAAGACAATCTTCTCTTTCAATGCTGAGCTGTGAGTACTGCCAGACGCTCAGTTCTGTAAGAGCGTGCAGTTTTGATCAAACCAAACCAATTATCCTACCAGAGTGATAGTTTGCCATGCGGAATGTGTCCATCTTAGAAGATGCTGCTGGAGTATTATTTTTTTTTTTAAATGTAGATATGTATTTTTTTAGACCTACACCATTATTTGATTAGATTACCACTCTGGCAGGGAGCAAATGACACAGTGCCATGGAGGTAAGCTGCCTTCAGCTAAATAAAGACTTAATTGTGGCACACGTCATAGAAGACAAGTACATTCAGTCTGGAAGATCGATGATGTTGACAGCTTTTGAAAATCATAAAATGTAACTGTTATTAGAACAAGGTGGTGGGTGAGAAACAACATGGCCCAAAGTAGGTCTTGCCAGCAGGCTAATATATATCCCTTCAGTGGCTTGAAAGTTGCTGAGGAGGAAATATTTGAATCTCCTGATCGGGTGTGAGATGCTCGGGAGCTGATCACAGAATAAGTTCTGGAAATGTAAAACTGCAGGGCCAGGCTGTAAAATTTAGAGTGAAATTGGGAGAGAGCTCAGCAGTATTACAGTGTTAGTGCTGCGGGGCTTCAAGTGACACCTCTGAGCATCATCTGTTTTCTCTTTAACTACTGGAGAAGTGGTCGAGCTGGTGAAAGTTTATTCCCATGTAGTCCAGGGCAGAGGCTGTGCAGAAAGAGCCTTTGGAGGGACCAGTCTCCACCACAGCAGACCCTGTGAGCAGGTCCCATCACCTCCTGCAGCAGGACCTGAGAAGGAGGACTTTCAGCCCGGGAAAGGAAGGAGAAGGACATTGCAGTAAAAATAATCTAGGTTGCTTTGAAAGTAATTTAAAAGCTTGAAAAAGAGTTGCTTGTTTTTTGGAACCCGTTGGAAAGTGCTCATCAATGGATTTTTTTTTTTTAAAGGTCGCATATTTCCTGAAAGGAAATTACTCCTCATTCTGAGAGTCTCAAGTTCACTGTCACTCCATCACTCTCCTAATGTGTGGCACTCTTAAACGCACTTGGCTCTAACATTTCAGCTCTTCTGAGCGGCTTCGCCCTCTTTTCTCATAGCGTTTTGTGTTTTTTTCCAGCCCTCTCCAATCCTTACACCATTGTTGGCCTCCTTCACAACGAGCTGCCTCTCTGACTCTTCTCCCAGGGCTCCTGTGTGAACTCTCTCAGGCTTTTATACCTAGTTTCTGCGGATGATTCCTTCAAGATATTTTTAAAAACGTCTTTTGTGCTTCTTGCAAGCTCTTTGCTCTGAGCCCTTCTCCACTGTCACCCTCTGCCTTCCCTGCTGGAACCCAAAGCACGCTCCCTCTCCAGTCTTCCCCATTCGAGCTGCAAGAGATGATATGTTAAAGTGGAACGTTATGGTTGAACTAACAAGGATTAGCATAGGACTGACTTTTTTTTAAATGCCCAACTCAAAACAGTGTTTTGCCTTGTTATGTGGTCTTTTGCTTTGTTGTGACTTTTCTTGATTAGTTTTTGACTTGCTGCTGTAAAAATTCAGAAGGATTCACTGATCTCTGAATTGATTTCCACACATGCTATAGAAAGCACGGTGGAAATTACACTGGAAATTGAACATCATGTGGTGTGATAAATAGTAATTTGGAGGTATATTAACCTGCTTCCTTTAGGTAAAGAAATGTCTTATACAATAACTGTCCTCATTCAGGAGCTGACATTTCCTCCTGATGAGCCATTTATCTTATGACTCGATTATCTTCCCATGAAAACACTTCAACTCTGACCTTTCCAGATACTATAGTGGGCTGTGCTTTCACACTGACTGGCAGCTTGTGGTGGCATGAGGGCAACTGGGTATATGAGGTCAACTGGGAACATGAGGTGTTCTGCCTACCCTAAATCACTGAGATGGTGATAACTTGTTGAAAAGCTCCATGATGAAACCTCATTCTCTTCCTTTCACTTATCTAGCAAAGTAAAATGGGTTGATGTGACAGAAGATTACGTGGAAGTGTGGAGCAGGTTGTGTGCCGGAGAGAGGGGCTGCACTGCTCCCCAGTACCACCAGTGATGGCGATGCCTCGCAGGGAGCTGACAGCTCAGAGAAATGACAACCTGTTTTCTGCTTCAGTGTTACGAGAGAGATTCGGGTACATAGCAAAACAGTGCTGAAACAGAGCCAGGTGCTGGTATTGTTGTCTGCTGATTCGGGAAGTCAGACCTCCTCTGGTCTTCCCTTGGCTGACCCTGACCTGGGATGAGTGCAGACACTGGTTTATTTCTCTAGGAAATGTGGAAAGCCATGGGAATAAGCTTGCACCGTTTTAAGATTGTGATCATTTACTGCTGTATGCAGCCACGAAGGGGGCAAAGCAGGACTAGGGATGGGCTCATGGTGCCCCAGCCCCTTCCAAGGGCAGGCTGTGCACTCACAGCCCTTTGTGTGTGTCAGCCTGCTCACTCGAGGGTGAGCTCTGTCTGTAGCACAACTCCCACTGAAGTAGCTGTGAGGTCTGCTAAAGTCGGTATGCCAGCATCGTGCCCTAATTTCTTTTGCAGTTGCTGCCTGCCTGGGCGTAACATAAAGGTTGTCCTTGAAGTGTCTAGTTACAAGAAAACATATGAAATACATCCGTGCTCTTGGGAGCGCCTTAGATCTAACCAGTGAATCCTGCTAAAAAAACCTGCAAAAATGAAAACCCCCGCAGAAGCTGCATCTCGGGTTTGGTGCCATCTGGCAGAGTCAGAAGTCACCAGTTCACGCCCTGCGTCGCCAGCACGGCTGCCGGGAGTTTAGGGCAGCATCCCTGGGGGCAAAGGCTGTCTGTGCAGATGGACTGTGCGTGCCTCTGCGCGCACCCCATTAACAGGCACCGCGGAGTCTCTGTCCCTCACATTTGCATCTGACCCTCCCGGAGAGATGTCATGGACCTTGTTAGCTTTTGTAGTTGGCTTGCGTTTTCCTTCATTGTACGCTACAGCCAGTTTTCTTATGTTCTCATCCCCCCTGAAGAGCCCAGGGCTCAGCGTGCTGCTGTCTCCCTGCCAGCTCCCCGCTGGAGGAGGCTCTGCGCTCCGCAAGAGGGAAATCAGAGCTCCAGGAGGGACACGCGGTCTCACAAAGCTTGCTCTGCAAGGAGACAGGTAGGGCAGCGGTGAAGCGTTGGGCCTCATTAGAAGGAGCCCAGACAACGCCGCAGGAATGACTGAGCTGAATTCCCTCAGGTTATTCTCCCCTTGAGTTTTTGCTGTGAAATGATTTTCCCCGCGGGCTGCCGTGCCCGGCTCCCCGGGGCAGCGACTGTCCCGTCGTGTGCCTGCCTGCGCCTCGGTCCTGCCGTAACCCCTTTCGGGAGAGAAAGCGCTCACCGATGCCGTGGTTTTGGAAGAGTTTTAGCAACATGCGTGTATACTTGTTTACTCTGGCAATAGCTAATTCAGGAAGCAGGGCCTTGCGCTAGAAGCGTCGCGCCGCTTGGTTCCTCCAGCTGTCTGTCCCCCCAACAGAAAACCTGCTGTGGCAGAGGCAAACCCACCGCTGTGATGTGCGGGAGCAGCAGCCATGCGGGAAACACCTTGTACCTGAGAGCTTTAAATGACCGTGTCCTATGGTCAGGCTATTGAGATGAGAGCTGAGATCTTGAATCTGACTCCGAATTTTGCAGAAGGCCGGTGAAGTGATGGGGTCAGATGTGATGTGTTCGCAGTGGCCTGGGCTGCTGAAGATGCCCACTGCAGTTTCTTGCGCTTGTTTCTGTGCGTACAAGGGAGCTCATTACTCAAACCAGTAAAACCTTTTCAGTAAAAGCAGAGTAGCGGCACTGCTGATGCCCTGGTGACCTGGCAGCTCATTACAGCATAGGTATGGCAGAGCTCAATGCATCCTTCCTGCTGAGATTGGATCCCACGTCCTCACTGCGTCCTGTTAGGTCATTCGGAGTTGTTTAGGTTCAGGCTTGCTATTTTCACCCAACAGGCAGCAGCCTCTAATGAGAAAGAGGTCCCTTTCCTCCTCCAGCTTCCTGCTGCTTGCTCACTTCCAAGTTATAGTCCAAGGAGCAACAAGTTTTAATCCAATAAAAGGGCCCTCTGAACTATGCAAAACCAGCTGCCACATCCTAATTTTACAGAAGATGCCTTGGAGGTCCCACATTCAAACACTGGTTACTGTGGTGTGGTCTTTTTGGGTGGAGACGACTATGGTGGATACACTAGTGCTGGGGGTAATGGAATCCCCAACGCACCCCTATTGCTAAAGCAAGGCATGGAAAACCACAGCAGGGACATGCCAGCGTGGTGGCTGCCAAAGGCGTGTCAAAGACGGGTACTGAGTGAACAACCTAATTATAGCTGGCAGAACAGACTAGTCAGCGGAAGATTGTTGTTTAAAAAGGGGCTGTGTTGGTGGTGCTGAGTGAAAACGTGTATGTGGGGCAATCTGCGCTTGGGGCTCATTTGCGTGGCAAATGCAGTGGTTCAGGAGTGGAAAAGAGAATTCCCCACCAGTGATAGTGTTTTGCAAACACAACCAGAATTAATATACTGGGTAAATAAACCCCAGACGTGCTCAGCTATGGATTGAAATGGACTGTGAGAGATGAGCATTCTCCAGAGTTGAAAATGGAGGTTTACGTACGCTAGCATAAATCGTGGAGGAATCCACGGAAGTTGGTCGATTGACGCTTGTGCAACAGAGGTGTAAATGAGAGGAGTCAGTCCCCATAGGCTGTCAGAGGAGAGCGTGACATCATCAAAAGCTGTCCTTTATGTGCTTTCTATTGCTTGTCTACAAATGTTTGTTGCAAAAAATAAAGCTCCTGTGCATCCCAAATGTTGAGGTGGGAAGGAAAGATTGGGAATGTAATTAACAGCGGTTGGTGGTGCCCTGGAAGAGGTGTCCATGTATGGAATAATGAGGTTTAGAAATTTCTCGTAAGGAAGAGGTAGAGCAGGAGAAAATGTCCTCTTTGCTCAGGTCCCTTGGGGCTCTCCTGGCAGACTCTCAGATGCTGTTATGACAAGGCGAAGGAAGGAGCAGATGCGTTGGGTACAGCACTGAGGTGGGTGAGCCCAGGTGTAGGGCTACAACACAACGCGGTTATTAGCAGTGGAGTGGCTCCACCGAGCTCCAAGGGTGAACCTGGCCTGTTTCAGCAGTGGGTTGCGCACAGAGGCTGTTCGGACCTCCTGTGCTGGTGATTCATTCTGTGCTGTGGCCACGGAGGGTTCAGTAACACTTGGTGAGCCCAGGGATGTGGCAACTTGTGAGAAGAGCTAGAGAGAAACTCCCTGTCAGCGTGTTGGAAAACTCTGTTTACAAAATGCAACATTTATTGAGAAAAAGAAAAAAAAAATTGTGACTTCTTTTTAGATGTTTGTAAGAAAGCATCTCCTTACTGCCTGCACCTTCAGCACTCTGTAGTCAGCATGAAAGCTGATGATGATGCCTGAGAGTCCAGGTTCCTTGACAGGCACAAGAGGCTCCTTGGTCTGCCAGGCAGGCTGCCTGGCTCCCCCCTTTTTCCTCAGACCGTCCCTGAGCTGCTCCAGGCTCTCTGGACTAAGTTGAGTTCCGAGGCTGCTCAGACAGGCAGCTGCCAGGAGCCCCTCCTTGCATGTTGTATTTCAAAACGAGCCAAAGATCCTTCAGCATCCACGTTCGGGCATCGCTGAGAAATTGAACATTGCCAAACTCCAGCTGTGTGAAAAAGCATCAGGCTGTGGGTGTTCTGCCCCAAACCAGCACGCGGGGCTTGCCACCCTACGCATTCCGTGAGGCTGAAATGTCCCTTTCCCCGCCAGCCCGATATGTGGCATACATCAAACGCTGACAGCCAGACTGGGTTTTGTCAGCATTTTGCTTTCCCTCCTGAGGCACCACTGAGGTGAGTGGGAATTGTAATCCCTTTCTCCTCCTTCCTTCCAATTAGTGGTCCCTCTTTTGTGCATCCTAAAATTGGCCCCTTGTGACATTTGCATGCCTGCACGGCATTAACGTTTCCGAAGTGGCGTGGAGCAATGCTGTAGTTCAGCAACGCAGCCACCCGATGCGCTCCTTGTAGCTAAAATGAGGGTACACGCATGTGCGCTGGGGGTTTCGGAGGGGAAAGGCTGAGATGACTAATTGCTTGGGGATTTTAACCCAATTAAGACCGGTTAATGGGCTTATGAGGTGGATCGTTTGTAAATATCAACAAAAGTCGGAACTGTTTAATTGAAAAGAATTTTGAAGTTCCCGAGGTCTGCGTCAACACAAGCTCCCGTGGTGCCGCCCAGCCCAGCGCCCGCAGCGGTGAGGCGTCTGGGGGGAAATCAGATTTCGTATAATCATCCCTTTCCTGTACCTGATGACCGAGCACATTTTGTTAGGGCTTTCCTCATCTCTTGGAGCAGACGTGAAGCCGAGGTCCTGACCGCGTGTGGTCATTAGAGATCCCATGGCGTTTCTAGCAGCGGTGCTCTGGCCGGATTCCAACCCGGGTAATTACATTACATTTCCCCAAATTCCCCCTGTAGTTTCCACTGGATACAATTTTCTTTTTCACATCCTGTCTGAGTCCATACTGTAGTCCTGTAACTAATTAATTTAAGAGCTTTTAAAGTATAAAATGCAGTGTAAGTGCTGCAAGTACTATTATGACTAGTGTCCCGGTGTGATGCTGAACAGCTGTTGTGGGCCAGCCCCAGAGGTGGCTGTATCAGAGAAGGGGGATCCTGTGGAAGAGCTTTGAGTCTCATTGTGAGGACTCTCAATAAACCTGCAACAAAATAATATCCCTGGAAAAAGGAACAAGCAAGTAGATTGCATTTATGAACTTGAATACCAGCATAATCTTCTTCTCTTAATCTGCTTGAATGAAACAATTTAACTAATATATTCTTGTGATGTTGATTTACTCTCATTTATATTACAGTTACCCACACAGAGATTAGCATCTCCTTATGCTGAGACCTGTATAAACTATAGTAAGGGCTGGAGTTTATAATCCAAATAAATCAGGTGGGCAAGAAGATGAAAACAGTTTCTAGTTTGGTCATCCCAAACTGGAAGCTATGGTTGCATGGACCAACATCTTTAATTTCGCTGTGTAATCCAGGCTTGCCAACTTGCAAAATACCCGCAGGCAGGTTTTCATGGTTGTGGCATCTCAAAGAACAGGAGTGGTGCGTTGGTTGAGTTCAATCTCCACAGAGAGCTGCTCCTGGAGAGGCAGTGGACAGGACCAATGCTCAGAACCTTTTGATTCCTTTGTTGGTACTGTTGGGAAGACCAAGCGTTCTCCATCCAGTTGCACATGGCTGGCCAAACACCAGACCCAGCTGGGGCAGCAGCGGCTGTGCCATACAGACACGCCACTTCCTTGGCACTCGCTTGGGAGCTTGACATGCTGCGAACATCCCTAGATGGCCTGAATTTTCAGAGGTGCTGAAACTACAGCATCAGTTGAGATGACAAAATGTGGCTGCTTTGGTCTCTGTTCAGACACCCATGCTTGGAAATGTTTTTTCCAGTGGGAGTAAATGCCTCTGCTCTGTAAGGGGGCCGTGTCCTACACTGCTAGGGTAGCAAGGACACAGCACAGGGGCACTCGGTATCCTCCGTCTTTCTTCCAAACATACATGAAAAGTATGGCGGAGACCCCCAGAGTGATGGGGAGGGAACGCAGAGCAGGGCTGCTCCTGCTGAGGATGAAGCTGCTGCGGTTTTATTTGTGCAAGGCTGCCCGCACCGTGACTGCAGGACCACAATTCTTTTTCGATTTTTTTATTTTTCTCTGGACAGAAAAGACAAACAGCAGTTTCATTTTCCCTCGGAGCAAAAGCCCAGACCCAAAGGCACCCATGCTGCTGCTTCTCACTTTTTTGCTCACTTTTCTTTGTTCTATTTCTTCTGTGACTAAAGTTGCCTCGCTGTTGTGAAGGACTGTCCTGGTTTCAGCTGAGAGAGTTAATTTTCTTCACAGCAGCCAGTACGGGGCTGTGTTTTGGGTTTGTGCTGGAAGCAGCGCTGATAGTGCAGAGATGTTTTTGCTGTTGCTGAGCGGTGCTCACACAGAGCCAAGGTCTTTTCTGCTTCTCACACCGCCCCGTCGGTGGGATGGCTGGGGGTGTGCGGGGAGTTGGGAGGGGACAGACAGGGCAGCTGACCCCAACTGGCCAAAGGGATATTCCATACCATATGGCGTCACGCTTAGCATATAAGGGGCTTGGGAAGAGGAAGAAGTGGGTGGCAGCGGCATCCAGCGTGATGGCATTCCCAAATCACTGCTATGCGTGATGGAGCCCTGCTGTCCTGGGGATGGCTGAACCCCTGCCTGCCAGGGGGAGTGGGGAATTAATTCCTTGTTTTGCTTTGCTTGTGCACACGGCTTTTTATTTACTCATTCAACTGTCTGAACCCATGAGTTTTCTCACTTTTACTATTCCGATTCTCTCCCCCTTCCCAGTGGAGGGGAGCGAGTGAGCGGCTGCGTGGTGCTCAGCTGTGGGCTGGGGTAAAACCATGGCAAGGACATGTTCAGATTTTGAAGCCTGATGGCAGTGAAGCACAAGGGCCGTGCTAGCAGATAACAGAAACTGTGTGCTACAAGCCTCTGTGTTACCCTGCAACAGCCGTGACCATTGTCCACAGGGGTTGGTGTAAATGGGTGTGATGGCACGTGTGCCAGCAGTGACATGTCACTGAGACATTTGAGCCATTGCTACTTTCTATTTGCTCTCTTCACCCCTATGTGATAAGGAATTGCCATGGGGAGTTGGTAAGCTTTAGACAAGCACTACTCCAGTGAGTCTAAACATAAAGACTTAAATTTTAGTCTAATTGTCGATATATAGCCCAGTTTACAGCCTTTACAACTAGATCGAGGGAAATCATAGAATCACAGAATCTCCCGAGTTGGAAGGGACCCATAAGGACCATTGAGTCCAACTCCTGGCTCCACACAGGACCAGCCCAATCAGAGCAGATGACTGAGAGCGTTGGCCAGACGCTGCCTGAACTCAGCCCAGCTCGGGGTGGTGACCACTGCCCTGGGGAGCCTGTTCCAGGGCCCCACCACCCTCTGGGGGAAGAACCTTCTCCTGATCTCCAACCTAACCCTCCTCTGTGGCAGCTCCATGCNCCAACAGTTTTATGTCCTTTTTGTGCTGTGGTGCCCAAAACTGCACACAGTACTCGAAGTGAGGCCACCCCAGCGCAGGGCAGAGTGGGACAATCATGTCCCTAGAGCGGCTGGCAATGCCGTGCTTGATGCACCCTGGGACACGGTTGGCCTTCCTGGCAGCCTGGGCAGTGTGTAGCTGTACATGGTATGGTAGGTGGTGGCTCATGGTCTGGCGTTAGCCACAGAGTTATCTTTGACATCAGTTCAGGTTAAATGCTGGACTATGAAGGGACGGGCACTTCACTTTTCTGCATGACGAGGAAGAGTCAGCTGGGGACAGTAAGCTGGAAAAGCTCCGCAGCTGGAGCTGTGACCTTGTCTCTCAGAGCTGGTGCTTGAAGGCCAGCCTGCAAGGCTGAGACCCTTCACGCTCTTTTAACAAATGGGCACTGTACATGCTAGCAGAGAACCTGCAAACCTCTCTCCAGTCTCGTTACCTGCTGCCGCACTCATCTTGTTTGTTCAACGACTGAGTGAATTGTTACGTAGTCTCTGTAATTATTGTATTTCATGTCTCAATATACAGGAACATGCTTACTTCAAGGGGAGCTGTTATTTTAAAGGGATGAAGCTCAAGCCTGAGGAAATTGCAGGGATGCAGTGCACCATCTGTTTAGCTGCTTTGGTTATGGTAGGCTTTATGAAACCCATTTTGCTCAGGAGGATGAACTGGGTCTGAATGGTTGAAAATGACATTTAGAAAAGACAGTCTGGCAAATAAGAAAGCATGAGAGTTTCCTGTGGACTGTTAAATACTGAATAAAATATGAATAGTGCTGTGTTATTACTAAAATGAGCTATTTTTAATCATTCCACTTATAACCTGCCAGCCTTCTGACGTGACAGTGAGCAGCAGCACTCAAAACCCATGAATAATAAAAAAAGCAGTTTAAAAGTTGGCCTATATATTAACATATATTCTAACATGGATCTCAGGTGTTCTAATGAAGAAAGATGATTGCACAAAGAGCTAACAAGAAAATCATGGATTTCTCCCTCCCATCTGAAAGTTATTGATTTAATTTAGTGTAATGATGCAGAGAGAAACCAAACAAGTTTGATTAAAATTTTCTGTGTTGTTTTTGAACAGAAGCAGGGAGCCCTACTCATACTACATGAGGAAAAGGAAATATTTTTCAGTTTAATAGCCACTGAAGAAAATGCTCAACAAGATTTAGTAGAGTTACGTTGCTTTGATTTAGCAGTCCAGGATAATTTGCACCCGGGAACTTTAAAAGCCTGGATGAGATTAGTGTCTCTCATTAACAGATGTTAATTTTTAATAAATCTTGGATTACCATTAAGAAGTAATAGACCACAGCAAATGTGGGAATATAATGTGCTAATTGAGACAGAGACTTGAATGGGGAGAGGAGATCTTTCTGACCCAAATCTTAGCTGGGTAGGTTTGTATCTGAGCAGGTTGCTTCAGCGGATGTCCAGCCTGGAAGGTCTCACGTCTCCTTGCCAGGCTATGCCAAAGGCAGAGGGTTAGATCAGCTCAGTGGTTTGGGCATTTTTAAGGCAGCTGCCACCATTTCTGCCATCTAGGTAAGATGCAGGGTGGCATCAAAGACAACACAGCTGGCTGGCTTTTTCCCTGCCCAGTGTGGAGTGGAGATCTAGGCAACATCCCCGGCCTGCAGTGAGCCACAGGGGATACCTAGTACCGGAGTGTGCCTTAAAAATTGTCTTGCTGTGCATGCCTCTGCATCAGGGCTGAAAGTGGAGAGCTCTCTCCAGTTCAGCTCAGGATCCTGGCTTGCTCACTTAGGTTGTGAGCAGCTGACGTTTTCTTTCAAAACAAAACAACAGGGAAAAAGAAAAGGAAATGGAGCTGTCTGTGATGATTAGACGGGGCACTTGCTATCATTGCTTGGTAGTGGGACTTAAAAATGTTAATGGGGTCAGGAAGCATTTAGGGATGCATTAGTGTCCTGGAGCATCCTGAGGGACAGGGCAGCTGGAGGCAGTAGTGGGGTTACCCACTTTCTCCCAAGTAGAGCGGTCCAACGTCAAGGCTGCAGCTGCAGTGCCATCCGCCCCTCCTGTTAGAGCTGTCTCGCTGGACTGGGCAGACAGCAAGGTCTGTGGCACGCCAGAGCACGCGAAACTACGTTGCGTGGTGGTTTGGGGTTGTTTGGTGTGAGCAGAGAAAACTAGAGGTCTTGTTTCTGCTCTTGAAACGGGCAGTGTTGGGTCCAAGTTCTGCTCTTAGGGCTTTTTAAGTCTTTTGTGTTTGAAGCTCCGTGGAGAAAACAAAGAGATTGTGCTGGAAGCAAGAATCAGCACCCAGGAGTGGGTTTCAGTGCACTGCAGGAACCTTAAAATGTGTTGTTCAAGGCCCAGAACGGGTGTTGGTCCCTTACTGACGTGGCTGCTTCTGTCCCCTGGGATGATGGCATGCCACCTCCTCCACTGGGACATTGCGGCAGCGTGCTGCACTGGCAAATGCCGCTGTCCCCCTTGGGGCAAGGAGGATGTCGGGTTAGCAGGTCCCCAAGCCCTAAACCAGGAAAGCAAAGGTTAATTGGGCCAGGAAGCAGCTTGGGGATGTGTTAATGCTTGGGAGCATCCTTAAGGAAGAGGAAATCAGCAGCTAGGGACAGATAAAGGGCCACACTGACACAAAGCAGGAGGGTTAGCACTGTGACAGAGATGCTCTCTCTTGCTTTGAAAAAAATATNGGAAAGGCCCTTTTGGTATCTTTCCTGTCCTCAAATCCTTCTGTCTTGGAGAGGAAAGATGACTCCTTATGGTCCTGGCAGGGAACCTGTGAGTACTGTGGGAAAGGCATGATTTAGGAGAGCAGCTGAAGTGCTGGCCTGTGTGCTGGGCTGCCCAAGCCCCTGTGTCTGTGGTTCTGAAGGTGTGTGGGGAGCTGGAGCTCCAGCAGTGCAACGTGTCCTTTGCACCTCCTTGGCCCTCCAGGGGTCCCTCACTTTGCGTGCTGTTTCAGTGCCTGCTGCTCAGGTAAGAGAACCACATCTGGAGCTGAAATTACAGAAATGGGCCGAATCAGCCCCAACCCCAGGCCAGGTTAGCTCACCAGTGAGCTGCAGTTGATATAGTTCTTTATGGAAGTGGCTTCTTCCACCAGTCGTGGCCAGCGAACAGGTGATTTACGCACATAGTTGTATTTTTCCAGGGCTTTGACCAAGATCTTGTCTCCATCCAGAAAAATTAAGGTGGAGGCTTTCCAAACCAGACGTTCATGAGTATAATCCTTATTTATGTGAGAACTTCCACAAGCCTAAGCTCTTTACTGCCGTTGCACTTGCAGTGCCTTTAATGGCTGTAGGTGCATAACGGGTAGTCCTTCAGAAGAACAGCGTCATCTGTCAAGTTCAGTAATCCTTTTCCAAGCCCATGTCGAAGGATTTACCAGGACCTCATGATACATACACCTGGAAATCTCTGAATTTGATTTAAAGGTGCTCACAGAGTAGTAATTAACTCAGAACGACCAAGCACAAATACAGTTCAAGGAAATAATAATTCGACTTTTCAGCGCTTAAATGGAAAAATGAATTAATCATTGGCAATTACTGAGTTAAAAGACTTAACTCATGACTTGAAATACACCCACACAATCTTGTTTCGAAAGCTTTCATTAACTGAGCTAATAATTACTACTACAATTAGAGATGCAAGGCATTAAAAAGTCCAAGATAATAAAACATATATAGTTATTTAAAAGAATTACCAGTCATTTTTGCAGTGTTTGAGAAATTCACCTTGTCTGTTGTTTGGAAATGTTCCATTTTTGCACAAGTGCTTGCCTTTTTGGACAGTAAAATTGGCACAAAGCATCCCGGGACAGCCCCAAAATGACGCTTTGCTCTGGCTCCTTGTGTTTACCTGGGGAAGTCTGTGGTCACCATCAGAGGTCTAAATTTGTGGAAAAGTTATTTTTCTGGAGGATATGGAATGAAGCTGGTACGTCTGATAGTTTCTGGTTGGGTCTCGTATCAGCATAGATTGGATTTTTTATTAATTTCCCTGTTTTTGTCCTGTTTAGTACAAAGGCGATTCTGTGTCAGTAATTGAAGGGATGACATCAAATGCTAAACTAGGCCAATACTGAAATCTCAAACAATCGTGTCTTTATGGCAAAACATCCCCCCCCCAAAGGGACGAGTTCTCAGCTGAAAGGAAAGCTTGGAAAAAATAAGCGGTGGGTGGGAATGGAGGTCGCGGAGATGCAAAGGGCAGCTGGCAGTGAGCTGTTTGGGGGTTTGGCTGGTGGAGAAGAAGGGAAAAGAAGGGGGGGAAAAAGGGACCCCTTTTTTAATTTTCAACATGGTTTTCTCATGTACAGAGTAGCCCAGCTTTGATCGGGAGAAGGGTTAACAAACACAAAAACAGACTGTTTAGTCAGATCTTAAACAGATATTTTTTCTTTTTGGCTTGTTAGCTTAATTATTTAATGCCAAGAAAACATGGAAAAAATGCTGCTTTGCATCAGAGTGATTTATTTTTAAAAAATTTTACCCCCCTGACTTTTGGGTTAGCCACTGCACAGAAAACAGAGTTACTTGCAGAGCTGCGGAGTGCCTCGGGCATTCCCCAGTGCCTGCCACCCGGGGATGCGTGTGCTCAGCCCGCAGGGTCTGCGCGGCGAGGGACCCTGGGAACTGGGATACAGCCTTTAGGAGCAATGAGGGCTTGCTCTCTGTTCCTGTAGTGCCGTCTATTTTTGTGGAGTGTTCCCGGGTGAATAGCTTAAGGCTCTTGCCACAGTCTTGTACAGTCCCTTTTGGGAATAAAATTCCAAAGCACTGATCTTGGTTTTGTTTAGCAAAATGCAGGATGGTGGCAGACCAGAAATGAGAGTCCTGGAGAACATGATTAATGAAATGAGTATTTGGAAGTTATTCTGCAGCTATTTTGTTCTTTTTTTCCTCTTTGTGATGTGTGTGTATGGGCATCAGATTGTGTATAATTCAGCAGCCATTGGTGGGGGCACTGGGAACTTCAAAAAGCTGTAGCAAAAGGCAAGAAGTTAGGAGGAGAGGCAAATGCACCCTGAGGACCTCCTTCCCTCTCCGCCCGTGTGCTGATGGACAATCTGGGATACAACTTTGCTTTGCAGTGGTGATGGACTTCACACGAAATCTTATCCTTTTGGCTTGTCTTACCTTGTTGGCTTGTTGGTGATGGGCTGAAAGCGTGTGCACATCAGAAATTCTCAGTGACCTGGTTCTCCAGCTGCAAGAAGCCCCAGCTATTGGCAGTTGCTTAGTATAAAGTTTCAAGGCTTTTGAAAACAACGGGAGAGAGAGATGGGCTTAAACCAGAAATTAGAACATGTCTAGGCATTGAAATTCTCTGGTCTTGTTTTTGTTGGATGCTGCAGCATGTCTTTGTGGTATCAGTCATTTGCAATAATTTATTTCATGCATTTTGTCCGTTTTTACTCTTGGTAATTGAACTAAAGCAGTGTTTGATGTCTCTAGGGTTTTTTTGATATTCAAATCAGATCCGAAGCATTATGCCAGCATATTCCTGCCTGTTGGGGCTATGGATAAACTATTCACTCTGACTATTTACCATTTAATAGTCATTCTTCCAAGTCCATGACTGAGCAACAATGTGATCTAATACTAATTTTGGTACTTGGCTGGCTCTCTGAAAAGCCTACAGAGAGGAAAAGAGATTTCCAGCTTCTCCTACTAGCCTAACTCAGTAGGAGTTTTTCCATGAACTTGCTTTTCCAGTCTCAAGAATTCTGTGATCTACGATAACTCCAGAAAACTTTTCAACCAACGTTTTTACAAACATAGATCTCTTATAAATATCTGAGGAAAACCAATAAAAAGGGCCACAAACTGAAGCAGATTCATGGGTTTTGCTCACATCACTGAACATCGGTATATGTTTTCCAAGCTGTGATGTTGATGGCTTTTCATCTGATTTCCATATAATAAGAAAAAGAATTGTTTTTCCCTAACTGTAGGCAATTGGATGAGCCATAAGTCAGAATTAAAATATGATTATCTGTTACGAAGATCACAGATTCCTTTCAAAGTTTCATTATTTACAATCCTTTTCTTGGTGACATTTCAATTCTCGGGAAATTATGCTCTAAATTGTACCTAACATGCTCACCACCCACACGTAACACATGCAGTAAGCTTATGAGATAGGAAGGGTGAATGTTTCCATTTTAATTTTGTTTTTTAACGAGATTTTTCGAGTGGAGGGTGAGTATTTTGCTAAAATATACGGCAGAGATTGCACAGCAAAAGAGTCTAACAGGGCTTTCACTGGCAGTTATCTGCAATGTTATTTTCCTGCCATCTGGGTAAAATCCATCCCGTTCTCTCCAAAGCAAAGTAAAGGTCCTTTGTGTAGGAGAAGTGCACAGGGTCAATAAAGTAGGAGTCTCATCTTAAATACCGCTGTGGTTGGCGCAGGGGGAAGGAGAGATCCCCAAATGCGACAGCCCCCTGCAATGCAGATTGCCCGCCTGCGCTGAGCATCGCAGGGGAGGCTCTGGGCTTTCCCTGCTGGGGCTTAATTAGTTTAGCAATCCGAATATAACCTATGGGAGCAGTATCAATGTATAGAAGGATGAACCGCCAACGGATTTTGCATTCGTTGGCCGTGCGTAGCCCTTGCAGCAGAGGTGGGCTGGATGCACGGTGTGTACAGCCTCACCTCTGCCGGTCCCTTCCTCCCTCCGGAACCCCAGCGGTTCCCTGCTGCTTTATCACCGGCACAACAGGATTCGGCTCCTTATGCACTTCAGCACCATTTCCTCGAAAATGAAACCACATCCTTTTTATCTGAAGAAAACTTTCCAAAACATATGTTGAGAGGGAAAAATAATTAAAAGCTTTAATTGAGTCAAAATCTGATCTCTGTTGATTTGGCATGACCCTGAAGCAACTTTATGGGACTGAAGCCAAGGACTGCAGTTATTCTGCCTCTCCTTGGTAGTAAAGGAGCACAGAACCCAGTCTGTAATCTGCTGGGAAATGCGCAGTTGGAGGTGATTTTGTCTTCTCTTTCTGGAGATTAATTGGTTTCTTTGCTCAGAGCAGGTCTGGAAATCAGAGGTCTATAGGCGACATACCCATAATCATAAAAGATTTATTTAAGGGTATTCCTTTCTCATTTCATTACAGCAGCAGCGTAGCCTAAAACCTATTTCCATAAGCTTAAAAAGCTAGGTTCTGAAACCAGTATCTAATGCACTGTTCAGTGCTGGGTCCTTCTGGGAGCTGGCAGTATTGGAATTACACTATTCCCATATAGCAGCTGCAGGCTTTCCAGCGTGCTGAGAGACTGCCTGGAAAGGCTATACGGATTTCACTTGTCTTCACGTTAGGAAAGTATTCCCATTTTATACGCCAGTATCCAGATTCTCAGCAAGCCTCTGCTGTTTACAGCCGCAAAATTTGTCAGCTCGTATGTCTGAGTGCTGCGGTATTACAGCAGTGGATGCACTAGAAATTCCCTGAGCAGCTCTGTAGTTACATCTCCCATGTCCAAAAGACAGCTGCAAAATGTGCTTGTTATTGCACAGTTGTATTCAAGAGCTACTGCACCCCAAAATATCACAGATGGTACTGCAAAATCATGGGGCTTGGTGTGTGCTGACATGAACAGCTCGGGAGCTGGGGCTCACGCAGGGGACGGACAGCCCTGGCCGGAGACCCGAGGGTCAGCGCCGTGTTGGGATAGTATCTAGGGACAACGTTAGGTATGACCTTCCCTGGGAAATCATTTGTATTATTGTGACCCTCACAGATGCTAGTGAAGATCAGAGCCCACTGCATGGAAAAGCGTACCAGGGCTTCCCGGCTGTGAGGGAGGGCTGGTGGGAAGCAGTGCGGGGACGCCGGCTGAGAGGCGCGGAGGCAGAGAAGAGCCAGGACTGAGTCCGCATTTCTGTTTCTAAATCTTGGCCTTGAGACGATCCTTTCTCACTTCTAAATTTTAGAGCACCCTGATCTAGATTTTCTTCTAAGCCTGTCTCTTATCCACTCTCTATAAATAGTCTTTGCGTTCAGCAGCTTAGATGAGGGGGAAAAAAAACAACCCCAGACCAAAACGAAGGGGTATAGGCTTTGCTGCAGAGCTTGCAAGGCTTTGCCTTTTCATGAGAGTCTCGTTAGTAGGAAGGGGAGGAAGTAATGGGCGTTTGACTAAGTTAATGTACTCAGTGAACCGTTGGAGAGCTGCCAGCTCACATTTTTAAATAAATGTCAACATTAATTTTTAAAGTTTAAACGCATATTTTGCATTTTTGCTCTCAGCTCTCTCTGGTGCTACAGAGCTTTCCGAGGCACGGGAGCCGGCACGGCCGGGCCTCCCTGGGGAGCTCCCCGCGGAGGCAGCAGGGAACGGGTGCTCGGAGCATCGCCGTTCCCATGGCATTTGCTGTGTGGGCGTAATTCCTGCCTTGCAGAGAAACCCTTACCTGCTGCTTAACTCACTTCAAAAAAGGAAAAAAAAAAGAAAAAAAAAAGATTTTATGTTTTCACAATGCTGTTTGTTTCCTCCAGGCGATACCAAACTGAACCTGAGCAGGGTAAGTCCGTTACAGATTATCAGTGCAACGGCATCTCCTGTAAATAGGGTCACTGTAGTTATGTCGGAGCTCTGCTGAGCACAGATTTAATTTAGTCAAGGTATCTTCTAGTGTCAAGGCCCATCTGTTTAAAATTAGCACTATGATCTCTCTAGGCTCTCTTTAAAATCATGGCGGTCCAGAATCTGTATCCCTTAAAGTCTTTCGCTGGGCTAACAGCATCCAAAGTGCTAAAGGGAAGGATGTTTTTCCAAGGATGAAACGCTCTTTGGAAAGCTCCTAGACAGGCAATAAACACAAATAAGCGAAGAGGGAGTTGTGCCGTTCGCCTGGGACTGTGTGGAAGAATTTGGCAAGAGAGAGGGCTATGGAGGGTAGTGCAGAAGCAAGGTGTAAGCAAGCTGTTCTTTGGCACCGAAGCAGGAGGAAAGGTATTTCCAGACGGCAGTCGGAGGGACCAGCTGTGGAGAGGAGAAGGACGCAGCCCTCCGTGTGGAGGATTCCCCCAGCTCCGGCAGAGCTGCCAGCGCAGCTGCGGCCGGGCAGGACCGAGGAAGGCAGCTGCCTCCGCTGAAACCTGCTCGTGTGCAGGATGCTGGCTTGGCTCTGCAAGCTGCAGGATTTTGCAAGGTTTTCTCTCAGGACAAGATCTTCCAGAGCAAGAGCATTAAGCAGGCTGATGTCCGTCTGTCCTATCCCCTTCTCTTGCCATAGGGTGCAGGCCATGGTCCCCCAAAGTGACCCCCAGCTGCCGGGTCTCATAACCTGAGTTCCCTAGGTCACACTGCCATGGAGGACAGGAATCACGTGGGGTTGACTATATCTCTATGGCACCATAATGTATGAGCCTAGTAGAAGCTGATGTTAGTATAGATTTGTTAAATAATTTTTTGATTAAATGTGCCTATAACACCACCTAGGAACATATCAGCCAGCATGTGAGCTTTCTCCTCCATGAAACGCAAACACTACAGGCTTCTTCCCAAAATCCACAGCCGTATTAGTCCCCTTGACCACCACAGCCATCACCTTCGCCCCAAGGAGAAGAGTGCACTGCCCTTGCATCCAGTTAAACCTGGCCTGCCTGGAGATGCTTTCCTGCCCCTACTGCTCTCCCTCTGTGCCTGTCCTTTTCAAAATATCAGCAGAATTTAAAGGCAGAGCTTGCAGTAAAAAAGAGCTGTGTCTTAGCAAAAAGAGCACCTTTAATCACAGTTTGCAATGGCAGCTTGCACAGTAAATAATAGTCGTCTTAAAATCATATTGCTCCTGTTCAGCAACCTTCTTTCTGTGTATTGAAAGGCTGCCCAAAAAACAAAGCAATGGCAGTCCTCCCAGCCGGGGTCCCTATCCAGTCACTGTGCCCTCTGCAGAGCCTCTCCCAATCCATGTGTGCTGCTCAGGACAAGCAGCAGATACTCATCTGCACCCCAGAGTAATGTGAGTATAAGTTGTCTATGTCTGAGGTCATAGATTTAGCAGAGCAGTGCCACTAAATATTTTTTTGTTGGTTTAGACATTATTTAAGGCCTTCTAGTTGAGAACTCCCTTCCCCATAATGAAACTCCATTCTTAGATGTTTGAGTCAGAAACCGGAGAATTTGTGCACAGCTTTGCATGTGGTCCAACGTGCCCTGGAAGCCTTGGGTTGCCAAAGCTTTCCTGAAGAAACTGCCCTTGGACTGTTTGTAACTCCACAAAACTTTGCATTTCTTATGAAGCAGTGTATCTGCTTCATGTTATCCCAGTGCAAACGCTCAGCCAGGTTGCAGCAATGGTCTGTAGCCTCCTCGTACTTCCACCTTGCCCACCTCGAGCCCCACGCAGGCTGTGAGCTCAGCAGAACCGCCGCGGCTTTTCCCATCGCCTCTTCCCTGCCTTGGCTTAGCTGAGACAACGTCTCCCTCTGCGCTTGTCGGTTTGCAGCTCTGCCTGTGATGGCTGCTGCAGCGTCCGGGAGGAAAGACAACATTAAATTGAGTGTGAATTACCCACATTCATGGTATACTTTTGTAGCTGATGGCATGAGTGACCTGCCCAGGGGGAGACTGGGCCACGATGAACCTGTCTGACTCAGCAGGAGGAAGCTCTGAGTCACCTCACTGAACTGTGAAGGGTGAATATATTCCTTGGCCTGGATGGAGTTTGCCCTAATGACTTGAGGCTGCAGATGTTTTCAATTTCTCTTTTTGAACTTGCTCTTTAATATTAACTAAATTCATTATTAATTCCTTTTTTAACCTAAAATGAAGCTTATCATGACTGTCAAGTATGCACTAGCACTCCTTAAAAGCAAGTATTTTATATAGCACCTTCAGATTAATATATATGCAAATAAGATATTACAGATTAATTAGTACATAAATTGAGCCATGTGGTGTTGTATACATACATCCTTCCAAGCCTACTGCCTGGTCGGGCCAGCAGGTAGCTTGTGCGCTTACTTATGACCCCATATGTATTACCCCATGGTAGTAGCGAAGCTCTCTGCCGTGCGCATGTTATTTCATCCGTCTCTGCCCAAAGATACAATGCTGAGAGTTTAGAGGATCTTCCATGTTTTCCAAAACAATTTTTCATGCCTGTAAATGTTTGTAACTGAGTTGCTGATCTCCAACTAGGATCACGTAGTCAGACTTCAAAATATCATCTTTTCCAACTGGAATCACTAGTGGGACACCATTTACCAAGTTCAAGTCATGAAAATCTCTGAGAGATGACAGATTTTACCCACATCATTGTAACAGCAGCAGCGGAAGCTGCAGGCAGGTCATTTGTAAGTGCAGGAAAGAACACCTAGCGTTAGCAAACCTAAAATGACTTGGGAGCAGCTGTTCCTGAATCAGCAGGTTGATGAATAACAGTGGGGACGACATGAGCAGCTGTGCTGGACGTTCTGCACAAGAGCCGCTTTCCTTGTGGTTTCCCTGGGACAAGCAGGGGCCAGATCCAGGTGCTGGCTCCTGGGAAAGCTTGTCTGTATGGTAGGACATGCAAGGGGTACTGTTGAGACCTCTTGGCATGAGTGCTCTGACAAGTGTATTTCCACTCCATTTGTCTTTCCTAAACTCCAGATCATGTTCTCCACTCCACATGGGTTTGCACCCTACTTATCCTACAGAAAAATGAAGTTTGGCTTTAGATGTTAAAAAATGGGAGTTCAAGGAGAGCATCCATAGGGTCTTCTCTGGTCCACAGAGCTCTCGTGGTGCTCCCTGTGCAATTTTCTTCCTCTTTTCCAAAGCAGCATGGCTGATCTCTCAGAGCATCTGGAGTAGCAGTCAGCTTTTCCAAAGCCTGTTTTCCCTGCCTTGCATCACTCAGCACACAAGCAACGTGGGGCCAGTTTGGTGGGAGGCTTTAGTACAGCCAAGTGTAATGACGAGCTGTGGGATGGACCAGCCTTCTGTTTAAGAACCTTTTCCCTATGTTTTCAGCCCAACAATGAAATCCCTGGATCCAGCTGCATTTCACTGCCTCATTACTTCATAGATCACCTCAATAATCTGATTCCAGAGCTCCCACGCTCTATTCCCACTTCTCCAACCATCAGCCAAGTGAGCTGGGTTAAATTTCTTGCAGCACAGAGGGGACTAGAATAGACTGTGCAAGAGCCTAATTAGCAGTCTTTTCCTTTTACAACATATTGAAGTTTTCTAGGCATCAAGCCATATTCTTTCATAGCCTTTCTCCTTCCCTCCCTCTCTCTTTTTTTGGTAGCTTCTAAATTTTTATTAAAGGATAACAGCATTATTGACAGTACACGATACTTTCTTGCATACAGCTAAGCATTAAAAAGGAAAGTGTCAGATATACGAGATAAAAGAAAAGTAGAGCTAAAGCAGCTAGGCACGTTGCAGGAACTGTACCTACAGCCATTATAAAAGCTATATCAGTAATTTACGTTTAGTCAGTTCCTGCCTTGGGGCTTTCCTCCAAAGACAGTCACTATTACCTGCTTAGGACAAGCAATAAAACCTTCCGATTTTCTTCACTGGGCCCTATTTCTGGAGTGGGCTTCTTTGGCCTGAGTTTCCTACTGCCGGGGTTGCTCCCCAGACAAGTGGAAGTATCTCTTTCTGTCTGTGTGTCCCCAGGTCCACAGCAATTAAAATTTGCTTTGGCATATAGTAGGTGTTCAACTGAAGTGCAGTCACTGCGAGTTCCCTGAAAAGAAACCCGGAGGAAAACCCTGTGTATTGGGTTGTGAGCCTTTTAATGACCTATGTTTTGGTCTTGAGAGTTGGTCACCGACCATCTAGAGCATGGATGGTCGGTGTGAATAGTGGGTAGCTATTGAAATGATGAGTGAGGAGACACGGTCATTTAACAGTGGGTTCATTGCCATGGGAGTTTTTCCTTTTCCCTGAATGTGCTGAAGGAGTGGCTGTGGGAGGTTCAGGTCCATGTCCTTCATCTAACTCATGTGAGGCTTTAATTCTCCTGCAGCCTTAATGAGTGCCCTGGGCAGTCACTTTAGATGTTTTTCTTCTGTCCCAATCAATGTTTAACAGCTCCCACTGAAATGACTGAGGCAAGCTCACCTTGAAGAGTCAGTGGTGTGTTGGGCCGTTTCCAGCTCGCCTCTGTAAAACTGGACCTGCCTCTTAAGAATTTGATTAAGCTCCCACCGAATTCAGAGCAAAACTACTATTAAAACCTACTGGAGCAGGCCACATGGTAACAAATGTTGGATTTTAATTTATTATAATAATATCAAAGCTAATGCTGGCTTTGCAATGAACCCCTGGAATGGTGGAATAAGAAAGAGGTGAAAAAGAACAGTGAAAAAGTGCTTTTAATTCAGAGACAGACATATTTATTTCAAGTAGATTATTCTTAGAAACACTCAGCATTATTTACAAGAATCTTTAAAAAAAAATTGCAGTGCTACAAAACTGAGATTCATCACTGAGGTAAAACATTTCATTATTATTTCTCAAATCAATTCCCCCAGCAGAATATGAATTACAGGATTTCAGCCAGCCTTTTCAAGAAACCTCTTTTAAAAATTTACATAGCTTATAACAGATTGCCAGAAATATTGCAAGCAGCCATTAATTTACTCCTAACCAATTAAAGCCTGTGCTAACACATGCACTGATATGCACACACTTGTTCCTAATTTTTCTTCTGCAGTTAAGCATGAACAAAAAGACATGCCTTAGAACTAAAACGAATTTGAAGGCATTTTCGTGCTTTCTTTTTTCAGACTCAAGAGCAAATGTGCCTTTGATAAATATCATTCTGTTTCTTTCTTCCAAAGAAGAAACCTCTTTACAAATCACCACAATTTTTTCTGCTGCTGATTGGCAGGTAGATTTGCAAACAGCAGGGTACTATCAGAAACAATATCTCCTTTAGCTTTTAAGTTTAAATTGGTAAGTTTTAAAATTTAATTAATTTATTAAGGATACTAGGCTGAAGAAAGATACGGAACAATGGGATTTGGGCTTTTTAGTATTACTGAATTAACAAAGTGATTTACAGAAATGGTGATGATCAGTGTTCTCATGGGAGCCTTGAATGTGAACCCTTTTATTTGCTCCTTTTGTTAGTGGGGATGGTGCTACTTCAGTTAAATGTCATCACTTGTTAGTAATCTATGTGCCCAATAGGTTAGCGCGTTAGGGACTTTATCAACTGTGAGCAAACATAGACTGGGAATTTTTAGGAGACCTGTGAGAAAAAAGAGATGGCAAGGAGAAACATTTCTTGTCTCAGCTGCATGTCCCACTGTGCGTCTGGAGTGCGTGTGGTTTGTTATCTGAGCATCTCAAGGTGCATCCTGCTCCTTGTAGGTGCTTCAGGCTGAGAGGAGTAGAAGGGTAGGGGAAACAGCAGAAGGAAGCTTGAGAAAAGTAGGAGAATGGGAAAACAAGCTATTTGGCCATCAGTAAATATGCTTTCCTAGTATCTCAAAGTGATGGTAGTGGCTCTTATAGCTAACCCACGCTTGGTGGAATGGAGGTGCAAGAGGACTCATAGCTGAACCCAGGCCTTCTGCCTTGCATCTACAAATGAAAATCTGGTTCGTAGCCACCTATCTACAAGAAAGTTTGTGCAAGAGGTGAAGCAACCTGGCTTATTCAGCCTTAGCTTGCCCTACGTTTGTGCAAGGAGTACGTCTCTGAGATGGTGCAGCTCACGCCAGAGCTGAAAGAGCGTGTGAAAGCTGGCATAGCCATCGAGGGTTCATGCTTCATACTCACTCACCTCGCCAAGTAAAAGCCAGTATTAAAATTACTCTGCAAAGCTGTGGTCACCCTTGAGAGTTATCCATCTGAGCTGCTGGCTGCGTTCCACAGGGCAAGAACTGGAGCTGAGCATTTTCCAAATTATAATAAAACCCAAGTAAGACAGATGAGGTTTAAAACATTGTGATCCGTGCCGTGAACTTTCTACTGTGTTTCAGTTCAAGCTGTAATACTATGTTCAGTGTAAAAAGGCCTGAAATGCTGGATTTTGAATAGAAATACTGCCTTGTGCACTCTGCTATACCTGGAGGTGTCAACATGCTAATATACCCATAGCATTTAAAGGCATCACAAGCGCTGCTCTGGGAAGGCACCATGATTATTTTTCTTTCTGCTGTGGCAAGGCTTGCCACCCTTCCACATATACTAGTGCTACAAATTTCAGTAGGAAAAAGAAAATCAAATCCACTTGAATATAATTTCTGACGGTTACTCTAACGCTTCTGATGGGCCCAAACAAAAGCCTCCAGTTTAATGTGTGTGTATTTTGAGCCGTGCCCCTTGCTGACCCTCCAGTTTAATTTCCGTCCTTCAGATGAGATGAATGGAGCGTGAAGCAGGTCATATCTCAAAACACTGACACATGGGTTACAGACAGAACTCACAGGCAGGAGAGGCAGCCAGTTTGTAGATTCAATCAAAGCAGTTCTGAATAGATGGGAGGTCAGCAAGGGCCAGCTTTGACATTTGATAGGACCTTGTGATCAATCAACTCTTTCTTGGGTCTTCCAAGTTTCTTGATGACAATGCTGCTTAAAATAAATAAATATATAAACAAACAAACAAACTCACGTGGGACATATTGAAAACTGCCAAAGCAGCTCTGGACTGTGTAAAACAATAGGGATTAATTATTATCAAAGATTATAATAGCAGCAGTTGTTTAAAGCAGCCAGCATGGAAGTTAGTGCTCTTTAATTGTAAGCATTTTATCTGCATGCAATGGTAATAATTTTTTGCATGGTGTGTATTATATCACTAAGATTTTGGTAATAGTCCAAAACCATGATAGCAAATCCTGGTTGTTTATGGCACTTGGGAGCAATCAGAAGGCATCCCTGATTTACAACCTGCTGTTACGCTGAAAGGAAGGCTGAGGTGATACCCTGGCCTCTGATGAAATTTGCCCCTTGCTAAGTCATCCCTGCCAGCATGATTTATCTGAAGGGAGAGTAGGAATATCCCTGAGAAGCAAATGTTTGGCTTTGGGAATGGACCAGATCTCATGAAATGAAGCAATTTTGCTCAAAATTCTCCATATGAGGAAACCCCCCCACTGTCTGTGCGGTCTTTGCCACATAAACACGCTCTGGCAGAAAAAGCTCATTAGGGGACTATTTGCAGCACCGCTCCACACCAGACCTGATTTTACCCCTCTGAGGTACATGACAATTTTCCCACAGGTAGAGCCCATTTGAAAATTTCAGTGTGTGTGCTTTCAGAGACAGCGTTAAGCTTTTCCAGGAGAGCACGCAGCCTAGGAGGGTTTGTAGTCACCAAATGGAGCTGTGCCCTCACACAGGTTGTTTCGGTTGTATTTTTCCGTCCTTAGGAAAATAAATGATATAATGGTTTCTTGCTCGCCTTCCTTGCTTTATGCAAGATTTGGAAACACAGCATCTATTTGAGGGGTTGGCTGTGGAATCTCATTAGAGATCATTGTGAAAATATTGTTTTTCAGGAAAATATTAAATTTCAGAAAAAACTGCCAGAAGTTTCTTTTTGGAACATAAAAGAAAAATAGATGCAAAAGCCTCATTTGATGGCAAGGGATGTGCTGTAATGAAATGGAGAAGAGCTGATGAGGAGAGCAGGGTGTGGAAGCTGGTTTAGAGAATAGTGAATTTCTCCAATGAATCACAAAGTTCCCTGTGTGGTCTTAGCCTCTAGCTCATGGTTCATAGGCTAGGGCTAACATTTCCTTACCTTGGGGGATAAGCTCCTTTCATCTACAACAATATAAAGACAGTAGGCACTGCAGTGATGGAGAACCATATAAGTAACTTGACAGGCAGAATAATGGGCTTGTGTTTCAATGCTCTGCTAAATAAGACTCCCTGGGCATCCCCAGGCACACACTTTCAGGAGAAATGAAAATGTCAGAACGTCTCGTTGCTGCTGCAGGAATTCAGCCGAGCTGTGATCTCGGAGACACCAGCTAAGCGGTCAGTGCCATGCGAGGGCAGGGCCCCTGAGCCAGGCAGTGACCATCAAAGATGTTAACGTTCACAAAAACCCATTGTGATATGAGAAGGCAGGAGAAGGGATCTCTGCGAGTTGTAGTTGGAGAGATGGAGCTAGAGACTCCTGACTTCTTCTCTCACCTTGCCATTCAGTCTCTTTTTGACTTGGTCTGCAGTCTCTGGGCAGCTTTAGTTCTCTGTACTTTTGAAACTCAGGTTAGGAGCCTCTCGGAAACAAGGTCCATCTGCAGGCCTGCCAGTGCGCCCATTCTGTGCCAGGCAACACTTGCTCACCTTGAAAAGGTCTTGAGTTCAACACTAGGATGTTGCATAAAGGATGATAAATTATTATGGTTTTGTGAAACCAGAGCCTATAGTTGATGAAGAATTAGTTTAAATGATGCTGTAAATGAATAACTTACAAATATTTTAATCTTCTCTTCTTTGTGTCTATTCTTTTATTGGAGACCTTCAACCTACCTCACCCCCTCATGTGTTATTGGAGTCTTCTCAATGCTTAACAATCTTTTTCTCTGTGATAGCCTATATCCTTCCTGGTTTATTCAGTATTTTCAGCCTAAAGCTTTGCATATGGCCTTTTTCTCATCAGGACAACCCAAATCAGCTCTAGGTGTGTCTTTGGGAGGAAGGGGAAGGTAGCAAGGTCATTGAAGACACTCAAATGCCAAATATGTATTCTCTGCAGAATACCAATTTGCTTTTTATGAAGAATTAAAGGTAAATGCAGTTCATTTAATAAAAGACGCATACAGGGAATACTTCTTGTGACCAGCGATTCGTAGAAGATTTGTGAAAGTCTTAAAAACATTGTGAGCAGCAAGAGGCTATTTTAAGTTAGAAGGACTCTCCTGGAAGAAGGATACAGCAGCACCCCTGTCTCAGGAGAAGAGCCCCAGAGCAGCCAGCTCTGGTCTGAAGTTCAACTACTGCTTCAGCTGAGGCTCTGAAACAGCTCGGAAAGAATCCAGTTAAACATAAGGTGTAACTGCATATTATTACTTCATTCAGAAAGACATCGAAGCCCTGGAGCGTGTCCAGAGAAGGGCAACGAAACTGGTGAAGGGTCTGGAGCACAGGTCTTATGAGGAGCGGCTGAAGGAACTGGGCTTGTTTAGTCTGGAGAAGAGGAGGCTCAGGGCAGACCTTATTGCCCTCTACAACTACCTGAAAGGGAGTTGTGGTGAGCTGGGGGTTGGCCTCTTCTCGCAGATAACTAGTGACAGGACAAGGGGAAATGGCTGCAAGTTGCGCCAGGGAAGGTTCAGGTTGGAGATGAGGAGAAAATTCTTCTCGGAAAGGGTGGTCGGGCATTGGAACGGGTTGCCCAGGGAGGTGGTGGAGTCACCATCCCTGAGGGTGTTTAAGGAAAGGTTAGATGTGGTACTTAGGGACGTGGTTTAGTGGGTAATAGGTGGTGGGGGGATGGTTGGACTAGATGATCCTTGAGGTCACTTCCAACCTTAATGATTCTACTCTATTCTATTCTATTTCACTTTAAAGGAACTCTGCTCTCTGTTTTATAATTGAGAACTTAACTCTTTGCTCTGCTGAAACAACGTGCTATCTTCTTTCCCAAGCCGGCGATGGTGTACAGAGGTACATCTGACATCGCACACGGCTTTACTCCCCAGAGGGTAGGCAAGAAGAAAAGCAACGAGCATCACTGCGGGAAGATCCTCAGGGAGCCTCTGTTCCAGGGCAGATCCTGGGGCGATGCAGGGAACTGGGAAGTGTTTCCTGCAGAGCTAAAACAATTAGCTTTGCGCTGGTAGAGGTCAAACGCAAAGACCTGGAGGATAGCTCTGGCTAGGAGGTAGCGCTACCGTCTCCCTGGAGAAGTGGGTATGTGCAAAGACATGCCCCAGCAATGGGTAGGCCCCTTGTGCCACAGATAGCGTGTTCCTGGACAACCTGCTTTGCTCTTCTTGCAGGTCTGGGTCTTTATAGCTGAAAGCCTGGGGTATTTAACACGTTGCCTCCTAACAACTTTTGTTATGCTCAGGCTTCAGAAGATGAACTCCGGCATTAAAAGCCAGCAGTGAGAGCAGCCTGCGGGCTCCTCAAGTGCCGCCTTCTTCCGTGAAACCCTCAGTCCACCTCGTTTTCAGAGACTGCTACTAAAACTGTTTCCATTTTTAGGGATCTGTGAAAAGTGAGTTATTCTGAAACTGTTACATATTTTGTTCCTATTCCAAGTGCTGGCTTTGATAGCAAAAGGGCAGCAACCAGAAAATGGTTTGAATTCCTCCCAACGGAGGGAGGAGCAGACACAGACCTGATGTAATGAGCTATTACACATGATGCATGCATACGCCCACACTGAGTGCTAGTGGTGAGGAAGAAGGTTCTCCAAGACCTTTAGGACACTCTTTCCCCACACCCCTCCTCAACCCCCAGTAAGTCTGTGCCTGGTGCGAGATCCATTGCTCGCCTGGCTCATTCTAAGGCGCTGTAAAATACACAGCCTGTTCTTTAGATATAGTTTAATGTTGACAGACGCAGAAAGACGCGAGGCGGGAGGAAAAGAAACTGCTTGGTAGAGTTGATCTTTATTGGTACGGTTTAGCAAAATATGTCTGAGGGAAGCAAGAATGGCCCTTTTGAATCATTTCTTGCATTTATTATACAGCCTGTGGGAGAGAGGAGCGCTCGAGGCAAGCTTGCTGCACAGTTTCTTGTAACAGTGCCTGCTCTGTCTGTGTGTGCTGAAGAGCTCGCTCACGTAGGAGAGCCCAATGTGATTAGAGCCATTTCTTTCCTCCCGAGATTCGTCCTTCTGAAAGTGTCTTTTGACTTGAGCACCTGGTCTGAGATAAACCAATTTGTCACCACAATGTTTGATCATCCACTATGAGGAAGGACAATTTCGGCACAAGGTGCTTATTCAGATAGTAGAATCAGTATTTGTGAATTTGATTTAACCCTTGAGGTACTGAATTTTGTTTTTCCTTTGCACTAAGCAAACGCTTAAAGTACCTATATTGCCGTGCCATGGATCTCTAGCCACGTACCAAAACCTCATTTTTGGTGACTGCACAATTGTGAAAATTGAAAGGTAATTGAAATGCTTTAGGAGAAATAAAAAAAATAGGATCGGTATGTTATTAATCACACCATAATTTTTTGGGGAAGCCTCTGCCATATTTTTTTATTTTAAATAATCTCTCTCCTAATTCAAATACTTTTCAGGCTCTACAGAACACTGTTTCCCCACTTTTATTCATAATTTGAAAAGCACAGGCCATTGCAAGCTGCCATGTTTTTCATGCTTCGTTATTGTACATTTTCTAGTACGTAATGAACTATCCCCATGAAAATTTGCTGTGAATTGTCTTGTAATTGCCTAGATATGAAGGAAAATGTGGTTAGAGTAAAATAACATTAACGTTAAAAATAGGAAAATTGCAGTTAATCCATGTGAATAGAAATAGGCCATCTCATCACAGAAAGAAGCAAGGGCGCTGGAAGAGAGCTGGTGAAAACAGGGCGCTTGGTGTACCTTCGGGATCTGGCCTTGGTGGAGGAAGGACATAGCAAAGGCACCATCACAGGGGCAGGTCTGCTGCTCCAGTGGCCGTGGGGTACCTGCTAGAGATGCCATCTTCAACCTTCAGGCCCCCGCATAAGAAAGATACTAATTAGCTGAAGTACAATCTGAGAAGCTTGCAGTCATTGTGGGGAGCTGGATGGGTTAACTTGTGGGAAATTGTGTAGCAGGGAAAAAAACAAAAAGCAAACGAGTGGGGGAGGAATTAATGAGAGGGAATCCTAGAAGTGCAGATAGAAAAAATAAGGGTGGTTTTAAGAAGGATGCAGAAAATACAATTGTAAATATAAATGTGAAGGAAAATGTGCAGTCCGCAGGGAGGTGATTCTTATGCTGCAGGATTTTGCAAATCTGGCTGGAGAAAACTCCAGAGGCTGTCACTGAGGAGCAAATCATTTGCCTAACAGTGAGCAGGACCGAGTGATCTAATAAAGCTTTTCCGTTCCTCGTGTCTGGGACTGGGAAATTAATGCTGGATGTGGTGCCAAACTGTGTATGTTGAATGTGTCTCTGTCAGCTTGGGTAGAAGTTAATTTTGAATGTTGATGATAGGATAATCCGTACCACACTGTACCAAACGCAAGGCAGGCAGTTAACCTGGGAGCAGGGAATGTTTATTTCATGCTTGCCTTGGGGTAAGAACTAATGGCAAATGTTGTAGAAACAGCATGCGAGATACCATCTTGTCTTTTATTTAAGTGTACTGATTTATCTCCTACGGGGGAGGCGGTGGAGTCCCTATCAGCTCTCCAGTCATTTAAAACTCCACTGAACAAAGCACTCATGAATAGACTCCTGGGAGCAATCATGAACTGCTTGGGGATGGACAAGATTAAATACGAGGGTTTTATCCAACTATCGTACTGTGGATATAGGGTATTAATCGCTCGGGTGAAAGGAGGGCACTGAAGTGAGGAGATGCTGGTATCCCTTGGCTAGGATCTCCCCCGACCTCTGCGTGGGTGCCTGAGCACTGCAGCCGGGAAACTGCCACCATGTTCCCTGTTACGGAGAGTTTAAAATCACAGTCTTGAAAAACATTCTGGAGGTATGTAGAGTAAACGTGCTTGGGTCATGGAGCTGTGTGCTCACTTGTGACCTGGTAGCCAGGTTCTCGGGCGTTTCTTCCACCCTTGCTCAGACAAAGCACAGAGAAGCGTTTGGAGAAGAGCTGCAGAGAAAGTGCGTGTTTGTCACATGTCTCCGGGGCGTGATGCTTTCCAGCAATAAATACACGTGGCTGTCAGTGTGACAAGATAATTATTTTATTGGTGGGTTTTCAAGAAAAATATGGGCCAAAACTTCCTTGTTCTACTCATCAGAGAAACTTCATTGAATTTAAAATCACTGTTGTTCCAAGTGGAACAGATTTGGCCCTAAATCATAATTCATCAGTTGTTGGCACCCTGCAATTTAAATCTTTTCCACAACAAGGAAATAAATCTTTTTAAAAAGTATATTAAAATCAGTATTGATTATTCCAAGCAGGAGCACTGCATTCAGAGCTGTAAATCCGCTTTTTTTAGGATCCCAAGATAAAATATTGCAGCAAAACTGCTGTATAAAAAAATCACTATGGTTTAATCATGTGGTAAATTACTAGGATTTTTGTATGTGGAATTTATAGGGCACCATTTCTTTTAGATTGAAAGGGAACATTCCTGATTTAGCTCTGATTACTCATCTACAGATGGGGTTAATGTCATGCGTCTCTTTGGGGATGTATCTTCTTAAGTAATGATGTCCTTATTGTGTGCTCTATGGATCCGTTGTCAAGACACCTTTAAATATATCCTTGATGGCACATGGGGGTACCAGCAAATTATGTGTTGAATTAACAGGTAATTCAATCCACCTTGGTGTTAATCTTATTGCAAAATAACAAGCTACATAAAAGCCATTTAAGTGCAATTTTAAAAAACGCTCTACGAGATATAATCTCTTTAATCAGAAACAGATTTTGTTCAATTACCTTTAATCTCCTCTGTAAAAACAGTGAGGTCAGATCCATCGTATCTGCTGGGAGCCGACATCGCAGCGTGTCCGTGCAGCTGGCCACAGGGGTTGGACTAGGGTGCCACCAAGGCAAACTGGTTGTGCCCCATCACCATGTGAGATGGAGACGGATTTGGGAGAACAGCCATTCCTCTGCTCGCCTCTCTCCCACGCCTGACAACCCTGGGCCAATGCCCCCTCCAGGGCTGATACAGCCTGCATCGTGTTCCTGACCTTCACCTTTGCTTTGGCTTTATTGACTGGCTTGGGGGAGGTGTGGGACGGTAGGGTGAAGGTGCTCTTTGGCACTTAAGATGAGGAAGGCTTCCTTCGGGAGGAGCAGAGATGAGGAGTACAGGCTCCTCAGGGACCTTGCCTGCTACGGCGGTGAGGATACCGGTAAGCTTCAGCATGCTCAGTCCCTGGCGCATCTCATGCTTTGCTGGAGGGCCAGGGCTCACGTGGCTTCCCTGGTGCTTCTCGGGCATCTGCGGTCGAAGGGCTCCAAGCAAGGCGCTTTGCAAGGGCCTGCACCAGCGCTGAACAAATGGTAACGCACAGAAACAAGTTCCTCTGTGCTTTCTCCTTTGCAATTTTCAGGCTCATTAGCTATGCAAAAGTATTTGCTCATGCACTACCAAATGTCTTTTCATTGTATGAATAATTGCTTGGTTTGCTGAGAAGTGTGCACTGTTTTGGTTAGTTTTCAGGCTGCCTGGTTTGTTTCTGCTCTGGCTGCTGCCAGCAAAAGGTTTCTCAGCTTCTGCTGGTCTTCTGCGCTGCTGCCGTGTATTCCTAAGCTTAGCAGAGGGATTATAGATTTCAGATCTTCCAGTCAAATGCAGAATTCAAAAGCCTATATTTTTTCCCATGAGTGAAGAGCTTCCTGTCTGTGAGCGCACACCCATGGCAGGTTAATCGGAAATGATCGAAATTAAAATCCATTCCTGGAAGAAAAGCCGTATTCTTGGAAACGCTCTGTGCTGTGTGCTCCTCCCTTGGAATGACTTTCAGACCGTCCTGTCACAAACTAGCAGCAGATGGAAAATTCAGAGCCCATCAGTCCCTTTCATGCATTCCACTACTTTTATATTCGTGGCCAGTGTTAATCCTTTTTTTTTTTTAAGAGGGATGTGGAATTCATGCCTGAGAAATGGCTACAGAATACCTCAGTGTGAGCCTACAGCTGGGCTGTACATGCAAAGGTCCCTGGATCTGAAAGCCTGGGTCTCCATCTACTCAAAATGCATCTTTGGTCAAATCTTGTTACAGTCAATTTGTTCAGAAGGAGAATTAATGATGACTGGCATCCCTTGCCCTAGGAATCTTTTTCACTAGAGAAGATGGACAGCCATGTGAGCTTAGATACAGGGACAGAGGTCCAAGTGAGGCCATCACACTCTGTGGGATGTTAAGTGACAAAGATGTGATTTATATGTGCAGAATAAGGAAAGAGTTTCCTGAGCATCCAGGACTGCAGAAGTCCTCTAAGAACTAGTTTGTGTTCAAATCACGTTTCTTTTCGTATCAGCAGTTCGCCTTAGAGGCAGGCGCACGAAACACTGAAGGACAAACTGAACCAAAGAAGCATCACGAGTCCCTAAATCTGTTCTTCCCAACCTCTGCACTGCAATGAGCTAAATCCTGCCTTTGCGTCCCACTCTGTGCTGTGTTCCCTAAGGGAAGTGGCATGGAAATCGCAGCCAAGGAAGGGGAAAGCAAAAGTAACTTTACGATAACTTTGCTCTTTCTAGATGCTGGCTCATGGGAAGGCCAAAGCGACACGTGACATGTGCTAGCACAGCCTTTGCAGCTGCTCTGGCTCACAGAAGCCTTCCCAGGGCTGCCATCAGGCTGCACAGCCCTGCGGCTCAGTGGGACAGCCCAGGACCACCAGTGCTGGCTCTGCTCCCCCGCTGCAGGCATGTTGCCACCATGTCCTTCAGGTGTCCTGCAGAGGCCACCTATGCCACCGGAGCAGCCAGGCAGAGCACAAGTGGTGCAAGAATGAGCTTTACTGTCTCCCTCAAGAAAAAAATTCTTTATTGTGAATAGAGCTCTGCACAACAGATAGGGCTTCTCAGATGAAAAACTGCTTCCCCTTCCCAGCAGAGTCTAAAATTCCTTCTGATGGCGATGATGCCTTGAACAATGACAACCTTCATTCATCTCTTCCGGCCAGGAGAGAGCTGAGAGTTCACGTTTTAAGCTCCTCCACCGCGCTGAAGCAGCACAAAAGCCTCTCATCACTGTTCAAACACACTCCTCCATTAGGAGTTATTTAAGCAGGAACCGCTTTCCCTGCTCCAAACCTCTTTGTATGAAATCCTTCCAGCACCACGTGTGGCATCAGCTGATCTAGTGTGTGCTGGGCTGGACATACCAGTAATGGGTAGTTAATTAACCCGATCCATCAGTCAGTCCCTTTCCAGGACAGTATTGATGATTTTAAAGCTTAAATGTCATATCTTCTTTCTACCTTTGCATCATTGTCATATGTTAAAAAAAAAATAAATGAAACTAGAGGGCGCTTTTGATTACTGCAATTTTTCTTCACATGCTTCATTTGCCGGGCCATTTGTATCAGCCAAGCTGTCTTTATTTGCCAGTCTCTGTCAGGACTTGGGACTTGCTCTTCTGGCAAAATGCAGTTTGATCCCAAATTTGTTTTCAGCTTTTGCCTCAATATCTTTGTTGTTTTCCCAAAAGGCTAAAGTAAAACCAAAGAACAATCAAAAGGTAGTTGATTTATTTTTAGGTGCCAACAGTTCCTTTATTCCTCCTTAAAAACTCTTTTTGGTCATAAAAATAACGACCTTTTTATTGCAAAGAAGGTGTTCCTTTTCTACTGGATCTAACACAAGAAGAAAAATGATCTTATAATTAAGGTGATTTTTGAAGTTTACCCCACGCCTGGCTTGCCCCAGTCTTCTTGTGTGACCTTGGATGTATCTCCCAATTCCTGATGATTCTCCTCTCCGGTAATAAGGCTCTGCAAAAGTATTGCCAGATAAAAGGTCAGGCTTTCAAAAGTCGTGAGCGGTTTTGTTTCTCTGACTAAATCTATGAAGGTTGGGTACGCCAGCACCTCTGAAAATGAAGCCCAGTTAGAGAAATGTGATGTGAAGGGAGGCATCCAGCAACGCAGGCGCCTGGAATCAATGGCTGCTTTCGAAAACTTTGGCCTACACCCATGAACGCTTGTAAAGTACTTTAACATGCAAATGTTGGAAAAGAGAATGACTTAAATGTCTTGAAGTTATTCCCAGAACTAGAAGTTTGCAGGATTGTGTCAAAATTAAAAAAAAATAAAAAATAGCAGCTGTAATGAGAAAATTCTCACAAGTGCAGGGAGAAGAAGATATTTTCCCAAAACGCTGCTGATTGGCTGTAGTGTGGTCTGGTCCTCTTCTTTCAAGGCTGACATAAATCTTCCTAGCAAAGGAGCTTTCCTGGGAGCAGAGCAGATGTTTGCTGAATCACTGAATTTAACTCTTTCTCGGCAGCCCGCGAGGCAGCGCGCATCCTTGACCTTCCCGGGTATAAGGCTGGGGACCGTGTGCTGACCTACCCCCCATGAGTATCTGGCCTGTAACATGCCCATCTGCTCGTCTGCTTGCTCATGGTCTCTTTTGCACACAGACATCTGGGCTCTGCAGTGGGGACAGACCCATCCTGCCCTCCCAATTTCGTTTCCCACAGATGCCTCCACCCACACTTGGGGCAGAAGGTCCTTTCTCCAGCCCACCATCACACACGGCTCGATGAGGGTGGCTGCCTCCCCATAGGCGAGCAGTGGCCGCGGGTCAAAACTGGGGGGAAAAGTACTCAGAAGAGAATCTCAGCCTTGACCAAAAATAACCCCACTGTTTAGGGGCTGTGTGAGAGGTGGGATCCCTTCTGAAGAATTTCATGCCTGAAAGGTGAGACAAGTCTCCTGAAAAGGTTATTATCTCAAGCAGACAAATCCTTCAGCAGGTTGGGCTTTTTTTTTTTGTATACCTCAAACAAAGACCCAGCACAATCAAAGAGCTCTAAGATCTCTCTTTTTTTACCTTTTTTTTTTCTTCCCCTGCCTCTGTGCCGTTCCCTTTCATTTCTGCTGCCCACGGAAACGACCGCGCCTCCCTATCTTCTGCTGAATATACATCAAATAGGAGGTGAAGCACTGGCAGTCTTCACAGGAAAAGCCAGGCGGTGAGGGGGAGGGTGTCTTGCATGCTGCACTGTTTCATTAATTTATTTTTCCTCCTCTTTAGGGAAAAAGTAAATGTGGGTGACCTAGAGCAGACCAAAAAAAAATGCATGTGCATCGCAGGCTGGGAAGGAGCCTGAGACGCTTGCGATGAGTGGGGGTCGGCTTCTGCTGCTGGGGTAAAGGTGGGACTGGTGCCAAAGGATCCTGGGGGGCTGCCCGCACACCCCCAGGCCAGGATGAGCTGCTGCAGGCTGAGGGTCTCTTGTGGGTACCACAGGGATGCTGCCCCTGCCCACACCTTGCAGGATCTACCTCTTCCCCTTTAGGAAAAATGCTTTTCTTGATCTCCCCTAAAAACCAGATCTGGCACGACCTCAGGACCACTTCAGGGTAATGTTTTCCCCCTTCTCCAAATGCCTCTATCTGTTCTTTTAGTCTCACCTATAGAGTGTGATCTGCCTATTCAAACCAACACCTCTGCATTGCCAGCTATGACAATGGCAATAAGCGTTACCTTGTCCTGGAGAAAAGCATTGATATCACCCTGGTTTACCGTGCAACTTACTCAGCATGAATTAGTCTTGGAAATGTTGTCACAGAGGCTGCTGCCGTCCTTGTGATGCGTGCTGGCTTTGTGCAGCCTTTGCTTACAGGGCTATTTATACATCTGGCTGGTTTTCTTCAAGGGGTTGTGTTGTTAATTGTCCTGCTTGCAAACAGGATTCACTGACTGCCGAGCAGTGGGTACCATACTTATTTTATGGAAAATCAGCTGCACAGACAGGTAGAACAGCTGTCAGACACAAGGTGACTGAATTATTCCTGCTTTGTTCATGGGTCAGACAAGAAAATTGCTGGCTGTGTCACGCCTTGGACTATCACAGCAAGACCCCTGGGGCTTGGGGAGATCCAACACCACAAACGCCTTTGTGCCCCTGCTTGTTGTACTGGGAAAGAGCCTTGGAAGTCCATGTTTCTGAAACCAAACCTTTATACGTGTGGATATCGTCCAAGCGCCGCTCTGGATCTTACACTGGAAGGTGAACTGAGAGCACGTTTTGGCTCAGGTGCTGTAATGTGCTTTTATTGCTGTGCTTTGAAATACATCTTTTCATTCCTCCCCAGAGCACTTGGCCTTTCTGGCAGCTTGAACTCTGTCTCCCGTAGTGTTTGGGCCATGAAAATACTTTGTTTTTTTCTGGTTTTCACGTTGCTTTGCTGAACGCCTTTGAGGACCACCCTGCCTGGGATCTCGCTAGCAGTGCTCACGCGAGTGACCTCGGGCTGGCTTCTCAGCCCACCCTGGTCCTGCCCTCCTTGCTCGTTGCCACCGGTGACTGGACAAAGCGGATAGGTGCCTTTCCTCCACCCCCCTGGCAGGAGGAAATTCACTCTTCCTTAGCTTTGTCTTTCTACCAAGCACATCCTAACGAGCCTGATCCTGCTTGCTCTCACCCGACGAAGGGCTGATAGACGCGTGTGGGTGGGAGTGCGCTGTCCCGTACGGCAGCGCTGTGTCACGAGGGGCTGACAAATCCGTTATCCCCTGTAGCGCTGGCTGCGACAGGAACATGCTGCCGTGGCTCCGGGCTGCTCCGTGACGGCTCGAGGTTGTGGCAGCACAACCCATCTGCCGAATTCTATTTTTTCAGTAAGCTACAGATCATAAAGGGAGTGGCTTTATTCTAAGCTCTGCTACCACAGAGGTAGCCAGATGGATTATGGCGTGATGGTGGGTCACCAAGATGTCTCTGGTAAATGCTTATGTGTCATGCCTGTGTGAGACAGGGCATCTGCAAAGATGCAGATGTGATTCTCCATTTAAAACATACGGCAGCAGCCTGATTTATACGGAACGCGCAGCAAAGGTTGCAGTGTGTGGAAAAGCAGCTCTGCCTTTTTTTGTGCAGATAGCCTCAATTCCACTGAAAATAATCCCCTCAAATCAGACAGCGAAGGTGTACCGTTCTCACGCTGTTGCACTACGGGCAGTTGTTCCCCCGCACACTGAGGGGTTCCTACGTGGAGCAGCAGGCAGCTCTGGAAGCTTGTTCAGCTGTCCCTGTCACTGTCTGGTTTGTTTTTATTTAGATCCGACACATTTTCAAACACAACTTGGACATACTACCGAACCGAGGTTATTGTTTCATTAACACACATCCTCCCGAAGCTGCATCCCTCCTCGGGGGGTCTGAGACGCCCTGTACCACACCGTCCCCCCCCCTCTGGCTGCCCTCCCGGGGTCCGGGTGTCAGAGACCGCGCTGCTGCCGCTGAGCCCGATGCTGTGCCCCTCATCTAAGAATAGCCTCGCTCTCTTGAACCCTTGCCAGTTTTTGATCGCTCAGCAAGCAGAGGGAAGGAACACAGCCATTATGTAATGGCTTCTCCTGGCCAAGAAAAAAAAATCCCATTTATTGATCTCCTGTCTGAAAACCTCGGTAACTCTGTGTAATTGATGACCAGCTGTTAAGAAAAGCTGTTTGGAGGAAGAACATTTATAATTAAAGAACAGACACTTCAAATTCAGCTCTCCCTCCATTTTCTCACCGCACTTCTCTCGGGGAGCAACCATTCTGCCCGGGCCTCTAAGCTTCTGGTTTCAAACCAACGTACGCCTTTCCCAGAGAGCAGCGTTGCGTTCTCCAGTTTCACTCCCTGTGCTGCGCAGGGGAACTATTTGTGGAGCTGTGTGAGAGAAAGGGATTAAGGAACTATCAAGACTAGCAGATGGGAAGCAGGCAGCGGATGACGTGTAGGCAGGGCTGATGTTACAGCAAGTCTTATCTTGTTAGCAGAAATACGTCGCAATAAGCGGAGTTCTGGGAGAGAGATTGGTTTTGAGCATGGAATAGGAGACGTCCTTACTATCTGATGAGGGGCCTGACTCTGTCTAAAAATATAATATTAAACACCCCTCACAGCATCCCTGAAATTCAGATCTTGACGTTCTTTTTTCCAGTTCTGCCTATTTCCTCTGGGGTTTGGAGGTGAAAATGTTTCTGGGCTTCCCTGCTGAAAGTATGACAGTCCCCGTGTGTTTGAGGGAAATCCAAAATACAGGTTGCTTAGCTGGACCGTGCAGCATAGCTCTCCCGGACCAGTGGATGCATATCCACAAGCTAAGCTGTAGCCTCCCTCTCCTCCCCCCTTCACAGACACTCCAAGTAAGGGCTACACTGGAAATAGATAATTTAGCATGAGAATTATATTATGCATTTAAATGTAAATTGCTGGGGAACTGACGATTGCTTTGTTTGAATTGTAATGATTTGAGTATGCGTGTTTTTTTTTTTCTTAGAGTGCATATTAACTGGTATTTACATCCTTTTACATTCGTCTCAAACACCAATGTGCAGGTGTCCTTAAGCTTTCAGCTGTAAATCCTCAAGCTGTCACATTCCCATTAGGAAGCCCATTTCTTTAACCTCTCCAGCAATTGTAGACTGGCCCTTTTTTCCCCCCTCCCCATCTTTGTTTTTTGGAAGATCTCTTGTTTTAATTCAAGAAGATGAAAATCTCAAGTCCAAAAAGAAAATACAGCTTGGGTCCTCTCCTGCTCCCCGAGCACCAGTAGTTCTGCTCCCTGCCTCTCCCCCTTGCTGCCTGAAAATCAGATCCCCACCTCGGCAGCCAGGGAGGGCTTTTGCTGAGGCTGCGAGCGCAGAGGTTTGTTACCAGCCCCGCCAGCGTGAATGGTGCTGCTTGGAGCCAAGCACAGCTGAGGGTACCAAGCCTATCTTCCAGGCTTGGCAGCCCCTCCGTGCCCGTGCTGACCATCAGCTCAGGATTCGGGTGCTGGGGCTGAGCAGCTAACGTGCAGGTGATCTGATCCCATTGCTTGTGTGAGGTGTCTGGAAATGAGACTGAACAGACTATTTTTTTTTTCCATGGTAGAGAGGGAGAGAAGGGGAAAAACAGATGTACACAGATTAGTTCACAGCAAAGGCCTGGTTTCATCCATGGATGCTCCTGTCCTGTTATCAGGGTACTGAGCACCAGCCCTCCACATGAATGAAAGAGTGTGAAAGGGTGGCCAGTCACCCCAGTCCATTCTCAGGCTTCTCCCAGAAAACGACTGGTCTTTTACCAGCTAAAGAGCTAGTAAAGTGAGGGAAGCCAGGGGTTAATCACCTCTACCCTCCCCATCAAGTTTAATAGCCACTGGTGGGAAAAGTCTGTGTTTCAGCTCTGTGTGCAAGGTGGAGCAGCGAATTCCATCACTCACAGTCTTTCTGAGGTGCAGCCAACTTTCAGGAATGCCGTACCTCGGTCCAAACAAAACCTGCATATTTCTCGTTGGCCTGGCCTTGTTTCTTGAGACTATTTTGCTGATTGATACAGGAGATAAACAAAAATTGAAATAACACATGGCTGGAAATATAAACAAAACACACCAGAGAGAGAAGATTGCAAAATCAGCAGCTCATGGGGCTCGAATGCAGCCATGGAGTCCCTGAAGCCAAGCTGTTAAGAAAACAAATAAATTAACAAATAGGAATAAAACCAACTGTGATAAGCCCCTGACCTTAACTGTGTCTGTGAAAGCCAGGATCAAGCTTTTTCCTCCCAGCCCCCCATGCTAATTCTTTTGGCCTTGGTGGCATAAAATGCTCGAGAGCCTCATCTGGTGCCTCCATCTCCTGCCTACCCACACCAGCAGCCAGGAGCTCAAATCTGTCGTTGTTCCTCTGCAGAGGAGACCCACAGGTTCAGCTCCCCAGTCCTGGGCTCTTCTCCCAGTTCTTATCTAACTTCCAGCGCAGATGTCTGGAGCAGCCGTCGCTCACCTCCTGACCTGGATAGAGCAGTTGGTGAAGATCATATATTGCTGATGATGAGTTTTCACTCGCTCGCACATATAACTTTCATCAGTAGGGGGTTGGGGAGTTCGAGAGGCCGGATGTAGTTTGCTGAGCCACAAAGGTGTAATTATAATGGGTTTCATGCAGTTGGTTTGTAATTTATCACATCTGAAAAATCACCCCTAGTGATGCTTAATGTTTTTATCTGGCTTCATGTGGTTAGATTAAAAGGCAAGGTAAAAAGAGAGGCAGGATGCCTGGCAGGTGCCTCCCCTGGGTGCATCCCTGGTGCTGCTCCGGGTGCACGCTTCGGGTCTCTCCGCAGGGCACCCCCAGGTCCGTTCCTGGGGTATCCCCCGGCTGCACAACTGGGTTCATCTGCATGGCCATGCAAGAGCACAGGGTGCTGCCTCCCAGAAATACAGAAACTTCCCAAGACCTCGTAAGGTTCTGCCTCCTGTTTCTGGAAGCATTTCCCAGGGAGGTGCAGAAGCAAGAGCTGAAGGAGTCCCTGAGCCATTTTCCACAAGGAAGAGGGTGCAGGGTCAGGCCTGTGCACTGCTCCTCTGCGGCACGTTGGAACTTACCCCTGGGCCCTCGCTCGTGGAGCTGGCAGCACGTTTCCCAAGCAGCAGCTCCTGCTGTGGCCAGGTGGGAATTCTCCCCAGGGTGTGTTGTTATTCACTTTAAATATCTCAGATCTTCAAGTTCTCTTTTTTGAGCCTCAGATAAAAACATGACAGCTATCCCACAAATCAGCCATCTGAAGGAAAAAAAAAAGAAGTCACATTTAATTACTCCTGGAGGGGAACTTATAAATGAGGAACACTTATTAGTGCAATATATTTTTCCTTCTGCAGCTTTGAACTGATCTCTAATAGCACCAGCGAAGTCCCAGCGTAACCTTGGAGTGTGTTTCATTATCATTCAGACGGAAACTGCTGTCTTATGACTGCAGTTTTAAAATACAGTACATTTTTATAATTTCTAAGTAGGCAATCAAGTGGACATAACACATGAAATGATATCCAGTCCTGGCAGCAAACCCTGCCCTTTGCTTGCCCATGCCGTTCGGTTGATATTAAGGTCTGGGTGCAACTGAGGTCTGGATTTCAACCCCAAGGTGATCCTGCAGTCCTTTCCTCTCCTCTGACAATAGCAATGTAAACATGCAGGCATTTATGAATTCAGTAATTTTAATTTTAAAGTCACTCAAGCACTGGGGCAGGCTCTCTTCCTTCGTTTCTTGGCACGAAGGCAGCAGGGCATGGGCAGCAAGTGGCTTCTGCTGGTGAAAACATGACCCACAAGCTAGTCTTCGTGATGGCTGGGTCGCTGGGAGCTTCAAACACTGCTGTGTATTGCTAGCACTGACCTGAGGGTACCAACGGCTTCGTCTGCTTCCCTCCCCTCAGGCAGCTGTACGATTCTGCAAACCCATTCCCTTAGCTAATTAACAGATGGCAAAGGCAAAACTAATCAATCATTTCCCAGTGGAGCTGCTGGTAACCCATCGGTTCGGCACGCTTATCCCCAAGCAGCATGGCTCTGCCCCACCGTTCCCAGGCGGGTGCCTGAGCATCGTGCTTCGTTCCGGGCTTCATTTCAGACTCAGGATGGAGGAGGATGAGTGTTTAGCCCAGAAACTAGACAGTCTGTAGGAAGTTCAATGTTTCCTTGCCTACATTAAAAAGCTGTTAACAAAGGTATTTTCAAGAGAGAGAGGTAAAAGAGAGTAGGAATGTCAGGGTGAGGTTGGAAGCCAACAAATATTGGGGAGGACAGATGTGTCCTTTTTGCTGATAAAAAAAATAATATATTTCTATTGCTAATTAATGTATAGTTAGGGAAAATTACAAAGGTGGGAAAATTCTTCTTGGTTTTAGCTCTACTAGGTACTCAGGAACTCATGAACTAATGCTACAAAACACGACATCTCCCATAGGTGTGCTGCTGTACAGACTTTAAATGATTTGTCACTGAGAACTGGAGGCACGTAGACATCTCCAAGAGTCCCTCATGGCTCCCCAATGCCCAGACGCAGCCTGGGCTTGTCTCCGTTGGCTGCCAGAGCTGGTTATCCAGGAGCAGCCTGCATCTGAGGTGCTGGCAGCACCCCTTTCCCGTGAGCGCAGGCAGCTCACCATCAGGTCCGAGTGCTGGGAGCACCGTGGTGCTATGAGAACAACCTGCAGCACCTGGGGCATCATTGTCGACTTGCTCCCAAATCTGCTGGGAACCCCCAAATGTTGGAGCCACTCGCTATAAACAAAGAGCAGTCAGCACAGTGATACTGGCATTCCCTGCTATTGCAGAAATGAGTGTGCTGGTGATCTTCTGTGAGGCATTAGGACACTGAGCTCATGAGCATCTGCACTGAGTTTTGCTTTAGAGACTTTTTTTTCCTTCTATCTGTAGGACGTACCTGACACATGATGATGTTTCTAGGTATCTTGCAATTCTTAATGTGTTCATTCTCAAAGCAAATCCGGGAGAGAAGATATTTGCCTGTGACCTGCAGAGGGAACTGAGTCACAGAGAGACAGCATCAACTTTTTAGAGAGACGTGCAGGGAGAAGGTGCAATTTATTATACACTGGGTGTTGGCACTCTCAAAAAAGCCCCATAAGGCTCCTAAAAAGTCCACATCAGCATCCCACAAGGTGCATCTGCACTGTTAGACCCTTGTGCCGATATTGAAAGGAGCCTAAGTGGGGTGGAAACATGACTCTGGGTGGGACACCTCCACCACACCGCATCCCTGGCACTCTTCCCTGCCTTCCTCCCCTTCCATCCGCCAAACATTTCCATGAGCCGCTGTCAGCACTGCAAGTGGATTAGGTTACCCAGACCCAAAAGAGAGCTTCTTTGTGGCAGAAAAATGCCTCCATTTGTTAGTTCAACCTCAGAAGTTTTCCCCTGGCAGAGGCTCAAATATGTGCCATGGCAACGATGGTTTCACTGCTGTCTTCGGGCTTTTGCAGGTTTTCCAGGTCTCTAAGTGCAGCCTTGTTGCTCCTCTCAGGTTTCCCCTCTGTATTTCCCAACGTCTCTGCCTGTGCTTTGAAGGCCACCATCTCCTGAAAGCTTACGTCCAGCCCAGGCAGCCCAGCGAGCACTGTCCTGGGCACACCAGCCAAAGGAGATGCCCAAAGCTGTGAGCAGCGACCAGCCTGGCCATCCCGGGCTATAAATGAGAATAAAAGTCAGGTGGCTTTCCCAGGGACTGGTATCCTAGTTTTTGAGCTGCTGTTTGCACAGTAGTTTTGTTTCTAGCTTTCTCCTGCCTTCCTCGCAGTGCTGCTGCCTGCAATACAGCCCTGCCAAAAGCCTTTGGGGACAGCGGGCACCGCCGTGTGCCGAGGCTGGCCAGAGCAAACAGGGTGGCAGACAGTCCAAGACACTCTCCTTCCCTAACCGAAGGGGATTCAGTGGAGCTCGAGAGTACCTGCCAAAGCCACATTTAGCACTGGGGCTGCCTGCAGCACTCACATTGCTCACGGCGGGTTTATAAATAAAAGCAGCCCCGGCACAGGCTCTCCCGACACCGAACGAAGGGAGACAAGGGGAGGCCCTGACAAACTGTCCCGCTAATTTTTTTGAAGCTTTCACCTCCAACAACCCTCCCTTAGCGTACAGGTGGTGGTGTCCAGCACACCACAGCGGGTGGGGAGCTTTGACGTGTCCTTTCTTTAGCAAACAGGCCAGGGTGATCCCCTTTGCCTTCCCTGGCTGCCCACAGCAGGAAGGTTTCCTTGTTTGTCTTCTACTATTTATTAACCGCACTGAAATCAAAGCTGGGTGTTTGCTCCTGAAGTTTGCTCCTGGACCAAGTTCAGGAGACACGGCTGAGACTCACTGTCCCGCACCACGTCTGTGTGTGACCACAGGCACGCCTCTTGGAGCAGAAACCTTCGGCTGTCCTAGCGCGTGCCGCAGCAGACAACACTCAGAAACTACTTCCTGAAATACCCATGGAGCAGAAAGTAATGCTAATCAAGGGAAGCTCTTTCCCCTTAGTAACGAGCTGACGCCATGATGTTGAAGGGTCTGATGCGGCAGTGATCTTATAGCAGCAAAGGTCTGGCCCCCCCCAGGAGATGCTGCTGGTTTGACACGGTGCCAAGCAGAAGCACGGCCTGTGCTCTTAAAAACACGCAGATATTTTCTCCTGCAAAAGTCGTGATTTGGCAGCAGCTGCTCACAGGCTCACCCCCAGAGTATCACAAGGTTTGGGCTTTTTCTCCTTAAATTTAAAGGTGATTGTGGGTTCTGAGTTTCACTGATTGCAGAACCAATTTTGAGTGACGCTGCAGTTACAGTTGCAGTAAATTGAAGCCAGCTGAACGCAGGATTTCTTCCTTAGTTATCTTCCACAAAGGTCCCCAAAGCAGTCGATGGAGCCTGAGGGGTCGCAGGCTGTGAGCTGCTCTGGGTGAGAGTGCTACGTGGCCCCTGCTGGGATCGTGTCCTTCCCAGCCACCATGGCCAGAAGGACCACAGGCAATCCTGGTGCACCATCCACCCCAAAGGCTCTAAAGTGTTGTGGGATAAATGAGAACGTTTGAGGAAAAAGGAGAGGAAATGTCATGCAACCAAAAAACCTTCTTCCTCAAAACATGTGCCCAGGGAGGTGGTGGAGTCACCGTCCCTGCAGGTGTTTAAGGAAAGGTTGGATGTGGTACTGAAGGACATGGTTTAGTGGGTAATAGGTGGGGGGGGGGGACGGTTGGACTTCCAGATCCTTGAGGTCTCTTCCAACCTTAATGATTCTATGATTCTACGTACATCTTCTTAATGCCTAATGGAGAAAGACACCTAATGGTGTCCAGAGCTCAATAGCTGGATAAAAACAGAGCGCAGAGGTGGTGGAGGGACAATATCTGCTAATGAAAAACCAGGATATACAGCCTGGGCTGTTGGGCACTTGGCCCAGCGCTCGGCCAGAGCGAATCGGCTGAGCTGCGCTGGGATCGGCACCAGCGATATTCAATTCTCTTCCTTGTCAAATGCCGTAAATTAAAACCAGAATAAAAAGCTTTCAAGGGATGTGCTCACTGACAGTTTAATATAAGTGGCTGTGGGATCATTTTCTACAGATAGGTTTATATCGGGAAAGAAATTACTACTCGCTTCATAGCAGGTATTTTACTGTTACTGCAGAGTTTCCTGATGCACTTAGTCATAAAGAGACACTTTCCAAACACGAGTGCTGTGGAAGTCAGCGGGACAGCGGGTTTTTGGTGAAAGGAAGACCTTCCCTTGGCTGCGGGGGTCACTGTGCCCACCCAGCTGTGTGATGGGTGCTCCAACCCCTGCACCCATGCCAGGCTGAGACAGGGCGAATGCCTCTGAAGGGTCAGCAATACTTCTCTTAGCTCCGGCGCTGAAACCAGCCCCTCTGCTCAGACACAGCGCAGGAAGCCAGGTGATGTCCCCAGGCACCAGCCATGCCTTTGTTTGCATCCCCCATGCCTCCTGTCCTGCTCTGCTGGCACAGAGCTGCAGCGTTGCCCTCATCCAGATATGTTGTTGTGCGTAAATCCACTGCCCATCTTAATCTTGATGAAAAGAAGAAAGTCCGCAGAAAATGTAATTTGAATGAACAGAGGCTGTGTATGAAAGTTAGCTTCTAAAGTTTAAATTATCAGTTTTGGTATTCAGACGTGAAAAATTCACTCTTCAGTATTTTAAATTAGTTGGTTTAAAAATTCCCCTTTTTAATTCCTTCAAAAGGTTAATCTGAAAATGGGATGAAACAGATTATTAGTAATCTCAATATTAACTTTTGGAGCTTTGGGGATTTTTGGGGGGAAAACCCCCAAAACTTCACGACATTGGAAAATATTTTTCTTCAGTTTTTCAATTTTAATATTATAGAAAAATCATATGGGTCAACTTCTTCTTGGTTGTTGATACCCAAATCATCAGCACAAACCACTTATGATCTGCGAGGCCACAGCAAAGTAATTTGCGGTTGCTCTGTGGAACCTGTTCCTTTCAGTGTGCTTCCATTCAAGATGTGGGTAATAGACTTTCATCTTTTTCCCCACTTTCCTACTGCTTTTTTTCTCATTGTAGTTAGCTCCATGGCTGAGTGTGGAGAGCCCTCTGGACCAAAGTTTCAGGAATACTGAGGTAGTGCCAAATTTAATATTAATGTCCCTGAATTTGTAGCAAAGTCGACACCACTCGTAATGTTGTTTATTATTACTATCTAAGAAATTCCGTTAGTAGTACGGACTTGGCTCGGTGCTGATGAATGCCAGTGGAAAACCTTCCACTGAGTCCAGCAGGCTTTGTATCAAATCGTATTGGCATCTGAAGATGTACATCAGCTAAATAGAATCAGGGTAGAAAAAGGTCGACTTCTTTGGAAGGGAAAGGTTAAGAGAGTACATCCTTCCTTTTATGCCTTTGTGTGCATCATTTTTTAAAAGCCCATCTTAAGTAATCTTCTTTACTGCAGATTTGACCATTTCTTTTCTGCCTGGAAAAAAACCACAACAGTACTAGGGAAGAACATTAAGGGATATTTATTTCAAGTGAGATACCAGGAATAATAAGAGTTTGGGCTTGTTATGCTGGCAGCCCAGAAAGCCACCCATGTCCTGGGCTGCATCAAAACCATTGTGGCCAGCAGGGCGAGAGAAGGGATTCTCCCCCTCTACTCTGCTCTTGTGAGACCCCCCCTGCAGTGCTGCATCCAGCTCTGGAATCCTCAGTACAGGAAAGAGATGGAGCTGCTGGAGTGAGTCCAGAGGAGGCCACAAAGCTGATCAGAGGGCCGGACCACCTCTCCTATGAGGACAGGCTGAGGGAGCTGGGCTTGTTCAGCCTGGAGAAGAGAAGGTTCTGGGGAGACCTAATCATGGACTTCCAGTATCTGAAGGGGCTCCAGGAAAGCTGGAGAGGGGCTGGTGACAGGGCAGGGAGGGACAGGACAAGGAGGAATGGGTTTAACCTAAAAGAGGGGAGATTTAGAAAGCTAGAAAGTTAGAAAGAAGTTCTCTACTGTGAGGTAAAGGGCCTGTGGTGAGGCCCTGGAACAGGTTGCCCAGAGAAGCTGTGGAGGCTCCATCCAAGGCCAGGTTGGATGGGGCTTTGGGCACCCTGGTCTAGTGGAGGGTGTCCCTGCCCATGGCAGGGAGTTGGAATTAGATGATCTTTGAGGTCCCTTCCAAACCAAACCACTCTATGATTCTATGATTGTTAATACACTGGGTGATCTTCCAGTAGGTAAGTGCTGTAAGTGCAAAATCTGAACGATTTCAAATAAATGCACCAGAAGGAACTCCCTTTACAAGGAAGAGTAGAACCAGCCACCTTCCTCAGCATCTCCAGTAACTACGTGTGTTACTGAAATTTCTACTGAGTGGCCTCCTTGTTCAGCTATGCTTCTCCCGGATCTGCATTTGTAATGCTTTGACTGTCTTCTCTTTAAGAAGTACTAGCTTTTGTGATACTTTTTCTTTTTGGATAAAAAATTGTTTTAACTGGTTTGTTGACATCATTGTAAATTGTGAAGCCCTTCCCTATAAACCTACTGCAATCTGGAATTTATTTCCGTGATTTTAATGGAAATAGTGGTGCAAGTATGGAGTTACAAGGAGAGGAGTATGGAAAAAGCTGAGCAAGTGTCGCTGCTGCCAGGGATACCATTGCATTCAGGCCGAGTGCTGGTGGCATCTCTGTTGCTGCCATGGTAGTCATCGTGTCAGAGAATTTATTCCTCGTGCCTGACTTGTATCTGCCTTCTTGCAAGTTAACTTCATGCCTTTTTGTCCTGCAGCTTCGGTTACGTTATCCTGTTCCCAAGCGTTCCTTTAGACTAAGCCCATTTATACCATCTTGCACCGCTCCGCCCCTAGAAGACATCTCTCACCCTTTGTTTACACGCAGGCTGATGTGCGTACGCACCCGGGATGCTAAATGCTGACGCAATTATTATTATTCTTGCTTTCAGCAACACCTTAACTCTTCTGAATGGGATAATCGATATTCTCTGCTTGTCTGGGAATGGCAACGGCTGGCTGTGCCACTCTGTAGCGTCAGATGAATAGTTAAACATCGGTGTGTTTTCATCTGGCGCGGTGCAAGGCTCCCAGCTGCCAGCAGCTCCCAGCTCCTCGCTCACATACACGTGAATTTTTCACGAGCCTGTGCTGTACAATGACCATTCAAGGCAGAGATTCTTTTGTCTCTTCTGCGTATCCTCAAACTAACGCTATCTGTATTTTTTGTGTATTAATCATTCTTACAGTCATCTCTGCGTGACTCCTTCTATAAATAAGAATCTTAAATCTCTCTCCTATCTCGTTTACCATAGCTAATTCTTTAAGTTGGGCATCTCCACCAGAGCTGTAGCCTAAAAAAACACAAATAAAATCATAGCACAGGCTTGGCTGCAGTAAACCAGGATTTTCTTGGTTCTGCTGCAAATCAAATCTTTCCAATAATCTTTTTATCCTGTCTCTATAAATACCGTACAGTGGTGACAAAAGGCAGGTGCTAGTTTCAGACTTAAAGCTGTCGCCTTAGCAGCTGGCATTAAATATATAATTCCCCCTATGTCTGCATCATCTCTAAACGAAAGTCCCCTGAAGGAGAAGTCTGCAGGGAGGGTAAAGAGCTGCGAACCAGTAGCTGCAGAGTGTGCCTCCCAGATGCAGAGTTAGGAGGAGAAGCTGAAAACATGATGTGTCTTTTTCAGTTTGACCTCAGCCTCTAACAGTGTTTGGCAAGTCAGCCCGGCAGATAAATTGGTTCATATTAGAAAATGGGGTTGATTTATTATGAAATTGATTGCAGCCCTGTCCTGCGCCGAAAGCATTAGCGATAACGGCATCGGGTGCCTCTGCTCTTAACTAATGGGCTTCCCCCAGGCTCTCCGCTGCTGCAGCCAACAGCCATCAGCATCCAAACCACACACCTCTGCTGGTCCCTCCTCAGAGATGCAAAATCCTTCCCAGGCAGGGGTGTGCCAGGGAACGCAGGTTGGGCTTTCTGGGCAGGCTGGGCTCTCAGGAGCCTGCAGCCATCTCCTGCTCCATCACCTTTGGGCAGGGCGGGCTGCGTTGCCCTGGAGGCAGCTGCCAGTTCCCAGAACATACTGCCCTGCAGGAGCAGGACCAGCGCGACCTTTGCAGCCAGCACCTCGAGATACCCAAAGCACCGTATGTGTTTTTCTTAAAACTGTTTTCGAAAAATGAAAAGAGTTACTGGAAATATGGAAAAGTTTCCACCAAACATCTTTCTTTTCCTTTTCTTTGGTAATATTTGGAAAAGTCCTTTAACACCGAAGGAAAGCCATCGCCAGATGTAACAAGGGAGTTTCACTCTTTTTGCAAACAAAGCCGTATTCACCCCCGACGGCAACAGCCTGCAGGACAGTTGCCTCAAATCCCTCGACGCGGTGGGGAATAGCCTTTCCATCTGGGGCTGGTTAAAACACAAATGAACAAACCAAACACAGTGGCTACGTAGACCCTGTAAACTATTTGGGGTCTGTATAATTTGGGAAACTCTAATCTACCATTTACAGTATGGATACAGACGTAATAAATACAAAAAAACAGTATACCCGGTGTCAAAAGTCCATCTCTTATGTTCATGCCTTTCTCTTTGGACACTTCTCCTGGGCACTACCCTAAAGAGCAAGGGATTTTCCAGGTTAATTCGCTGTAGGGGTAGTTAAGACCCTTTCAGCAGTTGTGCTTAGAAATCACTGAAGAGCAGACATTGAAACATTTTGTGGATGGTTTAAGTGATATTTTTCAACATTTTTGAAGGAAAAGAGTTTTCAATGATTGAAATATGCCTTTAGACATTTTCCAAATGAAAAATTTTAATATGAAAGAACTGTGTGGCTTGAAAGAAAAGCTCATTGCAAGACAGCCTGCAATTGGACAAAACTGAAAATAAACTTTTCAAAATAACTGAAAACAAATTGATTTTGGGGATGAAGGAAGATTAAATTTTTATACATGTTTTCTAACAACTGCCTGCCAGTCAATCACACCATTTTGCATAAATTACTTTTCAGGTGGCAATGACACTTACTACACCAGCCCCATGATGGCACACGGTCCTGACAGTGACATGATATTGTCTGACTGTGCTTTTGCCATCAATGTCAGCAGCATTTTGATGTATGACAAAGCAGTACAGTATAACTGCCCTGCGGTAAGGAGCAACTGCACAGCACGAACTGTTGCAGAGAACAGTTGTTTTTACAGAAAGCACTCTGTATCTCTTCAAACCAGCTTTGGAGTTAATGTCTTTCTCCTTCCTATCCCAGCAAAAGGTAGGTCGCATCTGGGACAGCTGCCAACAAGCCAAGAGACAGTAGTGTACATCTTACTGAAGCAAAATGTCCATGTGGCCAAGTAGATGTGGTCATCTACCACACCACCCCAAATCCTCTCAAGCCAGTACCATACCTGTTCTCACAGGGTCTAGGTCTAGGGCACACCAGGACTGCTGAGCACTGGGGGTGTTCACCAAGACATGTTCCTCTCCGGTATGGATGTGCTTGAGCTGAAGGCCCTACAGCATCCATATCCTGCTCATTTAACAAGCAGTCCTGGGAAGCGTTCACCACAGATGGGCAAAGTGCAGCTTTCCCATCATACCACCTCCAGCGGCACCAAGCAGATAATATACAGATATGAGTGAGACAGCTGGGAGCCCCATATATTTTCTAGATTAATTTTTATAGGATATCACTTTGGCCTGAAAAACAGTCCTGAACATTGTGAATAATTGTCTCACACGTCCCTTTTTCAGGATTGTGCTTTTATCATTAACACCTCCGATTAGCAAAAACTCAGAGTCTGAGATGTTCCTTTGATTTAAAAGGTTATAAATTTTGGATGCAATGTCAGAGAGTGAATTTTACAACACAGCTGAGCTGTGGACTAATTAAAAGACTACCCCAGTACTCTTCTCACCCAATACATCTCAGATTTGTGACAGCCTTCAAGAAAAGTCATGAATTATGCCACGTGCACCATATGCAATCTATTGATCTCTCTGTGTGTACATATGCTCTGTATGTGTGTGTGCTGCAGCCCATGTTTGTGATGGCTTCTTCGCAACTGTGGGCACAGATGAAAGTTTCTCATACCAGAGAAGTTACGGCAGTGCAATTAATAATTGTAGCCACTTTGCTTCCTTGCCACTGAAGGGTTACTACTGCTGTTTAACTCCAGGCATCCTAGAAGTCAGACCCAGACACTACACTTCAGAGGAAGAGGGTTCACCTACTTGTGTTGTTCTGGTGCACAAAGGTAAGATTTATCTATTACTGAGCTGTTGCTTAGGTCCTCATCAAGGTACCCTGACCCATGCTTTGTGGACCTTGCTGATTCTGTATAATACAAAGTGAAAATGGGAAAAATGCTCATGTTCCACTTGGCACTCTGCATTGAGTGATCCCATACCCTTTTGGCTTGGGAGACAACATTTTTTGGTCAGAAACAGTGTCCTCCTTGGTGCACCACCTGACACAGAAACTCATGGTGTCTCTAAGTTGGCTTGTGCCTCCCAGGGCGCTGTGAAACAGTTTTCTGCTTGCCAGCATCTCTTCCTAAGGCAATGTCTGCAAAGAACAAGCTTCTCTCAACCATAAGCAAAGCAAATATGTAAAGAGCAGAAGGGCAACATAAGCTTGAGAAACAAGATCTGGGGTGACCAGGAGAAAGTGGGAAATTATGTCAATCAGCTTTAGCTAGTGAAACCCAAAGGTGAAATCTCTGAAGTTTCATGGACCAGTCTTTCATTTTTCTCAGTCATTCTTGTTCTGGCTGTTGACGTCCGTGGATTTGGCAGTAGATCGAAAGGGAAACAGAGGGACAGTTTCCCCCCCCACACACACACATATGCAGAATTAGAGAGTCATACCAAGATAGATGAGCTGGATTTAGATGAGAGGGAAATTCTGGTTGAGAGTGTTCACGTAAAAAGTATTATACAGTATTAGGCTTGTGTGAGCTCCCGGTGTAGTAAAGGACAATTGTGTAAGCCCTGGCAGGAACACAGCACTAGGACTTTGTTTTGGTGCAAAAACTGGAATCATACACTTAGCTTTCCTACTAGTTGTAATTATCTGGCTGTATTGATTGTGGTATGAAGGTTATCCGAGGGGTAGGGTGTGAGCAAGGATTAGGTCCAGTTCACGATTTAAAGCTGCTGAGAGTCAGCTCTAATTTACACGCGTACAGTTTGAAAATCATCCTCCTACAACCGCCGAGCTCCCTGGGAATGACACAGATAGGCAGCATACGGAGCCTGCGCAGCGGGACGGAGGCACCCGGCGCCTGGCGTTGCCGCTCTGTGTTATGCAAATATCTGGGTTACGAAAGAAGGAAACAAGGGCAGAATAAATTGAGGGGTCTGGTCTCTTTTGCAGGCACAAGTAAAACCCTTGGTGGCATTAATGACATTCGCAGACTTGTGGAGAGGAGGACAGGCTCATCGGCTCTGGGTTTAGCCCTACGAGTGTGCAATACCTGGAAGGCAAGAGAGGGGGATTACTGCAGTTTGCGTGTGAGACTTTGCACAGCAGGGGCATCTATGCAGCCTGCGCACTAAAATATGCTGCTCCGTGTTCTCCAAAGCCACAACCAGAGCCCAAGTACAAGAACCAGCAGTTTCAGTGAACAGGGCTCTCATTAACATACCGTTGTTCTCTCTGGAGGCAAGCCTGTCCTTTCTGCTGCTGAGCTCTGCGGTAGGGAGGAGACAGGAAGAGAAGCAGGAGATGATACCCCTGATGGGTATGTCGTGTATCTGCTGTACTGCATGGACAAAATACAGAGAGGACCCATCCCACCCCCTTCAGCATCTCAACCCTCACCCCCCGGCACTCGCCAGTGGAGCTGGGCTGCCCCTCAGCTGGAGGCTTTGCTGTAGTGTTCCCAGCGAGGGCCTGGTGGTGCCATGTTTCTGTGAAGCCCCAGCCTTGAGCAAGCAGAACTGCTGCAGCGTTGTCCTCACCAGCCCCAGTCCTTGCTCTTCTCTCTCAATCTTGGGGCCACTGACATCTGGCTGATTGCCACCCTCCTCTTCCTCCCTCTGGCTGGCTGAAAAGACGGGGAAGGAGGAAGGTGAAGGGTACCTGAGGCACTAAATGTCTTACTAAGCCTATGGCATTTACCAGCTGCTGTATCATCCCATCCAGGAGGTGGCTGTATGTTAATGGAGAACGGTGTTCCAGCAGTGTACATGTTTCATGCCTACCTGCTCGGCAGGAAAGATGGGGAAGTCAATTAGCTGTGGCCTGCTGAAAGGTCCTCAGAAAAGGCGTTCACTTCACTAGGAGCCATGGCCTGAAATCCCACCCCACTCCACTGCTGTTGTTTGACTTTCACCATGACTGCTGTGCAGTTGCCTGTCCATTCACAAGCATTTGTTGTGGGCTTATTTGGGTATGTCTTGGCATTTGAGAGGTGTCAATCTGCTAAAACTTCAGTGGCAATAGCTAATCACAGTTAGCTTTATTCTCTGCGGCACATACCGTGAAAGCATATGGCTCAGTAGCATAACTTACTGTCTCTGGGCTAACAGCATGGTCAGTGCTGAAAAAAAACCAACCAAACAAAAAAACACCCCACAGCCCAGCAGAGGGGACAGTCTCTGGTCCTCACTGTAAGCTCCGGGGATCTCGTACTGAGAGATGCATAAAATGAACAAAAAAACCCCACCCCACCCTCACGCCATTATGCATTTCAGAAAAACGGCAACAACAGGTTTTCTTCTCACCTCTGGTATCTTGAGAAAACACTGCTTTCAAAGGCGAATTATTTTTGCAGGGTCCTTGAAATTCAGTGCCACTCATTTCGGATTTGAAATCTCTCTGTAAAGGTTTAGAGATGGAAATTTCAATCCCTAGACCCTAGAGGATGTGCAGAGTGGGTGTTATATTGTGTTCATTCAGAAAGCAGCCGTACCCGGCTGTCCATCAAAATCAGAGGACTCCGCCGCCTTGTGTGTATATTCGGTGCAGTAAGCAAGAGCTGTAAACACTGTTTTCAAGATTTCCAACATCCTTCCACAGCGAATTCTTTACAGCACAAATCTTTCCTATCGTAATTTACGTTTCATACCTGTTTTCCCAAATCTTCAAAGTCAGAGGACCAAATCTTGCCTTTGGCAATGTTACTACGAAAGCTACTGACTCATAGGAATAACCAGAGTGTAGGATTTGGCTTAACTTCTTGGCTTGATGCCAATATCATGTTTCATAGATCTTTTTTAGATGTTTCCTATTGTCATGGCAACTCTGATCAAACCCCATTCCATGAATAGCCTTGTCGATCGCAATACAAGCTCCTGGCTGACTACAGCCCGTGGTTCTGCTCCAGCGTGATTTCACAAGCTCCTCTTGCTTGACCTTTCATCTCCCATCTTTCCCCAGATCCCTTATTGCTCAAGCTAGAAATATATCTTTTGTTTTGCAAGAAAGCTTTAAAAAAATCCTTATAAGTGATAGCTAAGAGCCAGATCTTGCAGCTGACTTCAAGGAGAGAGTTGCCTTAGGAGAGATTACAGGCTATAATAAGCACCTCTCCTGCACAACAGAGCACAGACCACGATAAATCCCTACGAGCGCTGGCTCTAGCAGAGCCTTGAACTCTGCACCTCCCTAAAACCGCCCCGTAACACAGAGGAATAACCCAAGCTGCAGGGAGGCATGGGCTCGGGAAAAGGGGGTCCCACTTGTGGACAGCAAATCCCGCGCCCCACAGTGCCGTGGCAGCTAGGAGAGATACCACCCGTGGTGCTGAAGCCTGATACCACCTTGCTGGCTCAGCTCTGGGGCAGCAGGGAGGAGAATCCATATTGGTCAAGGCTGCTAGATTTGGCTTTTCGTATCTGATTTTTTTCTGAGGTGTGTGAACAGACACATGGGAAATTGCAGCCCTATGGAAATCAATACGTTTTTCGCCCTTCTACAGGGCCAGAATTTCACTAGCTGTCTCTGCGGTATCATGCTTACCAGGAGCTGAAATAGCTTAACATTTTGCATATACATCTCATGTGAAGTGGGTATCATTATCCCCAGACAGGGAAAATAAGGCAGGGAGAGGTGAAATCTCATGCCCTAAGGTCAGCCCGTCACTAACCCCAGGAACAGAAGAGAGGTCTCTGGAGTTTCCTCTCCCACGTGGGACCCACTGCTACAATTTATTATTTTAAGCGCTTGCAAAAAAAAAAAAGGTAGGAAGGAAGGAGGAATAGAAATTACAGGGATAAAAATCCTTCTTTATATAAAAATGTATATTATATATATGCTATGTATATATATAGTTTTGTCTTGTCTTGTATCTTCAACTCTGCCTTAAATAAAAACTCACAGACTTGTCGGCTTCCATCAGGCAAAATTATTATTCAGCTTTAGGAAGAACATCTTGCCAAGTGTTGCAGTTCAAAAATAAGGAAAACAGCTCTGCCAAAATGCAGCAAATGTGATTACACAAAGCCAAGAAGACCATAATTAGATCATTACCATGGAAACAACCTAATTACATGTGTAATGCAGCAAGGTCTAAACTGCGTATCCGAATGTGTTTTGCTATTGTCTAGCAGGGCCATAGCACTGCCGTTTGCCTTGTGCTATTAAGCCACCTTGATCATTTTGGATCGGGTTTTCCTGGAATAAATCCCCCTCCCCATTATGGAAAGAATTAAACTGTGCATGAAATGACTTGAGCGAGACTGCCTGAGGCTCGGCACCGTGTGCAGGCAAACGGGATCCTGCCTGCACAGCCAACAGGGCTAGGCAGCCGTGACTTGATAGAAGATCTCTTGCACCAGGATCTGGATCTCCCCAGCTAACAGCCTGCAGTCCCTTAGCCATATCCAGCAGTTGATGTTCGATCATAAATGTAAACCTGGAAAAGAATGCTGAGCTTGCCAGAGACTTGCTAAATGTTGCCGCCTTCCTCTGCCTTGTATTAATTTCTCCTATGATGCAGTAATTCACCACCGGAATGGTGCTCAATGGAGATGGCACGTTATGGCCAGGCAAAGGCGCCCGGAGGTCCCTGTGTACTGATCCGCATGTTGCTTTCTTGTGTAGCTGGACTACGTTGTGGAATGGGGGCCAGGCAGAGCTGGGTTCTGATATCGTCTCACTGGTGGAAACCAAATCGGTCCTGAAGGACAGTGTCACGGTTTTCATTTTCTGGCAGAGAAAACGTGGCAAGGTGAAAAGACGTGTTTGTCAGCTTGGAGAACCAAGGCAGAATTGTGAAAAAAACTACATATAATCCAAAATAATTCCAGGGAGCTAGAATCATACATACATGGTTGCATGCCTTGCAGCATAAAATTAAATGCAGAGGAAGAGACAGGGGAGTCATTGACGAACCTCTGTTATTATCTCCACAGACCTGCAGCCCACCGCTGTTGAGTCATGTGGTTGGAGTAAATATGACCCACAGGTACACACACGAAGTGATGGCAGGCACCGTCGCCCCTTTCGAAGCACACTGGCCATACCTCACTCAGCAGGGAGGGAGGAGGACGGCTCATTAGCAAAGGAGTACAGTAATAAGGCAAAAGCCAACAGGACTGTCTGGCAAACCTACTGCTTCTGCTAATTAATGAGGAGACATGGTTGCTGGGCCAATTGCAGATGTTGCTGCAAATTATGCCGTTGCTATCCCTGCCAGCGAGGTCTCGCTGCAGCTAGCACATCTCCAGGTGTTCTTGCCACAACAGTAGTCCCTGCTGTTTGTTTTGTCTCCTTCCAGGGAAAATAAAATGCTTCCTTTTGGTGGGGAGAAATGCTGATACTGAAGAGGTTTTCAAGCCCAAACACCAAGCCTTTAATTTCTTCTCCTTTTCTTGTGTTGGTCTCATTTTTCTTCTCTGATTTGTCCTCAAATTCTCTTCATTTTCCATTCAAATTGCTTTCCAAACCACAGAATAAGGCTAGAGAGAAGTGCCTCGAGTGATGCTGATTTCCCTGCTCAGTTTCCCAGCCGTGAACACTAAGAGGCTATCTTGAGGAAGCTGCCAAAATCCCTCCCCACCCAGGCTCTCCCTCTGCCCCGATGGGACCATTGGTCCTCCCACCACTGATGGCGATGCAGACCCTGCCGGTGTGGGACTGCTTGCCCCTCTCTGGCTCTGAACAGGCTGTTTTTCTCTCACACATCGACTGTACAAACTCATGTAAGTTCGCTGGGTAAAACTTGATTCTCAACTTTTGCACAAAGTCAGCAGAATGAAAGAAAAAGAAGAAAAAGCCCAACCCCCCCCCTCCACACACACACATTCTCCAGTTTTGCTCTGCATGCAAAACCTGCCTGTACGGTTCTGCTGAGTGCCGATGCCCTACTTTTATCCCTCACATAGCTCAACTAAAAATACAACGAGTTTTCAAGCAAGGCCCCAGCTGTGAACCGTCTGAGCAAGCAGGCACCGCCGCAGCCCCAGCCCCGGCGCGGTGCAGCCTGGCCACGCCCGCACTGTGTCGTGCTCCTGGCACGATTTATATCAGCCCTTGGTACTAAATGGGATGAGAAAAAGCCAGCAATCTTTAGAAAAATCAATACCCCTTCTTCCCATCGACTCAGACAAAGTGTCCTGACGTGGCATTGCAAGAACAAAATTGAAGAAAGGTATGAGATAACTTAAGAACCACTCACTATTATTACTACTATTAATGTTATTTATAACGGAGTAGTACTGGAGAAGCCCTGCTGGGGTAAAGGGTGGCTTTAAGCAGTAACATCTGGGGCTCTGAAACAGTTATGGAAATAAAACCACAACCGAAACGCTTGATGCTAGTCGTTGTACGTACTTGCTTTACATGCTTAAACAGAAAAGAGACTACCATGCTATTTTTGTCTAATTTGTGTGGTCCTGAGAAAGCATGATAAATAAAGGTTAGTGGAACCCAATTTTAAAAGCAGAGGAAGCTAATAGAGATTATTTGTGCTGAAGATAGGGTCTATAAATTCTTCTGCCCTGGAAAAAGTGACTGAATTTTACCATCTGGCTTCTCAAGTTACCCTAAACGATGTTTTTCACAACAGCGTGGTTTTTTTAGAGGGCTTCAGCTTGGAGTTCACTTTTGCTGTCTTCTGCCTAATTTTCCACGCATAAAAGGAAAATGGAAATCCATAGGGTGAGACCTATGGATTATTTGCAGATAAGGACATACATATGTGGGTCTAATTTATATGAGGAATGGCCATTACTGCTACTACAAGTCAGCTATTTTCACATGCAGGGCATTATTTCACAGGTTCTTCGCACGGGGCTGTTCCCCGGTCAGGACTGTCATTTACAGTATTTGGGAGGTGACCCCAAAAGTTCCAGCTGTGAGAATATTAACTTGATAATCCTACGAAATGGGTAAAGGCGGCACTTGGATCCCATTGGGAGTGAAGGGGGTGGGGGGGAATCTCGATGCGTGTGTGCTACTGGCCACAGCAGCGGTGGGCTAGGGGCCAGAACGCCTGGTGCTACACCTCCTCCATCCCCTCCTCCTTCCTCCAGCAGGTTGTTTTCAAGCGAAAGAAAGACATTTTTTCCCAAAGTCTTACATCAATTCCTTGTTTAAGAAGGGGAATAGGGCTCTGAAGAAAAAAACCCTGATGGATGGTGCACTTCCTGGGGCACTCCCCCAGTTGCAGAAAACACCGGTGATGCAATTCCTGGCAGACTAAATTATGAGCAAAACACTTGTAAAAGCCATAAAGGTATAAGCATTTTAATTAAGACTTCAGGAAGCTATAGCATTTTTGTTTTCCTATTAAATATTAATTCCCTTTAAAAGAGTACTTTTGAGCTGTTTTGAGAACAGAACTGGTACTCTAATGCCATCTAATTAATTAAAAATTTCATACACATATGTATTAACAGTCTGCTATTATTGCTGAGGACTTTTCACTAATATTTAAATATATCGAACCAAACATGATTTGCATTTAAACAGCAATGATCTGTACGGTTTCCTGGAAAGGCACGTCTGGTGGAAAAAGTCTGACTTTGCCTCCCTGACTTCGATGTCCCAACAGTATGCCGAGGCAGCTCCGCTAGGATTTCACTCCATAAAATGAGAAATGGTGAGGAAACAGCAGAGCTTCTCCCAAAACACAGTACGTACAGGGTACCTTATGAGTCCACTGGTGACAAACGCAATCTTATCAATTGCTGACATCTTCATTAACATCACCTCTCTTATCTCCTGAGTTGTCCTTTCTCACTTGTCTTGTTGATTCTTTTGATGTATTTTTTTTATTGGAGTTGCTAATAAGACCCCTGTAATATCCAGATGCGGAGGCAGCGCTGGCAAGAGGTGAAGACATGGGCCACCACTTTGTCCCCTGACTCCAACTTCCACCCAGCGAAGGTGGGTACTTTGGGAAGGCTCTGGTGCATCCCTGTCTTCTTATGGCCCCAAGGTTGTGTTAGACAGCTGGGGAGAAAATGGATGCAGAAAGGAGAAGGTGGGCCATGGGGTTTTAACCACGAGAGATTCATCAGTGGGATGTGCTCTCCTTTAAGAATCACTTCAGTTGTTTCCATTTCCAGGATGACTTCCCAGCACTTATGCATTACTCTTGTACTTGTCTAATACAGTTCACATTGATTTTTCCCCTTACTCTCTGCTGACTGTACAGTCTGAAACACCAAAAGACCTTAAAGTCAAGGTCAAGTTTTTATTCCCTGAGTAAACAAGCTGGGGAGAAGGGGAGAGAAGGAACAAGCACTTATACCAAAAGATATATTCAGAAAGCTATGAAACAAATATATTCCTTCTAAAAAAACTCTCCAAGGAAGCAGGCGCACAAAAGATTAATCCTTTCAGTCTGCAAATTCTACAATAAATAAAATCCTTACTCCTGAGGAATAAATGTTAAGACAAGGCCATTGTGCACGTGACCAAAACAAAGCCAATCTGTAATGTTTAAAGTCAAACGTGAAGTTAAACACTGTGCAGTCAAGGTACAAGGAAGCATTAATTTCTTTTTTTCCATTTTGCTAGCCAAGCAGCTTACATTTTGCCCATGCACTGAATACTTTGATTTCTCAGCATCATATCTAAGCATTGATCCCATTACATCGAATTCCCAGTGTCATTTTTGACCAATTAATGACTCCATATATTATGTTTGCCCATTTGTAATTAGAAGCAAAGTTATGCAGCAAATGGCTGGCTGCTTATCTGTGATTCGCGGACTCTCTTGAGCCTGCAAATTTGGCTGGAAACTTGGTAAGAAATTATTTTGGCTAAGGATTCTGGATGCTTCTTGCTTGCATTGAGCTGAAATACAATGAGTTCAAGTGTTTTGGGGCTTCTGCTTTGGGTTTCTTCCAGACAGAGAAATGGGTCAGTATGGAAATAATTATACAGCAAGGTGGAGATACAGAAGCTGCCACACTGGATCAGACCTGAGACCCATCCAGACCCAGTGCTGGCACCAACAGCAGTCACTTCTCACGCCTCAAGCGAGGGCAGCCCCTGCACAAGGACGTGTAGACACAACCTTGTGAGCCTCAGCACTATCCTGGAAGAGAAAGACTGTTTCAAAGCCCAAAGTCTGATGCATTATGCTCTTTCCAATATTTTCCATTAAAATGAGTTCATACTTAGATGGTAATAGTTGCAACCTGGTAGATCTTTTCAAGCCGCCTGGAAACAGAGGGCCCCAGCTGGAGCTAGCAGCATGGTTTGGGGACAAAACAAGTTACCTTGGGCAATTTGGTTCACCTATTTTCAATGCTGATATAATTAAATGAGACAAAGTCCACAAGGAGAGGTAATAACTTTTATTAGAACAAACTGATAGTTTAAGGGGGAAAAAGCAGATATGTTTTCAGGCACACAAACCCTTTTGGATGCCAAAAAGCTTGTCCGTGTATCAGCTGGTCCAACAAATGATATTACTTCTCTGTGTAAATACTGCCTCAGTCATATCCTCAGACGATAACAGCTATAATAACACTGCTAATATAATTAAAAGCAGCGGAGGATGATTGAGTGCCATTTCGCAGCATAGTTGGACACGAAGTTTCCCAAGAATAGCAGGGCGGAGCTATGCTGCAGACACAAAAATATTTGTACTTTCCCCCTTATCTTTCCTCTGTAATGCTGATCTTACGTACACCAGTATAAATGGAAGTCACGGGGCTGATACTGGTACAACTGAGAGCAGACTTTGGATTTTGCGTATGTTTTCAAAACAGTCTTACCACCTTGTAAAACGTATCTCTAATGCAGAGGATGAAAGTAGGTCATCCATTTTCTCCAACATCCTGCTATCTCGGTAACATTAACTCAAAGGAACAGCGTGTGCACATTTTATCCAGCGTCACCGTCGCTGTATTCCATCAAATCGTGACCCTTTAGTCCCGACGTTGGAGTGATTCCCAGAAAAAGGCAGCAATGTAAATGATGTACAGATAAGATTAGGAAAAAAAGCAAAACAAAACAAAACAGAAAACCTCCTAAGGTGGAAAATGTATTGACAATAAGCCAGCTTAGCTTTCCCTGATGCTGTTTATTTTCATATTATGTTTTTAAAGCAAATTTTCCCAAGGCACCTCACAAGTGACTTCATGTGTAGATACAAACAGAAACAATTTGTGTGTTCCAGTAAATCTTAAAAGCAGCAAATCACAGTTTATAAGAAGGGAGAGAAGACAGGCAATATAAGAAGTAGAGAATGATTAAACAAAATAATTTCAGAAATTTAGATATTAGAATTTGTTTGCTGGGTGAGAGCAAAACATGCCATCAAAGAGCAAGAAGATTAAGGAGTTTTTGCATATAGGATTCGGCAGGGTGTGGAAAAAAATACCTTCCAGTGAGGGAAGCAGGAGACAATAAGGTGTGTGAGGAAGGGGCTGGAGATTTGGGAAAACTGGGAGGAGAGACAGGGAGCGCGCTGAGGGCACGTGTAAAACAGCACCCAGCCGCTGGCCGAGGTCCGGGCGGTGCTGCACCGCGTCCGGCGCCCGTACGGGCTGGCACGGGGCCACGGGGCAGCTCTGCTCCCGGCTGTCCCCAGGGACATCGCGGTGCCATGGCTTAAACACATGGCTGCTGAGGTGCGCCACGAAGAACTTGGGCTCCCTCTTTTTTTCCTTTATTTTAAAAGAGCCTTTCCAAGCTTTTCAGTCACAAAATAATTTTGCAACTGCTCCATCAGTTTGGGAGAGCGTATGCTGCTGACACGCTCAGGAATGCTCCAAAACGCCCTAAGTAAGCACTGCCAATGTTTATTTCTAAACATCAGAGAGCCAGGGAAATAGAGTAGCGCTTTGACTGTTCTGATTTGGAAACATTTGTGCAGATTCAACGCTTGTCTGCAGCACCCTTCTGGGATGGAACCACATAGGTACAGCAAGTGCCAAAAGTGCAGGCAGAGAATTTGGAGGGGAAATTCCAAAACTCCATGTAGTTTTGAAGAAAGGCCCTTTCAAAGAAGTCTGATAAGGCAGAAAACTTGTATTTCAGATAGCTCACTCCCTCCATAGCCATAACTCTCCTAGGAACCTCACGCTGTTTCTTAGCAAAAAGCCAGTGAGAGAGTCACATTTAACACTATTCAACAATATTTTTGACCTAACTATGTTTTGGTTATTCCCTACTAAATGCCACTGCAGGCCATTTTTAAATGACTGATTATATACACACAGATCCGTATTTAACAATACCTGCCTTCATGTTGAAGGGAGATAATGTAGAACCAGGTCACCGGCGATCCCTGCTTCTGCTTCTTATTGGAACATCAAATGTGAAAGCAGATTTGCTTAATAAGAGGCCTGGCACTGAAATTCTTTACAAAAATCTAAAAAAGTTCAGAAATAATAATCATAACTTATTGTCATGGTGATAGTGTTATTAAGTATTATTGTTCATTACTAATATTGTTCATAATTATTAATGCAGCTGCAATAAACACATTGGTACTGCCATATCCAAGGTGTGATGACAGGTGTCTCCTGTCTTTTCTTAAAGACTTTACTGTGCTAAAAGCAGCTTTTCCATGTTTTCCTCCTCCGCATAGCACTGCAAGGGTGGTTTGCCCATGCCACGGGCTAAGCCCTGCTCCCAAGCGCCTTGGCTCAACCCCACCAGGTTTCCCCATGGCAGCACACACAGCCACGGTTTAGTATCTCAGCGTTATGGATTAGCATCCAGACAAGTATTGGGAGAGAGTCAGTTATCTGATGATTTTCTGCTTCCTTTTTCTTAAATGTATGGGTTGTCCGCAAGTAGACGATCCTGAGACTGATGTGGGAAGGGGAAAAGTGGAGAATCCCACAAATCCAATGAAAAACCTCCAGCTCTTCATCAGTATAGGAGCGGATGTTCATGGAAATCAAGCAACAAGGACACAGAATACTTTTGGAGGAATTTGTTACTGCATATTTACAAATATAGCATTGAGGAGTCACTCCAACATGGTTTGCAAAGGTCTGAAAATTCTGGATATTGATGCAGTGCATGCCATTCCCCAAACGCATCCCGACTTGGCTACGAGCAGTGGCAACACTGCCGTGTCCATATCTTCTGCATCTATTTCCCTTTCGCTCACTGCAGCCCGGGTGATACTCGTTCCTTGCTGCTGTGATCACAGCAGAAAACCCAAACTCACCCTTTTTCCCTGAAACATAATTCAGCGGGTTATTATTTTATAAAAAAACCTGTGACTGGTATATTTTTGTTTCACATGAAAAAGACTGGGATTCAGTAATGCAGACATGGCCTCAGGGGAATGAAATCTCTGCCTATATTTGGCCACACAAATTTAATTTTTGTCAACCCTAAACTGGAAGGAAAACTCACTATGTTTAACAGGAGTGACTGGCAGAGCTGGCTGCGCTGGCGACCACAGTATGATTGCCCTGGGCTGAGAATAGTAATAGAACTGGAAATGATTGTTGAATTGTGATGTCCTGGAGACAGATTTTTTTAAAGCAGCGAGGCGTGCTCTGAGCCACCGCGGCTGGCCACTGAGCCCTGAGCTGCAGGTATGTCACCGCTCCGTCCCAGCCACCAAGCGTCAATCTGCACCCGGGGTTTTATAGGAAATGGAGACAGGTAGGAGGAAAAGGGAATAAGCAAAAATAGCAGCAAATGGCACTAGTAATGCACTGTGAGCGAACCAGAAGTTGCCGACTGCAGTGCTGGGCAGGGTGCTGACATGCATTTTGGTTTCCGGCTCACCGGTGGAACTAAAGCGTCCCTTTTCTCCTGCAGAACCTGGAAATAGATGGCTGTAAGGCTCTCGTGTCACAAAGGGCATGAGAACAACCTATAGGAAATTGCTGTTTGTTAGAAATTCCTCACAATCCTGAATCTTGCAGCAAACTCCCATAGGGATATAGAGAGGAAGGGAAAAAGTACTGGATGTGCTTTTGTGGCAACAGGGTCCAGCTGCCCCATCATTAGAATGTTATAATGGCTAGTTTCCAGATAGATCCTGGGCAGAAGAGCTTTTACTCAAATTAGATGAGGAGGCCAAGGCTCAGAAAGCAGTGAGATTGAAGACTGGGTGTGTCAATAGCTGCTGCTGAAGTATGGGTTGAAATCCTGGCTCCCCTGCATTCCATGGGGGTGTTTCCATTGATGGTCAGACACTACCGTAGCGGGGATGTGTGAGTACCGCAGGCAGCTCACAGCCCTTTCTCACACACAGGTGACCTCTCCTGTCTGTGGGCATATTAAACCCCAAAACAGATCTGCTGCTAATGAACAGACTTCTACAGTGTGTAAGCATACATCTCGGGGAGCTGCAGCATCTGAAGAGCTTCCTCACCACGAGATGTCCGTGTGGTCCTTCGGCTTTGCAGCGCAGGGCACCAGGGCTCACTGTCAACACCACTCTGAACGCAAGGAAGTGCCTGATGGTTTCAGAGGGTCCCTGCTTTGCAGCGAGGAGGATGTCAAGCTTAAACACCAGCAAACCGGTTGTCTGAGAGCACCAGAGCCAGAGCAGAAACCAAGCTGGCCATAAACAGAGCTGTCTCCACAGCGACTGATTAAAGCTATTTTTGGAATCGAAACTCTCGGGTGGGAAGGGAAGCAGAAAGCAGATAAATTAGCCATTAAAAAGCAGAGTGGCCGCATTGCTGAGCCCTATCAGCCATTTCAGGCTGTGAGTAACAGAGGACACAACAAATCTGTCTTTGTTCTTCTGCTCCCTTGCTGCACATGATCGGGAGATAAGACACTAGCGAGGGTTCATTTCGCTGGCGAAACACAGAGTTATTCATTAACCTGCTGGGCTAAATAGAGCCCTGATAAAAGCAGAGTGCCTGGTGGGGGCAAGCCCAGGCGCCGTGGGGCTGAAGGCAGCCGTGGCTGTGGGATGGGCAGGCACGTCCACGTCCTCTGCCAGGGCCACCGAGTCACCCGTCGAGTCACGTAGATGCGACCGTGTGTTTGGGCACGGACAAAGCCCCATTTTCTGTGCCCCAGCATGGTGAAAGCCGGGATGTTGAGCAGCAGCCGTGATGCATTGCTGAGTGAAGAGGCTGCTTCCCTTTAGCAGCTGGAGATGCAGCACGAGCGTTAACAGTGAGAGAGGTAGATGAATATGGATTTTTCAATTTGGATGTCGGATTCAAAAACAGGGGGAAAATGAATAAAACCAAGCACTTTCCTCAATAGGAAATGAAAGGCTCTTTTTTTATTATGTAATGCTGGTTTAAAAAAATCCTTTCCTAAAATTTAGGTCAGTTTTTAAACAACAAAGCTTGTTTCAAAACAAAAAGTCAAAATATTTTGTTTTGATGGTGTTGAAACAAAATGTCTCCGTATCTCCAAACCATTTCTTTTGACATGTCAAAATGAAACATTTGTACACTTTCTAATTTTTTTCACAAATACTGTTGGTTCCTGCATTTTTCAGTGAACTTATCCATTTGAAAAATGTCACTCAGCCCTAAAAATTACCATACATATAGAGCTACCTCTGTTACCGCATTATGTCTCATGCAAGCATGCCAAATATGAATTCCTCACAAGGGAGCTTGTTAGACTTCAAAGCTGACCGATAACGCCTGGGATGGCATAGCGCCAATTAAAAGGGTCAAAGTGATAATAAACTTTCCTTTAACTCGCACCACGGTCCCACTCTGCAGGCCAACGCTATGAGCCAGGATGAGGTGGGTCATCTCGCTGTCTCTGAAGAGCACGTGCATGGAAGGTCAAACCATAGCTCATAGCCCCATGCATATATTCAGATTAGTGCTTTAATTCTTGTTAAAGCAGCCTGTCTGAATCAGAGCTTCCTGGGAAATGTACCACTTTATGGGTCATCTTAGGGACCCTGTTGAACTGCAGGTCTCTGTGGCTGTCTAAGGAAGCTCTTTGCAGGCTTCCTGTAGGGAGGTTGTGTGGGATCTAGCCATAAAACCATGCAAATGCATGAAAATCTGACAGTCCTCTGAAGCCAGAAGGTGCATGTAGAAATGATGAGACCGAAACATCCCTCTGCACTGCCCTGAGGAAAAGAGCAGCCCAGAAAGGCTGGTAGGTAGCTGCAATGCTTGATGTGACTCTTCTTGTCTCACTTGTCTTCAGAAAGCATCTTCTAGAACTCTTCTGGGAGTCTGATCATCTCAGCTCCCTAGTTAAATGTTATTAGACATTATAGATGTTGCACAGTTTTGATGTTCCCTTTCCTGGTAGCTGGGTGGGTGAGAAAAGCCCAGGTCTTGCTGGGGCGGTGGGATTTTATGGAGAGTGGCAGCCAGCAAGGTGTGAAATGCTCCTCAGCACATCACCACAGCTCATTCTTCTGAGGCCACGGTTGGCACACAGCAGAGTTTAATTAGCTCACGCTGATTTAAACATAAATCCCCTCTTTGTCGCTAATCACTCCATTCAGGGATGGAAAGTCCACAGAGCCAAAAATATACCCGGTTAGTCAGCAGGTTTGTGAATATTTTGAGATATTGGAGGTCGTAAGTCAGTTTGCCGGCATTATCTTGATTATCCTATGGAAGTCTTTACTCAGAAATAGTCTCCAAAAATGCAAGTTTAGCGAAACGTGGAGCTGAAATCATTGGGAAACATTAAACGCACTCACCAAGCTAAATTCACAGGAGAGCAGTTACTGTGTAATAGGCAGAAGCTTTGAACTACCCTTTATGTTTTGGCGGTTACTCACATCCAGGAGCAATAATACAGGTGGAAGTTTAGGACAAAAAATAATAACTTCCTAAAACCATAATGTGGAATTTTAGCTTTTATATTCAGGTCTATTGGCTGCGCGTGCACCTTTAGGGGTTTTTAAACAGATCGCACGTGAAAACGATCCACAGGCGTTGCTGGGGTCCCAGGGCAGCTGGCAAGCGTGGCGCACGGAGTGATTTTTTTGGGGGGGGACCTGTTTCTCAAAGTTATTTTCTCAGTCATCCTTGGCTGTCAGGGATGCAAGGGGTGCCTGGGCTGGGAGCAAGGCTTCCTTGCGCGCTGTGCAGTGTGACTCCTGGCTGCGAAAGGCACCGCAAGGTTCCGCCAGCACGCCTTATCTGCCGGCACACACGCGTGTGCGCGCACACTCACACGCACAATTTGTGTGCCTTGGTCTCTGTCTGCGGTGTTCCACTAGAGTGATTTATGTGCTGGCTGTCATCTGGAGCACTGGGGGAGCGCAAGGGAAGGAAGAGCAATAAACAAATAATAATCAGCAGAGCTAACACAGAAATGGGTCCACAAACGCTACCCCCAAGCAGGCAGCGGTATTAAGCCCCCAAGGAAAGGGGTTTGGGGGGGTCTCTCAGGTCTCCAGGAGAAGGGCGAAACAGGGAGGCTTTGGCAAGGAGTCAGGAGCCATGGAGGAGTGGTGCAGCACTGTGATCTTTGAAGAAATCTGATGTTGGGAAATAGGAAAAGGAGAGCTGCTCCTAGCTGGGTAAAGAGGGGAAGCCCCTCTTTAAAGGAGGGGAGTTACACCCCCCTGCCCAAGCAGGCAGGCAGAGCGGCTGCTGTGTGTGCCACAAGCTGGTGAGGCCGAAGAATATTGTTCCTTTTTACCCGTGTGACCATGCCTCTGACGGCTGTTCTGGCACCTCGGGGCTCTTCGGCACGGTCCAAGGACAGCAGCGTACCCGCTGTGCCAGCCAGGGCCGCCGCAGGGGTCCCAGCACGCGTGGAGGCGGAGGGGCTCGGGCACGAGCGTGGGGGTGGACAGGACATCAGAGGTGCGCCACCGTCCCTACCCACGCAAGAGGTGACCTCTGTGCAGGTTGTGTCGCGGTACCGCAGGCAAACGGCAGCAGCGTGCCGGCCTGGAGGCCACGGCACCCGCCCGGCAGCAGCCGCCGCCGCGGGGCCTGTGCGACCGCAGGCGGACCCGCTCCTCGGCACTCAGCATCCTTGTGTGGTTAAAAAGGAAGCGGGCCCCTTCCAGAGATTAGTGAATGGTAAATTATTCCCTTCATTTGTTACTCGTGATGAATAATGAATTATTCTCATAACATTTACTATGCTGTTCATTTATTATACAGGACAGGGGAATGTTTAGAAGCTAATTATTGCTGGGAAGGCTCCACGCCTGCAAAATACGTGACTTTTGCATATTTGTTCTATCAGTGCTTTAAGTGGGGGAAGGGCTGTTCATCCGTTTCAGCACGTTTCTGTCTCTCCAAGGCCCAGCCTTACCTCCTGCCTGCGGGCCGACGGGCAGCTCCCTCACCCTCCGCAGCCGCGCCGCTCTGCCCCTCTCGCAGGAGAAGCCCTGGGAGCAGGTCCGGAGACAGACCTGGCTCCCCATGGAAAAACCAAACAGGGAGAGGCTGGGGGAATTGTTTGTTAGTCTCATAAGTGTTATATTAGGAGACTAATTGAGTAATATCGGGGCTCTCTCCTTTGAGTCCTATGCGATAGCTTGTGGGTCCAACCCACAGCTGGTGAGAAGTGGTGGAGATACCATTGACCTTGCTGGAGTAATATACGTTTACAGCAGGAGATGAGCTAGCTCTGTGCTTTCTAATATCCTTCTTATCTATATTATGTGCCTAATATCAGTGTCCTTTTGTGGCCTCCAGTGATACCCTTGCACATCTCTGGATAACGGTTACCAGAGCTAAGCCAGTGAGAGGTTTATAAACCCATGGGGAGAGATAGTTCCAACACCATGTTTCTGAATAATTGATTACCACACGCTTCCATGTAAAACTGATCTTCAGTGATACCCTTTTGGCTGTGCCTCATCATCCCTTTTGTTTTATTTTGATTCCCCAGCAGAAATCCCTCTCCACCAGCTGCCTTTGTAACCTGGTAAGAGCATTGGGAGCTGCCAGTAAATGATCTTTTATTTTATTTTTCATCCTTGTAGTGGTAAATTATTGTGTCAGCGCAGAGACGATGCAGGTGACTAACCTCATAAAATGTAGTAAATGATTAATAAAATCTCAAATAACAATAGCTCCATGGGCAGATCATAACCCGCCACTCGAGCAGGCTGCATGCCTTTAGAGGACACCAGCTGATTACTCTGTGGGGGAGATTTTTTAGCCATGAGTCAACAGAGAAATGCCAACCTAGGGACAGCTCATGAGCATTGACAAGAAGTACATCAGACCTGGGCAGGGGCACACGTGGGCATGGGGGGATGCTTTGCCAAACTGCAGCCATGATCCCAGAGACCCGGAACCCTGTTCCTGTAAATCCCCAGTTTTATTAATATTTTCTTTTTGAACAGGGAAAATCCCTCTTGATGAGGTTAAACAACCGCCCAGTAGGCACGTGAACGCTAAACAGGAACAGGCATCACCCTTCAGAAATGCCTTGTCTGGATCCTTGCCTGCCCTTCCCATCGGAAAGCTGCCCAGAGGCTGGACCACCAGCCAGCAGGACTGGGAAAGGCGCGTACAGGAGGATGCTTTCTGTCCGTATTAATTTTATAGGACCTACAGAACTCAGTGCTACACAGGCGTTACTTCAGCTGCATCCCCATCAGTTTGGCATTTACTTCCACAGACATCGTATTCCTGCAGCACAGTCCCTGAGGGCACCATGTGGGACAGAAACCTCAGAGAAAGGGAAACAAACTGTACTTTTTCCATGTGACTCCAGTCATTAATATTCCAGTATTGGCCAAGCACTTGTAGAGCTGTAATGAGAACATCCTCTTACGTGCTGTTCCCAGAATTTATGCACAACAAGCAATACATAAATATCAATTAATGAAGCAACTATAGAAAAATTAATTAAAACATGAGAGGATAGAAGCTTCTATTCACCCCCCTAAAAAGGAAAGACATGTTCATAAACCCCTCCCTCCTGCTCAGAAGAAAGCTCTCAATTCCAGAGGAAGGAAACCATTAATTTTTTTTAATTGCACAATACTTTTAAATTAATTTCCATAAGCACGTCACGCAACGAATGGGGGAGGTAAACCCAAGGATTTCACAATTAAATTAGGGCTTGGGAGCTGTCTCTTGCCTGTTGGTTGCTATCTAACCTTTCTGTATCCTGTAACTTGCCCGTGGTGGCAGACGTGCAGACAGCACATGGCAGCCTGTCTGTAGCCCTCCAGGAAGCCCAGAATGTCAGGGCTTTACTAGTGGCACCTAAACACAAATCCACAGCTATAACCACTAGCACATTAATTAGCCTAAATTAAAATCAGAAACCGTAAGTGAAGACAACTGAACGTGAATCCAGCTACGCACGGAGAGTTTGATTTTATTTTTACCTGGTGTTTCAGCCACAATCTGGACACATTTGCTGGGAGAAGGTGGCAGAGAGAGCTGGCGCAGCTGTGGGAGCCTCTCCATCAACCACCCCGAGACATAGCTCATCTTTCTGGAAGAAAACAAGGAACAAACCAGGGAAATGGGCAAGGAGCAGCTCACGGACCAGCCAGGTGGAAAGCCACGGACCATGCTCAGCAGCCACCACGGGCAGGCTGGAAAACCTCCTGCAGCCTGCTCTTCCTCCCCCAGATACCAGCTGCAGCTGTATTCCTTTCTTCTGTGTGTCATGGTGACCATCCTTCTGGGTCCCCAAAGAGCCATGAGCCGTTCTGGTGCTGAGGAGCTGCCATCCAGAGTCGCAGTCAGGTGCTGGACTTTTGAAAACCATTGACTGCAAACCGCAAAACACTCTCGTCCTGTTTTTCATCAGCCTTTTCCAGCTGAGAGCAGGGCATGCCCATTCACTTTCAGTGGAGAAAAAGTGGGTCAGTGTGACTGCCTTTTATAGAAAAATAACCGGAAAACAGGACACCTCAACAATGCTTTTCCTACTTTTCCAAGAAGTGCATGAGACCTGCATCCACAGAGGGGATGAGCGCACTAACACTAGGAGAAATAAAAGCCACACTGCATGGTTGCATGCATCTAAATTAATAAAATACAAAATCTTGGGGGCTCAGGGTACTCCAAGTGACCAATTTAGCGGAAGAGCTCCCCAGCGCCTCCCAAGCGTCCCCTCCCCTCCCCCATGGTGACCATTACAGCAGCGTTTGCCGCGCACCGCAGTGCCCTGCAGAGACGCTAGTTCACGGACGCATGGCTTATCTGTTACGTTACGAAAACATCACCTCTAACACTACACACTTCCCTACCGCCTTTTATCTGAGGGGCTGGGAGGGTTGGAGCCTCATTAAGGATAGCAACTGTAATGATAATATTTTATTTCACCGGCACCCAGCCCTGCGGTGCCGGAGTGTTTTCCTTCCAGGCAGCACCCTATTGACTCTGTGTGCGGCTGGAGGTTTGCCCAGCTCGGCGCCGAGCGTAGATTTGAGCCAGGACTTCAGGAATTGATCAACGCTGCTTTCATCCCAGGAGTTCAAGGTGCTTAGCAAACGGCTGAACTTCATTTGACTTACAAAATACACTACGGTTTACAGCATCTACCTCAGAGATCGGTGAAAGGATGCTGATTTGCTAAAAATCACTGTGCGTGTGAGATGGGTGTCAGGAAAGAGCTGCCAGGCACTGACCTCCAAGCCATGCCTCATCCCCAGCCACCCCTTCCCTGCCCAGGCAAAAGCCACCAGTGCCTTCCTAACGCTTTCCCTGTTTGGCGAGGAGCCGCTCTCCGGGATTATTTCGCTTTCTGCATTTATTTATTTAATATCAAAAATACCATCCATTAACTGCAAGGGGTAAAAAATAAAAATATTTTGCACGTGCCAGGGGTTTCCTCCTCAAAGCTCCTTACAAACAGTAGGAAACCAATTCTCACAGCGAGCTGGGCAGGTCAGCGCCTATGTTAATGGTTATGTATTCCCACAGATGGTTGAGGACAATGTTCAGGATTTACAACGGTGCAACCGAGAAGTCAACCAAGACCTGGGGAAGGCAGCGGCTGGGTCAGGGCCAGAGCTCAGGGTTACCAGTCTGCAGCTTAAACCCCGCTCTTGGCTTTCTGCAAGGTCCAGTTACGAAGATGTAAGCTGAGACAAGGGGTCCCACTTAACGCTGTGACAGGGTGAACTCAGCCTGCGGCTTTATTGTGCCCAGGCTGTGCTGTTTCACTCTTTTCCCTTCTCTCTGTCCCGTTTGGTATTACTTAGGGCTGTGCTGATAGCTGCTGGTTGATCAGTGCCCTCCCAGGCAGTGGGGAGCAGCGGTGCCCGAGGCCATGGCTGAGCATCCCGGGGGTGGTGGGCCGTGGTGAGCACCACCACGGCTCCGCCTTGACCAGGGATCCCAACACCTTCGCTGCCTGCAACCCTGCCTGGTGTCAGCTCACGCGCCGGGATGAGGCAGGGCATAGAGCCTGTTTCCTCATTTAACAGAACTTGTTAATTTTTCTCTTTTATAACCTGCAGCGTTATCAGCAACAAATTATTGCTATTGATACCTCATTAGCAAATAAAATGAAAGATAATGCCGCTGACATCTGTGTGAAGCCATGTCTGAGCGGCTCTGGCTCCTGCTCATTGGGCTTTTAGTATTCATTAAGGTCGGTAAACGGTATGCGCTTAAAATGCTGATCTACGCAGCGTGCGTTGGACTCAGTCTGCGTTAGCTGAGACAGCGGCTTGCACCAGCTCTGCTGCCTAGCTAACTCCATTTATCATAGCTTCCTAAGCCTTGTTTATGAGGCTGTTTTGTTTGCAACAACTTAATATTTTTTTCACATGGGAGAATTTATCAACATCTGTGCATCACATTGCGCCGGGCATCCGGGTGGCCTTGGTTGTACTTGTAATGCTGGAGCAGATCTGGGGCGGAGAGCCGCTCTGCCGGGAATCCTGTGACTGTTTTCCAAATGACAGCTAATTTAAAAGGTGGTGCTTCCTCTGGTCGTTAGTCTCGATAGAAGGAAAAGCACATTATCATTTCCTCTCCTGTCCTTTCTCCGTCTGGTTGAGAAAAAGGAGTGCAGGCAGCGAGAAGGGCAGTCGGGCTGGGGAACTCCCCACCACGGGCTGCCAGCCAGGTCAAGCAGCAGATTAAAAGGTGGGCTGGACATCAGCATTGATAAAAAAACGATCTTTGTGCATGTCACCAGGCACTGAGCACGCAGGATACTGTTCTGACATTGACTGTGTCCTCTCCAGCCAGCTTGACCCTGACCAGATAAGATGCTCTGTGAGCTTCTGGCACCTCTTATCTCTTAAGGCTGCAGCCCCATCACATCAAGGATACACAGAAACTGTTCCATGACACATGTACCTGCAACATTTCCACTTGGTGCCCTCAAAACCTGGCTCACAGTCTCCTGAAAACATGACCTCAGAGACACTTTATTCCAGGCATGTTGCTATTAGGCAAAGACCAGGCACCTTAATGGTATAATTAAGCTTTTTCCAGTGGCCTTGGGATCCCCTCTGGCCTCCCTTTTGCAAAGTGGGCAGTTCCCTGAGAAAGAATTCCCTTATAGAGAAAATGTCTCTATGCATTTGTGGCTCTGGGTTGTTTTTTTTAAAGTCGGGGGGAAAAAGGTAAATACTGATACACCAGAAGCTTCTCTCATACAGGATTACATCCAGCTTTACCAGAAATACGTGTGGTTTCCTATTTATTTGCCTCCAAGGGTGGAAGATGGACATCAGTGTCTCCAGAGAGGCTGGGAAGGAAACATCAGATAACGTAATTATGAAACGCTTAGGGCATGCAGGCTCTTCTGGGCATTGGGAGCTTATTTCAGTGGCAGATATGAACCCAAACCACTGGGCTCCCCACAACATCTGCCTTGACAAGCCTTGAAGGTGGTGGCACTTTTTCAGGCCTCCCTGCCACCTGGCTCCTGGGCTGGTTTAACTCTGCGGCAGGAGAGCACCTTCTCTTTGAGCTGGGGTCCTTGTTCTTCAGAAAACACATCTCCATTTCCGTGCGAGAGGGAGTTTCCACTGCTCTCAGCTAAACTCATGGCTATTTTGTAATAGAAGTGTGTGAGAACAAAGGCTTCAAGTTCCTGGAATAAATGTAGGGGATTTTTTTCATGGTGATCGGAGTGTTTCTGTGGAGGAATTGCTCCTCCCTGCACTGTCTGTAGCTTTGCATGCCTTGAAAGCTGCCTTTGAAAAGTCCACATATACTTCATACCACCACCCTTTAGGATCCAGATTTTGATCTTCAACATAATACCATTTTATTATTGTTTTTATTACTGTCATCTGTTTCCTTGTGCACTTGGGGAACTCCAGGGCATTCAGCTCTTAAGAAGATCAGAGCGTGGCCCACTGTAGTGAAGTGACTTGTTATAAGGTCACACCTTAGAAAAAAACGAAGGGTGGCATATGCACAGTACCAGAGAAATCCTTGATAAACCTTCTAAAGGTGATATCAACAATATTTATTATGAGCAATTCCTGTTTGGACTGAACAGCAAAGGTTTCTCAAATCTCAAGCAAATTAATAGCTCTGCTTTTTTGTCCACTCTCAGTAATATGGTGCATGGGTACACAGGTACCTGTTTCACCATTAGAAAAATTCCCAGTTACTGGGAAATTTCCTTGGCTGAACCATAGGCACAAAAAAAAAAAAAAATCAAGGAAGAAGATCATTATTCTGACTTGGAAAAACAAAATACTCACTGTTGCTATGCAGAAGCCGACTGACCCACGTGACAAAGCCACCATCCAGCTGCACAAGGTGGGGGCAATAGGGAACCAAGGTGCTGCTCATCTGATTTCAAGTCTCTTCATGCATCAGGTCGGTGTCACAGCAATGGCAGCAGCAGTCCTTTTGTAAACACACTTTACTAGGTCACACAGTGCATTTGTTTCCAATTTACTTATTCCTGGAACTTGGCATAAAACTTCTCATCCACAGTGTCTGTGGAAAGTTTTATTAGAAGTGAATAAGAGTCACCAGTCCTGGATTTGATTCCTGGCTCGGTCACTAATTCAGGCCATCGTTATGCAAACAGGCACTTGGTTATCCGGCTTGATGCACAACAACTTGCTGTCAGGCAGGGATGGGGCAATAATAAGGGACTTTGGGGGAACATCTCTCTGTTTCTCCATTTAGACACATATAAAACAGCGCTAAGAATACTTGTCTTCCAAGGTTGAGCTGACATTTATGGGTTTGCTTGGAAATCTTGGAGGAGAAGTGCTATTAAAGCACAGAGAGTGATTATTAACTGATGGAAAGGTATTTTAATGAAATATGCTGGCAAGCTTCCCTTTACTGTATGGTGCCAGTGTTAAATAGGTTGCTTGAAGAGCTGCGTATCTTTGCTTTCTGAGTGATTGGCTGAGAAATAATCAGAGCTGCTTCCCCTGGCACATTTGTTGCTAGGTCGCTCTTGTTTCTTGCCATCTCTCCTTCATCTTCTCCAAAAAAAAAATCAGCGTCAGCTCAAAAGCTGAAGGAATCCACAGTTGTAACATGTAATCATCCTCGCTCGAGTTTCTCACCATTGGGAAGCATTTGTCTGGGTGGTCCAAATGACACATGCTCCCTTTGTATAACCAGCCCCAAAAGCTCAGCCAGCTCTGACTCCCAAAAGCTTTCTTTGGTCCCACACGCCATGGCATCTGTGCTTTGGCTTAGCCCATGCGGGATAAACGGTGACGGGATGCAGAGACGTGATTTTTGATCAGGATGTGTTTCTTGGGAAGCATCAGTGGCACTCGTGGCACAAAGCTGGGCTGGGGTCTGAGACCATCACCTTAGTGTGGGACAATCCATCACCCGTCCAGCCCCTGGGGTTTGGGGTTGTTTCACTTGTGCAAAATCATTTTTCAGCCGCGGAAGGCGTGAAGAAGTTGCAGTCATTCACGAAGGCTGACGAGCAGACTCGCAGCAAGTGGTCAAGCCATCCCCAGCCTTTGGAGCAGCTGCACTCATGATGGGAAACAGCTGCAAGTTGTCCCCATAGGCACTTTACCATATACCATTTTCTTGTGAATGACCTTTTTTTGCTGGAATTGGGCCTAAATGTGCTCTGCTTAGAAGACCATTCCCCTGAGCTGTTCCCATCCAGAGGCAATACCTCCTTGCAGCCAACAACTGCTGTGGGCTGAGAAGGCGTCCACACAACCCGCCCAAATATTTCTGTATCACAGTCACGTCCTCAGCATCAGCAGCAGTAGTAGCCGTTTTTCTTCAGACAGTTTTTCCATAGGTCTGCAGAAAGTGGTGGCATTGGAGGAATCTCCCAGGGAAAGTCTGTTGATGTAGTCTACCTAGACTTCAGCAAAGCCTTTGAAATGGTCTCCCACAGCATTCTCCTGGAGAAGCTGGCAGCCCATGGCCTGGACAGGTACACTCTTCGCTCGGTTCGTAACTGGCTGGGTGGCCGGGCCCAGAGAGTGGTGGTGAATGGAGTGAAATCCAGCTGGCGACCGGTTGTGAGTGGTGTTCCCCAGGGGTCGGTGCTGGGGCCCATCCTGTTCAACATCTTTGTTGATGATTTGGATGAGGGAATTGAGTGCACCCTCAGTACGTTTGCAGATGACACCAAGCTGGGGGGAAGTGTCGATCTGTCGGAGGGTAGGATGGCTCTGCAGAGGGACCTGGACAGGTTGGATCGCTGGGCAGAGGCCAACGGGATGAGGTTTAATGTGGCAAAGTGCCGGGTCCTGCACTTTGGCCA